>CM065699.1:43689725-43697225 GCA_017654935.2 Phymorhynchus buccinoides | reverse complement strand
CTTTAAAAAAAAAAGATTTCCACTCGATTTTTTGTGTGATTGATGAGGAAGGAAGGTGTGTGTGTGTGTGTGGTGTGTGTGTGTGTGTGTGTGTGTGTGTGTGTGTGTGTGTGTGTGTGTGTGTGTGTGTGTGTGTGTAAATTTGGACAAAATGACAACATTTTCGTTGCCACTGGGTTTAACAGGACTGCAGAAGACATTATAGAGTTGCACGATTCACACAATGGGGTGCTGAATCTTCCATCTTCCTTGAGCTCAGAGGAGAACGTTTGGTGGCATGATGAAATCCTCGAGTCACACAATGGCCTGATGAACCTCCGGAGAGCTCAGAACCGACTTTCGGCAACACGACCGAAAGAGGTATCGAGTCTAGTAACACAAAGGACGGTTGAACCTCGCAAGAGCTCGGAAGAGACTCTTGGTATTTCACCATGTCTCACAATGGGTTGGCGAACCTTTCAAAAGGTCAAAAGGTGGCTTTCGGTTACACAACTGAAGGAGACATGATGAAGTCATATGAGATACACAATGGACTGCGGAACGTTCCAAGGGCTCAGAGGTGGCTCTCTGTGACGGGCTGCAGGAGGAAGTAGGTCTTCATGGGGGCTTTGCCCTTCACCGCGGTCAGTCCCCGGGACACCAGGCTGAATCCTGCAGCCTCCAGCACCTGGGCCGTCCACTCCGGCACCTGGCCAGAAACATCAGCACCACCAAGGTGTTATCATTGAATAGTATAGCATACAATGCATGCACTTGTCTATTTCTTCTTTTTTCATTTTTGATATGATCTTATTTCTAAACATAACCGAGTGCTGGATCAAAGAACGGAAGCAAAGGGCATTAATATTAATATTACAAGGAAAAGGCAAAACGATAAAAAAAAGATATCGGGCTAAGTCCGTTTTCATCAGATAATAGCAAACAAATGAATAAAATCATAAAGGCTTTAAACTGATGGAGAAGAAGAAATTAGCTAATAATTTGAAAAAAAGGAAAGTAATGAAAACATAAATATTAGAGGCTTGAGTGAGATTTATTTTTGGGACTAATAGTTAAAGCTTTTTAAAGTGTGCGTGGCTCATAAGTGTCTGACTTTTGGCCCACCTGAATTTTGCCCAGCTCCCCGTAGCTGTCCATGCGACTGGCCACGTTGACCGTGTCTCCCCAGATGTCGTACTGCGGCTTGCGCGCCCCTATCACCCCGGCAATGACCGGCCCGTTGTTCATACCTGCATGACACGTCACAGTGGTCAGTGTGTACGACATGTCACAATGGTCAGTGTGCCACTGTCACCCCGGCATTGACCGGCCCGTTGTTCATACCTGCATGACATGTCACAATGGTCAGTGTGTATGACATGTTACAATGGTCAGTGTGTATGACATGTCACAATGGTCAGTGTGCCACTATCACCGCGGCAATGACCGGCCCGTTGTTTCTACCTGCATGACACGTCCCAGTGGTCAGTGTGTATGACATGTCACAGTGGTCAGTGTGTATGACATGTCACAGTGGTCAGTGTGTCACTGTCACCCCGGCAATGACCGGTCTGTTGTTCATAAATGTATAACATGTCACAATGGTCAGTGTGTCAATATGACTCCGGCAATGACCAGCCTTTTGTTCATATATGTATGACATTCACAATGGTCAGTGTGCCACTATCACCCTGGCAATGACCGGTCCGTTGTTCATAAATGTATGACATGTCACAATGGTCAGTGTGCCACTGTCACCCCGGCAATGGATTTTTCTCTGGAAACTCTTGATTTCAGAAGCACAAGAAGGCATCTTGGGGAGAAAAAAAAATGCTGTAACGTTTCATGCATCGAATGTTCTTTATGAACCTGAAAAATCAAAATGACAGCCTGAGTAACACATTTTTGAGTAGCTACTTTGGGGTTGTACTTTGTAGTCACCCTGTGTGCTTATCCTGAGCTGGAAGGTGTTGAAGGAGTCCTCCTGAACCCTCATGATAATATATGTGTAGCTGGGTGGTGCTTTTTTCAAAATCATTCACACTAGTGACACTATATACTGTATGTACTGTTTTTGTATGTGTACCGTATGTATTATGCTCAGTATATCACTTTCTCATTTATATTTCACCAGCAAACCCGCTCGCTATGCTTCCAGCGCGCACGCACAACACCCACCCACACCCACATACACCCACACCCACCCCGCACACGCACACACACGCACACGCACGCACACGCACACGCACACACACACACACACACACACACACACACACACACACACACACACACACACACACGCGCACACGCACGCACGCACACACATTTTTCTATCTCTCCCCCTCTCTCATTCAGTCAGATTTATAGTCCAAGGGAAGTAAGAGCTGACGTCCAGTCCAGTCCGTGAATTACTACCCTTTACTACTGCAGCATAATTATACGATCTTACGATCTGCCTCCCTTGGCACAGATTTGCACTTGAGGTTCAATATTTCCATGGGACCATGTGTGTACCACGATACACCACCATACACAATTTGAAGCCACTCCGTCCACTAGTTCATGAGTTACAGGGCGAACGAGACACACACACACACACACACACACACACACACACACACACACACACACACACACACACACACACACACACACAAGCACACACACACATAGGTACAGTACACCTATTCTGAGCTGGAAGTTGTTGAAGGAGTGTTTGTTGATGTCCTCCAGGACTCTCATGATGGACAGGGCGAACTGAGCCATGGTGCTCACGTTCCTCTGCCTCTCCTCTGGGCTCTGAACCCAACAGAGCAACATACAACACCATATCAACTGACACCATATCAACTGATATCAAATCAACTGATATGATATCACATCACAACAAAGGACTTCACAGCAGATCCAATAATGATCACATGTGTATCACATCACTACATTCTCACAGCAGATGAATATCACCTGACATCATATCAACTATATCATATCACATCACAACAAAGGGCTTCACAGCAGAACATATCACCTGACATCATATCAACTATATCATGAAGGAGTGTTCACTGTTGATGTACCCCAGGACATCATATCAACTAATATAATTTTTTATCATGTCACATTCACAACAGATGACTTTACAGCAGATCATATCAACTGACATCAAACAACTGATATAATGTTTGTTTTATTTTTATAATATCACATTATTAACACAAGAACTGACTTCACAGCAGATCTGGAACAACATATGTTCAATCGATAGGAGTAGGCCTACGTCATAGAACTGACGCCACCAAGGACCTTAATGAATCATATAAGTGACCCGTACATCACGCACCATACACACATATGTATTGAATCACATCGTACTCCCTCTGTCACGTGTACGTTACGCAGTACGTACACGTACCTATTCTGCACGCTGGAAGTTGCACGCACGGAGTGTTTGTTGATGTACACACCAGGACACTTCATGACATTGCCCTGTATGTCCGGCGGCCATGTCTGCCAATGGTTTTATCACCTCTTGAAAGTGGGCCCTGCAAACTGAAACATAGCGATCACACAGGATGTGTGGTCACGTTATTACGACGACGAGTACCGACCTTGATGATGCTGGAAGATGTTGATGATGGAGTGTTTGATGATGATGTCCTCCAGGACTCTCATTACGATGATGATGGACAGGGCGAACTGAGCCATGGTGCTCACGTATCCTCTGCCTCACCTCTGGAACTCACCCATAGAACCCAACAGATGCACACATACTGAACAGGCCATAATGCATACCCAAGCAGTCGCGCACACATAAGCACTGTCACAAACCACATGCAACTGACAATGCATGTCAATGCTGATATCCAAATCACACTGACATGACATCACATCGCACACAACATGACTTCACACACCGAACATAATTATCACCCACACATCATATCAACTATATCATAGGCTACACGCACGCACGCACGCAGACGCACGCATATCACCACGCACACGCACATATCAACTATATCATACGCACGCACGCACTGTAGACGCAATACGCAACGCACGACATCATATCAACGCACGCACATTTTTTTTTTTACGCATGTCACATCACACGCACGCACGCACGCACTCACGCACGCACGCACACGCAGACGCATATCAACTGACACGCACACAACACGCAAGCCACGCAACGCATACGCATGTTTGCACGCATTGTTTACGCACGCATATCACACGCACGCATCACAACGCAACTGCACTTCACAGCAGACGCATACGCAATGGACACAACATCGACTGAAGTCATATCACGTCACGTTAGATCACATCAAGCACGACTTCACAACATATCATATGGATGGATAGGACAGTAGGCCTATTATTTCATTCAGTTCCATCTGGAAATGACATTTTGACTTGACTTGACTTGACTTGACAAATAAACACGCATTAAAAGACAAGTCATTCTAACAGACAGACAATTGGTACCCGTACATCACGCACACATACACACACACAAACAAATGTATAACATACACACATACACACGCGCACTCTCACTTTCACGCACGCACGCACGCACACACACACGCACGCACGCACGCACGCACACGCACACACGCACGCACACACACACACACACACACACACACACACACGCACGCACACACACACACGCACACACACACACACACACACACACACACCTGGTCACAGATGATTTCGTTGAGCACACTCAGACATTCCAGCCCCTCCATGTGGCTGCGGTCTGCTGGTAGAAGTCCTTGAAGCCCGGCATGGAGGCGATCAGTCCGGTAGCGGCTCCTCATGTAGGTGCTGCCAATGGATTTTGATCTTCTCCACCTCTTGAAAGTGGGCCCTTAGCAGCAACTGGCGTGGAGGTAACATAGCGATCACACAGGACGAACATGATGGTCACGATGACCATGACGACGAGTGACGACGACGACCTGGAGTGGATGATGATCATGATACTCCTGATGACAGGTGATGCAACGTGATGACAGTGATAACATGACGAGGAGTGGAGGACTCCTCATGGACAGGAGGAGGAACGTGGAGGACAGAGGAGGAAGAGGAATGCTGGAGTGGATGGTGATGATCATGATACAGGATGCATAATGATGATGACGAGGAGGAGGAGGAAGATGGATTGGAGGCCCCTTCCTGCACGCCTCATACAACTCCCCATAGACAACACATATAACATGCACACATACTGAAGTAGTGGAGGTACTCCTCATGGTACAGCATGCCCAAGCATCACAGTGTTAACATGACACTGGCGTGGAGGTACTCCTCATGGTACAGGTCCTGCAACACAGTGTTAACATGACGCTGGAGTGGAGGTACTCCTCATGGTACAGGTCCTGCAATGTGGATCACAGTGTTAACATGACGCTGGAGTGGAGGTACTCCTCATGGTACAGGTCCTGCAACGTGGATCACAGTGTTAACATGACACTGGACACTCCTCATGGTACACACACACAGCAACGTGGATCACAGTGTTAACATGACACTGGCGTGGAGGTACTCCTCATAGTACAGGTCCTGCAACGTGGATCACAGTGTTAACATGACACTGACGTGGAGGTACTCCTCATGGTACAGGTCCTGCAACGTGGATCACAGTGTTAACATGACACTGGAGTGGAGGTACTCCTCATGGTACAGGTCCTGCAACGTGGATCACAGTGTTAACATGACACTGGCGTGGAGGTACTCCTCATAGTACAGGTCCTGCAACGTGGATCACAGTGTTAACATGACACTGACGTGGAGGTACTCCTCATGGTACAGGTCCTGCAACGTGGATCACAGTGTTAACATGACACTGGCGTGGAGGTACTCCTCATGGTACAGGTCCTGCAATGTGGATCACAGTGTTAACATGACACTGACGTGGAGGTACTCCTCATGGTACAGGTCCTGCAATGGATCACAGTGTTAACATGACACTGGAGTGGAGGTACTCCTCATGGTACAGGTCCTGCAACTGGATCACAGTGTTAACATGACACTGCGTGGAGGTACTCCTCATGTACAGGTCCTGCAACGTGGATCACAGTGTTAACATGACACTGGCGTGGAGGTACTCCTCATGGTACAGGTCCTGCAACGTGGATCACAGTGTTAACATGACACTGGCGTGGAGGTACTCCTCATGGTACAGGTCCTGCAATGTGGATCACAGTGTTAACATGACACTGGAGTGGAGGTACTCCTCATGGTACAGGTCCTGCAACGTGGATCACAGTGTTAACATGACACTGGCGTGGAGGTACTCCTCATGGTACAGGTCCTGCAAAGTGGATCACAGTGTTAACATGACACTGGAGTGGAGGTACTCCTCATGGTACAGGTCCTGCAATGTGGATCACAGTGTTAACATGACACTGGAGTGGAGGTACTCCTCATGGTACAGGTCCTGCAACGTGGATCACAGTGTTAACATGACACTGGAGTGGAGGTACTCCTCATGGTACAGGTCCTGCAACGTGGATCACAGTGTTAACATGACACTGGAGTGGAGGTACTCCTCATGGTACTCCTCATGGTACAGGTCCCAAACGTGGATCACAGTGTTAACATGACACTGGCGTGGATCACAGTGTTAACACTGAACAGTGGCAGTGTTTTGTGTGAAATCCTGCTGCCTGGTATGGCCAAATTGATAGCTAGGTTTTCCAAGTGTGCCCATACTCCCTCCTCACCGTGTGCCCCCCCCCCCCCCATTTATTTTATAAATTGGTAGGCGCTGCACTTGCGGCGACGCCCTCTCCGGGGGAGAGCAGCCCGAATTTCGCAGAGATAAGTCTCTGTGACTAGAATATACTAATGTCAATGCCAAATACCAAATACATATCCCTGCAGCTGTGAAAGTGAGTTAGAGGCTGTGGACATTGCACGCGGAAACCTCAAGCGCTCATCCCACGTGTAATATGTGCACGGCCCCCGAGTCACGCAGTAGGAACAAGAAAATTAATAAATGTATAGTTGGCCTCATCCGCACTTGCAATGTTGGCGGTAATTAAGTAGGCCTGATTCTCTCAGCATAAAATTATTCTGGTAAACTCTATTTCATGACCGGAAGACTAAGCGACTTGTGGTTCCCATATGTAAAAGTTAAACAGGGTAAAATATAAAATAATAAAACAACGACACGCACGCACGCACACACGCACACGCACACGCACACCACACACACACACACACACACACACACACACACACACAACACACAGAGACACACACACACAGAGACACACACACACAGAGACAACACACACAGACACACACACACACACACACACACACACACACACACACACACACACACACACACACACACACACACACACACACACACACACACACTCACACACACACACACTCACACACACACACACACACACACACACACACACACACACACACACACACACACACACACACACACACACACACACACACACACACACACACACACAC
>CM065699.1:43677225-43684725 GCA_017654935.2 Phymorhynchus buccinoides | reverse complement strand
TTGCCCAGGGTACATCCCCACTTTCTCGGGATTTGAGGACAGCTGGCATTGGGAAGGTCCCCAAAGGCCAACCCATCCTTTTGGCTGCAGCACTAGAGCCGGTGCAAATGCCCCCCCCCCCCCCCTCCCCAGTTTGTGAGGCACAGTCTTCCACGAAAGACTAAGTTGTACCATGATGGTAATGTAAATCTCTCATGCTACTGTTGGCCCCTACTACAGGCTAATGTCAACGGGTGATAACAGCCTTCTGCGTGAAGGGCCAATGTAAGCTACTCACCGACGGGAAGCCACAGGATGTATGCAGGATGTCTGTGGAATTGCTGTCATCATCAAGGCCACTCGTGTCAGAAATAGTACAATCCGTCTGGGGGGAAAAACATCATCATCATCAACATCATCGTCGTCGTCGTCGTCAACTTCTTCTTCTTTTAAGCAATCGATGCATCATTAACCCTTTCACCGCCAGCCATGTTTTAACCCAAAAATGTCATTTGATTTACCTGTGGAGAGAACAAAATCCATCTGCAGTATTGGGGCTTCTTCTGTGACATATATAAAATAAGGTCTATCCTTACTTCCCAAAACTAAGACAATAGGGTCTTTGGATAATAATAGACCCCAATTTGATGCCTTTTAGTGACATAGGTGTTAATATCACGGTGGTGCTAAAATGCGACTTTGGCGGTAAAAGGGTTAAAAAGCTAACACATGTCCTTAGAACTCAACTCCCACCCACTCGTTTCGTTCAGCTACCATCCACTCATTGACCAACCAACGAACCAACGAACCATGCAACACCCCCACCCCCGGGAGGTATCGGGAGGTGTGTGTGTGAGGGGGGTGTCTTTCGTAAAACATAGTTCCCCACCTTCTGGAAGTTCTGTGCTTGTAACTTCCTCTAATCTGTCACTCTCTTTGACTCTGCCTTTTCCCTTTGCTCACTGTCTTCTGCTATCTTTCTGCCTTAGCGCACGGACACACAACTACATGTTTCCGTACGGAAGCCCCGTGAATAATAAGTAACAGAAAGAATGACACACACACAAAAACGGACGCGTTTACGCAGGGAAATGCATCCGCTTACTGTTTCCTTCTTTCTTTCACTTATTAACGGCATTTCCGTGCGGAAACATTTAACTGTGTGTACGTGTGTGCGCTTACTGGCTCATTCTCCTGCCTTTGTTTTCAAGAAAATCTTACAAAGAATTTATCCAGCCGAAGACGGACATGTTGGGGATAACAATTTCTTAGGCGCATAGAGCCAGCATGACGCATCTGCGCTCATAATCATTGGCAGGAAACTGTCTGAGCGATCGACCAACCAAACAGCCAACCGACCACTGTCTTAACCAGCAGTGAAAGGCAAGACGTTCGCCAGCCAGCTGCCAACGAATAATCCAAACAGTCTATAAGCCAACCACTTAGCCAACCAATCAACCCACGAACCAACATACCAATTAATCAATCAATCAAGTCAATCAATCAAGTCAATCAATCAATCAAGTCAATCAATCAATCAATCAATCAAGTCAATCAATCAATCCATCCATCCATCAATCAACTGTGGTCAGCCAACGAACTAAACAACCACTCACTCACTCACTCACTCACCCGCTCACTCACTCACTCACTCACTCACTCACTCACTCACCCACTCACCCACTCACTCACTCACTCACTCACTCACTCATCTCAATCAATCAATCAATCAATCAATCAATCATTGTTAATTACCATGCTAATGATGGACGTGAGGAAAACGAGGAAGACGCAGCCCATGGCCAGAGACAGTCTGAGGCGAGCCCCCTTCACCATTCTCCGTTGTAGATGTAACAAGACCGACACTGCCTTCTGTCGCCCGTGTCTCTACAACAACCACAACAACAACAACAATAGCAAACACTATCAGCATTAATATACCAAAAAACATAATAACCACAACATAGTGAACTCCCTTCACTATTCTCCGTTGTACAATACGATGGCTTGGAGTCAAAACAGACTTATTCTGAAAAAAGTCCTGTTTCGAAAAAAAACACCGCAAAAAAATTCTATAAAAATATGCTTCCGAATGCTATAAAATTCACTATTCTGATTATGTTTTTGTATGTCATTATAAGTTATTGTGCTATTTGGCACAATTTAATTTAACTGCCACATCTTTTGGACTACTGTACCTCTCTGTAACAGCTAATAGTAACATTAGAAGAAAAAAACCACAATAACAAAAGGTAGTTTTCTTATTACAAAATAAACCTACTAATTCAAAACCTACTCCTGTCCCCCACCCCTCCCCCACCTACAACTCTCACACAAATCCTATCTTCACACCCCAACAAACAAATACCCGAACTACCCAATTATAACGCTAAAATCAAACAAAACAAAACGAGGATGTCGCCGAGCGGCACACATGTCCTCGGTCGCCGTTCTCACCAGGAGGTTTTTTTCCCCTTTCTACTGTTAGGTAAACACTACATGAAGCGATTCTGTGCAAGAGGTTCACGAAATATTCCTGGTAATAGACATAATTAAGAAACAAAACTAAACTAAACTAATCAAACCAAATCTGACCGAGTGAAACAGAAACAATCACCGTCAAAATATAACCCTCGTTCCATTTTTGAGCCATGGATAATAAATCGACAGACTAATGTGCATTGCAATGCAAGGAATAGTTAGAATCTGACGATAATAATAAAAAAAATTAAAAAAATTATATCACACACAAATTTATTGCATTCCGTGAAGCGCGCGAAAATCTCACGAGAAGCAGCAATGGTCAACCTATGGCGATATTTTTCACGCCAGAGGGCAGTCAATGCACTAGGGGCTTATCACGCGATTTTCTTACTTGGGCGTAGTGAGAGAGAGAGAGAGTGATGGTAGGACCACTCACTGTCTCTCTCTCTTTCTTTATCCCCAACTAATAATATAGAGAGGATTAGCCCCACACGAGCGTCATGCCCTCTGGCGTGAGAAAAATCGCACTAAGTCTCTCATTGTCCGGCAACCCCAACAGATCCCCTCAACTCTCTTTCCTGTCTCCACTGTCACACAACCTTCAAGGCCCGCATCGGACTCATCAGTCATCTTACGTACCCACCCCACATCCTGAACCCTTCGACACATGGAACTGTTGTTGTTGTTATGATGCCCTGGCTAAAGGACTCCAGGGATCATCCGAACAGCAGAAGCACTTGAACACTATGGTACAAACGCATCAGCTAGGGATGAGAACATTACGCGTGTGACCGTTTTTGATTACCCCGCCACGTGCGCAGCCACACTCCGACTTCGGGAGAAAACTGGAGGAATGGATGATCTTCGTTCCACAGGACGGACGAACATCCTTACCGCCCGTCTCGTCTTCTTAAGAGCAACACTAAAGAACAGTAACTCAACCAGAAACTCAAGGGAGACGCAAAGAACAATAATTCTGGAGACGGGGTATCATCCTAGAAATGAGTTGTCTAGGTTGTTGAGTGGCTAAGACGTTCGCCTGCCAAATGTACTGCGTGACTGTAGCGTGAAGTGACCCGGGTTCGAATCCCGGCCTCCTCGCCCTTTCTTTCTAGTTGGACGGGGAAAATCGAACTGAACGTCCAGTCCTTCGGATGGGGACTTAAAGCTAGTCTGACCCGTAGCGCTTTACGCACGTAAAAATCCCACGGCAGTTTAAAGTCGCTAAGAGCAGGGAGAAATTCCGCTGCCTGGCATGGCCAAATTGATAGCTAGGTTTTCCAAGTGTGCCCACACACCCTCCTCACCCTGTGCCCCCCAACCCCCCAAAAAAAACTGGGTAGGCGCTGCACTTGCGGCGACGCGCTCTCCGGCGGAGAGCAGCCCGAATTTCACAGAGATAAGTCTCTGTGACTAGAATATACCAAATACCAAAAAATAGCACAAATACTCACCCAAAAACGGTCAGCAAAAGTGACTGCCGTGAGTCCCAGAAACACCACCAGACTGAGACTGCTCAGCACGAAGAAGGCCACACTCCTGGCAACACGTACAACACCTACAGTAACGCTGTCTGTCTGTCTTTCTGTCTGTCTGCCTGTATGTCTGTCTCTGTTTCTGTCTTTGTCTCTGTCCCTCCCTCCTCCCCCCCTCCCCTCTCTCTCTGTGTCAATGTGTGTGTGTGTGTGTGTGTGTGTGTGTGTGTGTGTGTGTGTGTGTGCGTGTGTATGTGCGTGTGCGTGTGCGTGTGTGTGTGCGTGTGCGTGCGTGCGTGCGCGCGCGCGTGCGTGTGTGTGTGTGAGTGTGTGTGTGTTTGTCTTGGTTTGAATGCGTCATGAATGTTTAACGTGTGTGGGCGCTTCGATTTGATTTATACATGTATCAATATTTAGTGCCGTATAAATACTGTATGTTGTTGTTGTTGTTGTTGTTGTTGTTGTTGTGGTTGTTGTTTTGTTGTTGTGTGTGTGTGTGTGTGTGTGTGTGTGCGCATGTATGTATGTGTTTGTGTGTGTGCATGTATGTATGTGTTTGTGTATGTCTGTGTGTATGAGCGTGTGTTTGCGTGCTTGTGTGTATTACCAGAACCACAAATGGTGCTGGAGTGAAAGTCAGAACATGCTATATCACAACAGGAATAAAGAAGACCATCAGTACATTCTGGCTTTCAGCCGACGAAAACAGACTGTTACTGCTCATCACATGGAACTGAATCTCACGTGGGCATAGTGAGGATGCCCTGATGGATTTAGCCAAATCCTCACCTGGGCATAATGAGTATGATGGATTTAGCCCAATCCTCACCTGGGCATAATGAGGATGATGGATTTAGCCCACTCCTCACCTGGGCATGATGACGCCCTGCACGATGAAGAGGGTGAGGGAGACGAGGGTGGCGGACACGAGGTAGAACTGGAACATGTCGTCGGGCTGCTGGTTGAAGCTCTTCTCCGTGGCCTCATCCTTGAAGGTCATCAGGGCGTAGTTCATCATACCAGGCACCGCGTTGAACCTCAGCAGGCTGAAACAGTTCAGTTGGGTTGAAGGACAATTTAGCTTAGCAAAATGGGAGGCAGCAAATTAAAACAGAAATCATCATGAATCTTATCTAATAGCAGACTGCAAATCAAGACTACGTTTTTTTTTAAAAATGAAAGCAACCGCAATGAGTCATTTCCTCAAACATCAGAGTGATGTTGATAAGAGTAATGCTACTACCACAAATAGGCCTAATGTATTATTATTATAAGCGTGATTCTGTTATTGACGTCACTCGTCTAATTGTTGTTTGATTTTTATCCCTTTTTCGTAAAAGTTGGAAGGAAAGAAATGTCGAAGGCATTATAACCTGCCAACTGTACACGTCGGATATGTTTGGTGCAAACAAGAGAATCAGTGAGAAAAGCACAGCGACGCTCATCCCATGAAAACGTATTTTGAGAGCAATAAATATACTATGGCCTTACAACAAAGCATAATACAGGCCTAACATGCTATCAAAGCACACGTCAATATGCATGCTGTGGCTTTGTTGTGTCTTCACTCCCCTGGTTAACGGTTCATCTGACAGTGGTTCCTGTCACTCAGTCACCTTTTGTTTTCCGGGTTGCACAGTCTCATCTCCAGACGGTAGTTCACCTCCTCCTCCCTCTTCTTGTCCACCGCCAAGATGCTGACACAAATCAATCAATCAATCAATCAATCAATCCATATTTCAACCAATCAATCAATCAATATTTCAACCAATCAATCAATCAATCAATTAAATCAATCAAATCAATCCAATCAATCAATCAATCAATCAATCAATCAAATCAATCAATCAATCAATCAATCAGTCAGTCCAATAAAATCAATCAATCAATCAAATCAATAAATAAATCCAATCAATCAAATCAATCAATCAAATCAATCAATCAAATCAATCAATCCAATCAATCCAATCAATCGAATCAATCAATCCAATCAATCAAATCAATCAATCAAATCAATCAAATCGAACAATCAATCAATCAGCCAACCAAGATTTTTTCCCCAGCCGTTTCAATGTTGTACGGATAATAAAGTAGGATAAGCAGTCACAAAAATTAATGTGTACACTCATGCCCACACAACACGCAAAGGCACAAGTATAAAAACGCCAAAGAAATCCACAGCTGTTCCGTGTACACAAAGTGGAGCTATTTAGTTAAAAGACTGAATCTATATCTTAGATTTAAAAAAATCCACCAATCACGTCCTTTAAACATTCTGGCTGTATGTTCTACGTAGTATTTCAAAAATATTTCTTTCATCAGATTAATTGTAAAAAAACTTTTTTGTCTGAGCAGTACCATGAAACATATTTAGTAGAAAATGTTCTTAAATAATTCACTTAGTATCGCAAGCATAAATAAAATTGCCCATGAGTGAAAATCTAGCAATTTTAACTGAATAAAACTAATTTACGAACATACTTACAACATATTCTTGACTGTTATTCATGAAAAGTTACTTATGGTAAACTAACGTTGGCTTTAAAAAACCTTGTGAAAATATAGATGAACTAAAATGTTCCTCCAGAAACAGCTGTGGAAAGACCGTCCAACAATCTACACGTGTACTAGGACACAGACACACACACACACACATACACACACGCACGCACGCACACATAACAACAACAACAACATACAGTATTTATACGGCGCTGAATCTTGATAGAAATCAAATCAAAGCGCACACACACGTTAGCATTCAAAGCGCATTCAAACAAAAACGCAATACAAAGCGAACACACACGGATAACATAAATGGAATATAGCAGAAACAGACCTAATGGCAAGAGAGAGAAGATAAAGAGAGAGGAGCTTTAATGACGGGGGAACAGGTGGGTTTTGAGGTTAGCTTTGAAAGCAGAGAGAGTCGGTCGCTGACGGAGGGAGAGAGGAAGTTTGTTCCAGGAGGTTGGTCCTGAGACAGCAAAAGAGCACCGACCAACAGTTGAAAGCTTATACCTAGGGATCTGGAGAGAAAGAGGGTCAGAAACTGAACGTAAAGTGCGAGCTGGCGTATAGATGGAAATATTGTCGCAGAGGTAAGATGGAGCAGCTTTATGAATAGATTTATAGCAAAGTGTGTTTAATTTATACTCAATTCTGTCTGCGACAGGAAGCCAGTGCAAAGAACGCAGAAGAGGGCTAACATGATCGAACTTTTTCTTCCTAAGGACAAGACGAGCAGCTGTGTTTTGAATACGCTGGAGACAAGATAGAGAAGAGATTGATAGGCCAGAAAGGAGAGCATTACAGTAGTCAATACGAGATAGGATGAGGGAAGTAACAAGCTTTGCTGTGGCTTCATCTGAGAGGTATTTACGAATATAGCCAATGCAACGAATTTGATAGTAGCAGGACTGACAGGTCTGAGTCAGGAAACTCTGCATGGAAAGAGTATTGTCCAAAGTGACACCTAAGTTTTTGACTGAGTCTGAGAGGGGAATGATATTGTTACCCAGTTGGATTGACTCTATGGAAATAATAATAATATAATAGGGGA
>CM065699.1:43657225-43667225 GCA_017654935.2 Phymorhynchus buccinoides | reverse complement strand
AATGTGTTTGGTCTTTTTTGGTAATATTTTGATAAATACAATCTTCTTGCATCCTGAAATGATTGACATTCAAAAATATAATGGAATTCATCACCCACCACTCGGTGGTCACATTTA
Organism: Phymorhynchus buccinoides; assembly: GCA_017654935.2. Lineage (NCBI taxonomy): Eukaryota > Metazoa > Mollusca > Gastropoda > Neogastropoda > Raphitomidae > Phymorhynchus > Phymorhynchus buccinoides. The sequence continues at coordinate 43,667,108 of CM065699.1, read as the reverse complement.
GGACAGATGATTAGAGACAGATTTTTGGCTTAGTTTCAATTACGACTCTGTCTGTTTCTGTCTATCTCTGTTCCCGTCTCTCTCTCTCTCTCTCTCTCTCTCTCTCTCTCTCTCTCTCTCTCTCTCTCTCTCTCTCTCTCTCTCTCTCTCTCTCTCTCTCTCTCTCCCTCTCACTTCACATTGACAATGACAGTGATGATAATGATGAAGACAAAGAGGGCAACAAAGTCAATGATAACAACGATGATGATAAAGACAGCAACGAAGACAAAGACAATGGCAACGATGATGATAAAGACAGCAACGAAGACAAAGACAATGGCAACGATGATGATAAAGACAGCAACGAAGACGGCAAAGACAATGGCAACGATGATGATAAAGACAGCAACGAAGACAAAGACAATGGCAACGATGATGATGAAGACAGCAACGAAGACAAAGACAATGGCAACGATGATGATGAAGACAGCAACGAAGACAAAGACAATGGCAATGATGATGATAAAGACAGCAACGAAGACAAAGACAATGGCAATGATGATGATGAAGACAGCAACGAAGACAAAGACAATGGCAACGATGATGATGAAGACAGCAACGAAGACAAAGACAATGGCAATGATGATGATAAAGACAGCAACGAAGACAAAGACAATGGCAACGATGATGATGAAGACAGCAACGAAGACAAAGACAATGGCAACGATGATGATGAAGACAGCAACGAAGACAAAGACAATGGCAACGATGATGATGAAGACAGCAACGAAGACAAAGACAATGGCAACGATGATGATGAAGACAGCAACGAAGACAAAGACAATGGCAACGATGATGATGAAGACAGCAACGAAGACAAAGACAATGGCAACGATGATGATGAAGACAGCAACGAAGACAAAGACAATGGCAACGATGATGATGAAGACAGCAACGAAGACAAAGACAATGGCAACGATGATGATGAAGACAGCAACGAAGACAAAGACAATGGCAATGATGATGATTCTCCAGCAACGAAGACAAAGACAATGGCAATGATGATGATGAAGACAGCAACGAAGACAAAGACAATGGCAACGATGATGATGAAGACAGCAACGAAGACAAAGACAATGGCAACGATGATGATGAAGACAGCAACGAAGACAAAGACAATGGCAACTGATGATAAAGACAGCAACGAAGACAAAGACAATGGCAATGATGATGATGAAGACAGCAACGAAGACAAAGACAATGGCAACGATGATGATAAGACAGCAACGAAGACAAAGACAATGGCAACGATGATGATGAAGACAGCAACGAAGACAAAGACAATGGCAACGATGATGATGAAGACAGCAACGAAGACAAAGACAATGGCAATGATGATGATGAAGACAGCAACGAAGACAAAGACAATGGCAACGATGATGATGAAGACAGCAACGAAGACAAAGACAATGGCAATGATGATGATAAAGACAGCAACGAAGACAAAGACAATGGCAATGATGATGATAAAGACAGCAACGAAGACAAAGACAATGGCAATGATGATGATGAAGACAGCAACGAAGACAAAGACAATGGCAATGATGATGATGAAGACAAATGCAACAAAGACGGCAAAAGCAATTATGGTACTGATGATGATGATGATATACGACGATTAAGACAATGACAACATTGATGAGATGATGATGGTGATGATGTTGACGTTAATGATGACATTAATGATGATGATGATGATGATGGCATTGATATATGATGACTCATACAGTTGATTGATGACAGATGATATGACTACTGATGACAGTGATGTTGATACAGTGATACTGATGATCATGACAGATGAGTTATAGGAGTTATACTACTCGACGACGAGATGGTGATGACATTGATGAGAGGAGGAGGAGGAGGTGGAGGCGAAGGAGGAGGAGGAGGACGACGACGACGATGATGATGATGATGACATGATGATGATGATGATGATGATGTTGTTGTGACAGATGATGATGATGATGATGATGATGATGATGATGATGATGATGATGATCCCCATGATGACTCGCCTGTTGCTGTTTCTCCTTCTCCAGGCTGATGAAGGATTCCACCCAGTTGCGGGCGTCCAGGAACATCCTTCTGTGCGCGATGTCCGAGAGGAACTTGTGCAGCAGACCCACGGCGTTCCCACACAGCAGGACCAGGGAGTTACACACCAACTGGCACACAGAAGAAAAACAGAGATGATAGGTACTACTCATACAGTTGTCATACAAAACACTGAAACAGACTGCAACGTCACTGGAACATACAACAAACAAACAACTACACGACAAGTGCAAAGTGACGTTATTTTATTCACAAGAGACAAACAAAACTACTGGATATTTCGGCGAATGTGTCTTTATCAACACAGACAAACAAGAAAAGAGCGAACAGCAAATAATATAGCAAAAGGAGGAAAAAGCAGGCAACAAAAGGAGCAAAAAACCAACAAGATCAAAATAAAAAAAACCCAATACTTCCCCTCTACAGTCCAATGCGTAAATGATACAACTAAGTTGAAACCAAAGAGCAAGGCATGCACATTTGTGAACACAAATCAGGGGGAAAAGGAAGAGAAGAAAGAATGTTTTGAGGTGAGAGAGGTTGGGGACAGTGAGTACGCAATCATAGATGTATTGTTGGGTGAAGAGAACAAATCTCGTGCTAAAGTAGTGGACACATGTAGCAGAAGCTGACATTACATTGCAATGGTCAACCTATGGCGATAGTTTTCACGCCAGAGGGCAGTCAATGCACTAGGGGCTTATCACGCGATTTTCTTACTTGGGCGTAGTGAGAGAGAGAGTGATGGTAGGACCACTCACTGTCTCTCTCTCTTTCTTTATCCCCAACTAATAATATAGAGAGGATTAGCCCCACACGAGCGTCATGCCCTCTGGTGTGAGAAAAATCGCACTAAGTCTCTCATTGAAAGATGAACAAGAGAGAGAAAGAGAGAGAGAGAGGGGGGGGGGGGGTTGTTATACAGTTATACTACTTATACAGTTGTTATACAGTTATGCTACTTATACAGTTGTTATACAGTTGTTATACAGTTATGCTACTTATACAGTTGTTATACAGTTATGCTACTTATACAGTTGTTATACAGTTATGCTACTTATACAGTTGTTATACAGTTGTTATACAGTTATGCAGTTGTTATACAGTTGTTTATACAGTTGTTATACAGTTATGCTACTTATACAGTTGTTATACAGTTATGCTACTTATACAGTTGTTATACAGTTATGCTACTTATACAGTTGTTATGCAGTTATGCTACTTATACAGTTGTTATACAGTTATGCTACTTATACAGTTGTTATACAGTTATGCTACTTATACAGTTGTTATGTGCTACTTATACAGTTGTTATACAGTTATGCTACTTATACAGTTGTTATACAGTTATGCTACTTATACAGTTGTTATACAGTTATGCTACTTATACAGTTGTTATGCAGTTATGCTACTTATACAGTTGTTATACAGTTATGCTACTTATACAGTTGTTATACAGTTATGCTACTTATACAGTTGTTATACAGTTATGCTACTTATACAGTTGTTATACAGTTATGCTACTTATACAGTTGTTATACAGTTATGCTACTTATACAGTTGTTATGCAGTTATGCTACTTATACAGTTGTTATACAGTTATGCTACTTATACAGTTGTTATGCAGTTATGCTACTTATACAGTTGTTATACAGTTATGCTACTTATACAGTTGTTATGCAGTTATGCTACTTATACAGTTGTTATACAGTTATGCTACTTATACAGTTGTTATACAGTTATGCTACTTATACAGTTGTTATACAGTTATGCTACTTATACAGTTGTTATACAGTTATGCTACTTATACAGTTGTTATACAGTTATGCTACTTATACAGTTGTTATACAGTTATGCTACTTATACAGTTGTTATACAGTTATGCTACTTATACAGTTGTTATACAGTTATGCTACTTATACAGTTGTCTGTGGGGGATGTCTGGCATAAACTTCTGCAGCAGACTCACGGCGTTCGCACACAGCAAGACCAGGGAATAATAATAATAATAATCATAATAATGGTTATTTATAGAGCGCTTAACTCCCTTTGCAGGAAGCTCAAAGCGCTGAACAAAGGCCTAAACACTAACATACAGATAACCATACACATTAAAGACAAGCCAAGAATAATCAACATGAAGACAAGTATCAATGAATATAAACATTAAAAATAAGTGAGACTGTTAAAACAAAATACATGTATTAATCTCTCTCGCCCTCCCTCCCCCTCTCCCCCCCCTCCCCCCTCCCCCCCCCCCCCCCCCCTCTCTTCCCCCCACACATACGCGCGCACGCACGCACACACGCACGCACGAACACACACACATACACACACACACACACACACACACACACACACACACACACACACACACACACACACACACACACACACACACACACACACACACACACACACACACACACAACACACACACATACTGCAGGTTCATATCATCAAGGACTACGTGGATTAGAGGTGAGAGTATGAGGTTTCAAAAAGATGAGTTTTCAGAGAAGTTTTGAAAGACTGGACAGAGGAAGAGTGGCGAACACTGTGTGGTAAGCTATTCCAGACCGAGGGAGCAGAGTACGAGAAAGAAGATTCACCGAAGGATTTAGTTTTAATACGGGGAGTGGAGAGCAGGCATGAGTCGGAGGAAGATCTGAGATGTCGGGTGGGAGTGTAGGTTTGTACAATGTCAGTGAGATACTGAGGGGCAGTTCCATTAATAGAGTTGAAGGTGAGGCATGCAACCTTGCACTGAATTCGAGCAGAAATTGGAAGCCAGTGAAGAGTGTGAAGTAGCGGGGTGATATGCTGTGTCTTTTTTGCTTTGAAAATCAATCTTGCAGCTGCGTACTGAACTTTCTGAAGTTTCTGGATTGAGGACTGCGGGCAACCAAATAACAGAGAGTTACAATAGTCTAGCCTAGACAAGACGAGAGAACAGACGAGAGTTTGTGTTGCCTGATTGGTAAGGAGGTGGCGAATGGAACTTATCTTACGAATCTGTAGATAGGCTATTTTGCAGACATTGTTCACATGTGTTTTCATTGTAAGGTTGGAATCGATAGTGACGCCCAGGTTTTTGACAGAAGGAACAAAATCAATATCTGAGTCACCTATCCTTAACCCTTTAACCGCCAGCCATAATTCAGCCCAAAAATGTCCATTAAGATTACCTGGGTAGAGAAGAAAATCCATCTGCAGTATTGGGGATTCTTCTGTGACGTATATAAAATGAGGTCTATCCTTACTTCCCAAAACTAAGACAATAGGGTCTTTGGGTAATAGACCCCAATTTGATGCCTTTTAGTGACATAGGTTGCTAAAATGCGACTTTGGCGGTGAAAGGGTTAATATTGCAAACAGACTGAAAAAAGAGAGAGATGATATCGCTACCGTTGCTGTCGCTACACTGTGCGCCTGTTGGCCATGTCTGAGAGGAGCAGCTCTACGGCGTGTCCCACATAGCAGGACAAGCGAATTACACACCGACTATAGTACACAGAAACAATAGAATATATCAATACAAATGACCAAGATGATGAGCATCGCCATCATCCTTACCATCATCGTTATCATGTCACCGTTTTCTTTCTCCAGATGTCCGAGAGAAATGTGTAAGAGAAGCAGATAAGCGGTCTAGTCCACAAAACGGGATGGTCAAATCAGTATAACAATAAAACCTTAAACTCGCCCAGTATACCAGGGCGAAGGACAAATATGCTGTGTTGCCAGCATAAGGAAACACCTCTCTCTCTCTCTCTCTCTCTCTCTCTCTCTCTCTCTCTCTCTCTCTCTCTCTCTCTCTCTCTCTCTCTCTCTCTCTCTCTCTCTCTCTCTCTCTCTCGTTGTCCGTTCACACGCCTGTGCGTGATGTGCACGTGTGTACATGCATGCATGTAAGTGCTTCTATGTGGGACGAATCTCTACTCAGGCACGTCTTTATGTGCATGAGTGCACGAACAATGCCTTGCTATAATTCTATGATTTGCCTTTAAAGACACACCAGGTCACCACGTGTCAAATGCTCCCAAATTCAAACCGAAACATCATTTTAAAGAGCAGCCTCAATTTGAAGTTGGGGACATTTGTATGTGGGTCACAGCTACCCCTAAAAAAAACCCACAACCCCAGGGACTTAATCATGGCGCGTCAGTGCGTCTTTACTCTTCCTTCTCTCACCTGTTCAGTCATGTGACGGGTGTGCGTCTGGGACAGCAATGGCGCCATAATGAGATGCAGCACGAGGGCAGCTCCGCCAATGAGAAGCGACCACTTGCGCGAGAGAGGCAGCACCATGTAGGACACCACGGTGGTGTAGAGCGTGGCCGCCACGTCGTCCGTGGGAGACCGCACGGCGCTGAAGCAGAGTCCACCCCAGGGTGTGTCGCACTCAACATTTTGTGACATTTAACTTGCCACGAATGGCGGTGAGAGTCTGTATTTGCGACAACCACAAATTTCACTTTTTCTGTACTTGAACTATTTACCTAACCCTAACCCTAACCCTATCCCTAACCCTAGAAAAAAGTTAAATTTGTGGTTCATGCTCAATGTCGCAAAATGCCGCAAATACAGACTCTCATAGGTAGCGAGCTGCAGATTTGCACGAGCGACAGATTTGGCACGCGACAGTTCCATATTTTTCGTTTTCATCTTACAAAATTACACAATTAACTCATTCGCATCGCAATGATTTTGAAGTATTCAAAAAACTCACAAATCACACCAGCCATACACACAAGCAAAACAAGACATAAACAAAAAGAGAAATGAAAAAACATATTACATGTTTTTACTTCAGGTTTTAGACATAGGGAAGTGATAGATCAGACTTTATATAATTATATATAATATAGATATATGTAGAGAGACTTTGTATAGAAACACTCTCTACAGCAAGTGTTCCCCCACTACAAACCACTACAAACGCAAAGCAAGAGGCACAAATGTGGTCTTAAGGGAGCGAAATGAGTTTAGAAGTGACCAAAGTATGGTGTGCACACATATTTACTTCCCTCGAAGCAAATTCATCAAACTGACAGCTTTGTCTATTAACTCCCGACATATATGGGTGGAACGACTTGAATGTGTTAAGCTTGCACAGAAGTGCGCTTCCCATAATTTTCGTTTCCAACTTACAAAACATAAGCAAAGTCCAAGAAGACAACTGAGGTGTTTGCAAGGATAAGCAAGAAAACGAACAAACAAACAAACAAGGAAACATATGAGCAGCCTTAGCGGGGCAACGGTAAGGCCGGGTTCACATTAGGCGCGTAAGTTCCGTACGGAAAACCCTAAATAAGTGGAAGAAAGAAGGATAACAGTTTACGCATATAGGGGAAATTCAGACACGTGCGCAAATCTTTCCCTTTCTTTGTTTCACTTATTTATGGATTGCGCTGGGGTTTCCGCATGGAATATCCGGCCTAAGGTTCTTTACCTGAAACTTGAAACTTAAAAGATGTTTTACAATGTTAGTGCTTTGTGCTGTATACTGCGTTCCATCCAGGGTCATGTCGAAAAAAAGTTTAAAAACCCCCCCCACTAAAAAACCCACCCCCTAAAAACAACAAAAAACACACCAAAATAACAACAAAACAATGCAAATAAATAACAACAACAACAAACAGCAAGAAGCAAACAAAACGACAAAAACAATGTATTACACATAGACATTAATAGATCATAGCTAAGTTTAAAAAAAATTCGAGCATAGGCGATTTTCGGAAAAAAACGAGGTGAGAGCATTTCGTGAAAATTAGAGTTGTTTACCTTGACCCTGGCGGACAAACCATAGCAACCATGATGTCGAAGCTTGAAACAGCAGAATGCGAGTCAGCGACTTGCAGACATATTTTTTAAAATAGAAAACTGAGGGGCGGCCAGTGACCACAAACTGATAAAACGACATCAATTTTAGAATGACGCACGGTGTTCTAAGTGCTATTACGTCTAGTCAAACGCACGAGGCGAGAGCTGGGGATCTACCTGATGGTAGAGTAACTTCCCCTGCTTGACGGATTGAATTAGGCAAGATCACTCCCCCACACACACCATGAAATTAGTCCCCTTAATTATTTCCGAACAGTTCCTATTAAATATGAAGAACACGACCATGCAGTGTCATGCATGTCGTAGCCTATTTCTCCGTCTAGCAATAAGAACACGTTTTGTTTCTGTTGCTGTTGGTTAATTAGTGTTTATTGCTGACTATTGTGCTTGATAATTATATGCTATCAAAGGCAATCAAACTGTCAACAGGCACTAAACCGATCCGGGATCAATTCCATGTGCACCATTCTCTATGTGCCCCCGTCTCTATGTGTCACCCTCATTGTGCCCCCGTCTCTATGTGTCACCCACATTGTGCCCCCGTCTCTATGTGTCACCCACATTGTGCCCCCGTCTCTATGTGTCACCCCTCATTGTGCCCCCGTCTCTATGTGTCACCCTCATTGTGCCCCCGTCTCTATGTGTCACCCTCATTGTGCCCCCGTCTCTATGTGTCGCCCTCATTGTGCCCCCGTCTCTATGTGTCACCCTCATTGTGCCCCCGTCTCTATGTGTCTCTCTCATTGTGCCCCCGTCTCTATGTGTCACCCACATTGTGCCCCCGTCTCTATGTGTCACCCTCATTGTGCCCCCGTCTCTATGTGTCTCCCTCATTGTGCCCCCGTCTCTATGTGTCACCCTCATTGTGCCCCCGTCTCTATGTGTCTCTCTCATTGTGCCCCCGTCTCTATGTGTCACCCTCATTGTGCCCCCGTCTCTATGTGTCACCCACATTGTGCCCCCGTCTCTGTGTGTCACCTTCATTGTGTCCCCGTCTCTGTATGTCGCCCTCATTGTGCCCCCGTCTCTATATGTCGCCCTCATTGTGCCCCCGTCTCTATGTGTCACCCTCATTGTGCCCCCGTCTCTATGTGTCACCCACATTGTGCCCCCGTCTCTATGTGTCACCCACATTGTGTCCCCGTCTCTATGTGTCACCCACATTGTGCCCCCGTCTCTATGTGTCGCCCTCATTGTGCACCCGTCTCTATGTGTCATCCTCATTGTGCCCCCGTCTCTATATGTCACCCTCATTGTGCCCCCGTCTCTGTGTGTCACCCTCATTGTGTCCCCGTCTCTATATGTCGCCCTCATTGTGCCCCCCGTCTCTGTGTGTCACCCTCATTGTGCCCCCGTCTCTATGTGTCGCCCTCATTGTGCACCGTCTCTATGTGTCATCCTCATTGTGCCCCCGTCTCTATATGTCACCCTCATTGTGCCCCCGTCTCTGTGTGTCACCCTCATTGTGTCCCCGTCTCTATATGTCGCCCTCATTGTGCCCCCGTCTCTGTGTGTCACCCTCATTGTGCCCCCGTCTCTATATGTCGCCCTCATTGTGCCCCCGTCTCTGTATGTCGCCCTCATTGTGCCCCCGTCTCTATGTGTCACCCTCATTGTGCCCCCGTCTCTATGTGTCACCCACATTGTGACCCCGTCTCTATGTGTCACCCTCATTGTGCCCCCGTCTCTATATGTCGCCCTCATTGTGCCCCTGTCTCTATGTGTCACCCACATTGTGCCCCCGTCTCTATATGTCGCCCTCATTGTGCCCCCGTCTCTGTATGTCATCCTAAGTGTGCCACCGTCTCTGTATGTCGCCCTCATTGTGCCACCGTCTCTATGTGTCTCCCTCATTGTTTCGCCATCTCTATGTATGATAATTCACATTTTACTACCGGTGTTAGTTTCTTTAAGACGCGCCCGTGATTAGCGT
>CM065699.1:43644725-43647225 GCA_017654935.2 Phymorhynchus buccinoides | reverse complement strand
CCGTCTCTATATGTCCCCGTCTCTATGTGTCCCCGTCTCTATATGTCCCCGTCTCTATGTGTCCCCGTCTCTATGTGTCCCCGTCTCTATGTGTCCCCGTCTCTGTATGTCCCCGTCTCTATGTGTCCCCGTCTCTATATGTCCCCGTCTCTATGTGTCCCCGTCTCTATATGTCCCCGTCTCTATGTGTCCCCGTCTCTATATGTCCCCGTCTCTATGTGTCCCCGTCTCTATATGTCCCCGTCTGTATGTGTCCCCGTCTCCATGTGTCCCCGTCTCTATATGTCCCCGTCTCTATGTTGTCCCCGTCTCTATATGTCCCCGTCTCTATATGTCCCCGTCTCTATATGTCCCCGTCTCTATGTGTCCCCGTCTCCATGTGTCCCCGTCTCTATATGTCCCCATCTCTATATGTCCCCGTCTCTATATGTCCCCGTCTCTATGTGTCCCCGTCTCTATATGTCCCCGTCTCTATTTGTCCCCGTCTCTATATGTCCCCGTCTCTATATGTCCCCGTCTCTATGTGTCCCCGTCTCTATATGTCCCCGTCTCTATGTGTCCCCGTCTCTATATGCCCCCGTCTCTATGTGTCCCCGTCTCTATGTGTCCCCGTCTCTATATGCCCCCGTCTCTATATGCCCCCGTCTCTATATGCCCCCGTCTCTATATGCCCCCGTCTCTATATGCCCCCGTCTCTATGTGTCCCCGTCTCTATATGCCCCCGTCTCTATATGCCCCCATCTCTATATGCCCCCATCTCTATATGCCCCCGTCTCTATATGCCCCCGTCTCTATATGCCCCCGTCTCTATGTGTCCCCGTCTATATATGTCCCCGTCTCTATATGTCCCCGTCTCTATATGCCCCCGTCTCTATGTGTCCCCGTCTCTATGTGTCCCGTCTCTATATATGTCCCCGTCTCTATATGCCCCCATCTCTATATGCCCCCGTCTCTATATGCCCCCGTCTCTATATGCCCCCGTCTCTATGTGTCCCCGTCTATATATGTCCCCCGTCTCTATATGCCCCCATCTCTATATGCCCCCATCTCTATATGCCCCCGTCTCTATGTGTCCCCGTCTCTATATGCCCCCGTCTCTATATGCCCCCGTCTCTATGTGTCCCCGTCTCTATGTGTCCCCGTCTCTATATGCCCCCGTCTCTATGTGTCCCCGTCTCTATGTGTCCCCGTCTCTATATGCCCCCGTCTCTATGTGTCCCCGTCTCTATGTGTCCCCGTCTCTATGTGTCCCCGTCTCTATGTGTCCCCGTCTCTATGTGTCCCCGTCTCTATGTGTCCCCGTCTCTATGTGTCCCCGTCTCTATATGCCCCCGTCTCTATGTGTCCCCGTCTCTATGTGTCCCCGTCTCTATATGTCCTCGTCTCTATGTGTCCCCGTCTCTATGTGTCCCCGTCTCTATATGCCCCCATCTCTATATGCCCCCATCTCTATATGCCCCCGTCTCTATATGCCCCCGTCTCTATGTGTCCCCGTCTCTATGTGTCCCCGTCTCTATGTGTCCCCGTCTCTATGTGTCCCCGTCTCTATATGCCCCCGTCTCTATATGCCCCCGTCTCTATGTGTCCCCGTCTCTATGTGTCCCCGTCTCTATATGCCCCCATCTCTATATGCCCCCGTCTCTATATGCCCCCGTCTCTATATGCCCCCGTCTCTATGTGTCCCCGTCTCTATGTGTCCCCGTCTCTATGTGTCCCCGTCTCTATGTGTCCCCGTCTCTATGTGTCCCCGTCTCTATGTGTTCCCGTCTCTATATGCCCCCGTCTCTATATGCCCCCGTCTCTATGTGTCCCCGTCTCTATGTGTCCCCGTCTCTATATGCCCCCGTCTCTATATGCCCCCATCTCTATATGCCCCCGTCTCTATATGCCCCCGTCTCTATGTGTCCCCGTCTCTATGTGTCCCCGTCTCTATGTGTCCCCGTCTCTATGTGTCCCCGTCTCTATGTGTCCCCGTCTCTATATGCCCCCATCTCTATATGCCCCCATCTCTATATGCCCCCGTCTCTATATGCCCCCGTCTCTATGTGTCCCCGTCTCTATGTGTCCCCGTCTCTATATGCCCCCGTCTCTATGTGTCCCCGTCTCTATGTGTCCCCGTCTCTATGTGTCCCCGTCTCTATGTGTCCCCGTCTCTATATGTCCCCGTCTCTATATGTCCCCGTCTCTATGTGTCCCCGTCTCTATGTGTCCCCGTCTCTAGGTGTCCCCGTCTCTATGTGTCCCCGTCTCTATGTGTCCCCGTCTCTATGTGTCCCCGTCTCTAGGTGTCCCCGTCTCTAGGCCTATAATGTTCTCGCGGAATAAGGAGAGGTTAGGGTTAGGGATAGGGTTAGGATCAACAAAGAGACGGGGACACATAGAGACGGGGACACATAGAGACGGGGACACATAGAGACGGGGACACATAGAGACAAAATTGGGGACATATTATAGAGACATTGAGGTGGGATGCACAACGCCAGGTAAATGTCCGTACTGG
>CM065699.1:43634725-43639725 GCA_017654935.2 Phymorhynchus buccinoides | reverse complement strand
AGAGAGAGAGAGAGAGAGAGAGAGAGAGAGAGAGAGAGAGAGAGAGAGAGAGAGAGAGATACCCTACATTTCTCGGTTGTTTCCATTTTTCCGTTCTTGCCTTTCTTAAGGTCTCCGTCCACGTTAACATATTTCGCTAGTTCTCCATGACAACACAATGTTAATGCTACTATCATCGTAACATTTCACTATCACGGTGCTAGTGTGACAACTATTTCGCAATAGTATGTTGTAGTATTGCTTGCTATCATATCACGTCAAATCAGCCAATCGTTGACAGAAGCTATGACACACACAGACTGTATAGGGGAAGATAAGCATCCGGTCTCTCTTCCCTATATGAGTAGTGAGGACAGAAACACTGGTTATGTCCCTTTTAAACAGGACACATTTTACACGGCGATAGGCCAGTTGAATTCTCCGTTCAAATTCCAGTCTGAGTTTTTGGATAGCCTCCACTGTGAAAAGTGTACTGTCCCCACTAACGATAACTCTATCAGCCCGGTTCGCCGATCGCTTAAGTAATCCATCTTACCCTTTTAGAATATCTTTGTGACACACCCCAAGCAGCAGACGACAAGAAAACAAGAGGCAAAGCCTGCAAGGCTCACGTCTGATTTTTATTACTATAGCAGGCATGGGAATTCCTATGACAATTCCCATGCCTGTATAGAGAGAATACTGTTATGTAGACGCTTGTGCATCTGAAAACAGAATTAATTTTTATTTTACTGTGTAAATTAAAATTATTTCTATGCACCCCTACCCCTTTCTTTAAAATTTAATTATATGTATGCGCATGTAACATAGTGGAGCCCTATTTTTATTTTTGGCAAACAAGTAAAATTGAAAAGCATATTGACCAAGCTTTCAGAAAAAACATAGTGACCAATCCTCCCCCCACCCCACCCCCCCGCCGGGGTAAGGGGGGTCTACGGACACCTGTAGTAGGCCTAGTCTTTGCCTGTGGGTCTAAGTCTCTTACTCTTAGAAAATTAATAATTGAAGTTGCGTGATCTGTTACTGTTTTAAACCGATTGTTCATGCGATGAAAACTTGTTCCACATCATCTACATTTCTGTAAGATATTTTATATTAGTCCTAATATTTTATTTTCGTTTCGTTAATTCCCCCCCCCCCCCCTCTGCCACAAAGCAAAGGTCAAGGTCACAGCCAGCAAGCTCATCCATGTTTATCTTCCCCTGTACAGTCTTTGCTCATGGTGATCAATCGTCTAGGCCTAACAAAGGATTCGTACGTCGAAGGCAGTGAAATCGACGAACCCTGGATTTTCCGTATATTTTTTTTTCAAGACTGAAATGAATGTGGGCTAAATGTTAAGTACGTCGTCTTGATTATGAGGTAAGGCATGGACTCTAGGCCTAGGCCTTGTTGCCGGAAGTGCAGTAGGCTAAGCTATGCGCAGAGATGATGTGCAAATGAACACGAACAACCGTTACTCAAAGGCGCAAATAAAAGCTAAACAACCGGGCCGTCAACGCACACACTCGGTACATCCATTTGTTACAGAAAATATAAGTTGACGACGTTAAAATGTACCTATTTGTACACACCTGAAGTCTTGTGTTTCTTTTTAAAGAGCGTTTTTGTATATCTAATGGAGAGTCTTCTTTCCAGTATGTATCTCCTACTCGGTACAACACAACAGTTACAGTAATCTCTGCAACAAATGATTTTCTTTCTTTTGTTCCTTACCGATGTATCTGACTGCTTTGATCGCCATGACTTGAAGGCTCACGTCAAAATCAAGTATCCTGCTAACTTTAACCCACTAACATCTTATGTTTTTTTGAGAAAATGACAACGTTAAAGTTTCAGTGGAGAGTGAGAGTCTTCTTTAGTTTGAAGAGTGTGACTGAGTCAAGGTTAAAGGTTGCACAACAGTAATCTCTGCAACAAATGATTATCTTTATTTTGTTCTTTATCAATGTATCTGACTGCTTTGATCGTCGTGACTTGAAGGCTCACGTCAAAATCAAGTATCCTGCTAACTTTAACCCTCTAACGCCTTATATGTTTAGAGAAAATGACAACGTTAAGGTTTGAGTTAAGGTTAAAGGTCGGGGCCACGGACGCAACACACACACACACACACACACACATACACACACACACACACACACATACACACAGACACACAACCGAACATGTACGATACTATAGACTCACTTTGTTTTAAAAAACGACGTGAGCCAAAAATGGATGCTGAGTTGAAAACGTTCCGGTTCAGTTACAAAAACCACGATATCCTTGTGTGTAAGATAGCCGTCACCCGTTGTACTATGACACGAGTGTTTCAAACGAAGCATTTCATCATATCATGCATTTCATGGACATGACCAGTGAGTGTTTTCCTTTTGTTTCCGTTTTCGGTACATCCACGAATGGCAGTCACAGTGACACTGACAGTAGGCCTAGCCTAGACCTGGAGTAAAACGGGGTCAGCCCGTTGTAGCACAGCCCCGTTCTTGTCTATGTGTCCCCATCTATATAGTCCCTGTCACTATGTGTCCCCATCATTGTGTCCCCGTCTCTACATATTCCGTCTCACTATGTGTCCCTGTCATTGTGCCCCCGTCTCCATGTGTCCCCGTTTCTACATGTCCCCATCTCTATGTTATGTCTGTCTATATGTCACGTCGTGTATGTATGTCCCCGTATCTATATTCCCTGTCACTATGTGTCCCCGTCATTGTGCCCCTGTCTCTATGTGTCCCTGTCTCTATGTCCCCGTCTCTATATTCCCTGTGACTGTGTGTCCCCTGTCATTATGTCCCTATGTCTATAATGTCCCCGTATCTATGTATCCACTGTGACTATGTATCCCCATCATTGTGTCCCTGTATCTCTTATGTCCTCGTCTCTATGCATCCCAGTCTCCGTGTCCCCATCATTGTGTCCCCATCTCTAAATATGTCCCCATCCCTATGTGTCCCCGTCTCTGTGTGTCCCCATCTATGCGTGTCTCCTTCACTCACTAGTGTCCCCGTCATTGTGTCTCTGTCTATATATCCCAGTCTCCGTGTCCCCGTCTCTATGTGTCCCCATCTCTAAATATGTCCCCATCCCTATGTGTCCCCGTCTCTGTGTGTCCCCATCTATACGTGTCCCCTTCACTATGTGTCCCTGTCATTGTGTCCCTGTCTATATATCCCAGTCTCTGTGTCCCCATCTCCATATATCCCTGTCTATATATGTCCCCACCTCTATAGGTCCCCGTGCCTATGGGTCCTCGTCTCTGTATTTCCCTGCGGAATAGGGTTAAGGTCAGTGTTTGGGTTAGAGATAGGGTAAGGACAAACAGAGAGGCGTAAGCATGGAACACAGTGAGGTAGGGACACATAGAGACAAACGTGGGAACACATAGAGACGGGGACACAATGACAAGGACATATACAGAGACAAAATGATGGACAAATAGAGACGGGACATTCAGAGTCCAACATACAGAGACGGGGACATGTAGAGACACAGACATATAGAGACACAGACATATAGAGACACAGACATATAGAGACACAGACATATAGAGACACAGACATATAGAGACGGGACATATAGAGTCCAACATATAGAGACGAGGACATGTAGAGACACAGACATATAGAGACGGGGACGGATAGAAATGGGGACATATGAAGACGGGGACACAGAGACACAATGTGGTACACATAGAGGCAGGGACACAATGACGGGGACACATACAGCATGGAACATAATGCAGACGGGGACACACAGAGACAACAATGGGCAACAACGGGATGTAACCGTGTAACCCTTTCACCGCCAACGTCGCATTTTAGCACCACAATGATTTAACACCTATGTCACTAAAAGGCATCAAATTGGGGTCTATTATCCAAAGACCCTATTGTCTTAGCTTTGGGAAGTAAGGATAGACCTTATTTTATATATGTCACAGAAGAATCCCCAATACTGCAGATGGATTTTGTTCTCTACCCAGGTAAATTTCATAGCAATTTTTTGCTGAAAAATGGCTGGCGGCGAAAGGGTTAAAGCAGGTTGGGAACTCAAATAATTTTGGTAAAAATGATTCGATCTAAGCCAACTATGGGTGAACAAGTAATTAAGCCTAATATTCTTTCCAGAGATTTTCTAATACACGGCAATTTGATGCTTCAGTTTTGTTTTCAATTTTTTTCTTAAACGTCTAAACTTCATAGCGCAATTACTCATTCATTTGATCTCGTTTTAAGATTATAATAAGAAAAAGTGCTTTGACGTCATGAAACTAACAAAGAAAGAATTAGAAAATCACATCGACCATGATTTTAAATAATGCCGAATCTGACTGGGACAGAAAAGTTAAAGTTTTACGTCCTCTCGGCCGAAGCCATATGGGATGAAGTGGGACAGCTATGCTATGAGGCAAGTATAACGTGAAACGACCTTGACCTACGAGGGAAATTTCAAGGGAGGAAATCAGCGAAGTAACAGCGTGTACGACCAACATGCTAGAAATATCATTAGCCTAGAACTATGATAATAGCAAATATGTTAACATGGATGGAGACCTTTACCAAACATTAAGCTGTATTTTATGAACCTTTTCAGGTAATTATCTTTGTTGAATAATTAATCGCAGTTATGATAAAGTCATGATAAAGGCCATTATCTAATAGGACGCCCCCCCCCCCCCCCCCCCCCCCCCCCCCCCCCCCCCCCCCCCCCCCCCCCCACCCCTATGTAGTGCAGTACACCGCGACATTTGTCACAGTCCTGGGCCTGTATTCACGTTGAGATAGCATGAGACTTAGCATGATGCTAACTTAGAAGCTCTTCCAATGTCCTATAGGATTTAATAGGACTTTTGGAAGAGCTTCTAAGTTAGCATCATGCTAAGTCTCATGCTATCTCAACGTGAATACAGGCCCTGGTTCATTGCGTTTTTCCGTCTTGCCTTTATCTTCTACTATTATTGAATGCATGTGTTTCATTATGTAAATGGATAAAAATTA
>CM065699.1:43622225-43629725 GCA_017654935.2 Phymorhynchus buccinoides | reverse complement strand
GTCGGTCTGTCGGTCGGTCGGTCTGTCGGTCCAAAATTGTCGCACATTTCGACAAAATTGTCGCACTTCAAATCGAGGCTACACTTCAAAATAATTGAGGCCGCTCTTTAAAATGATGTATTTTAAAAGCGTACAAAATAATAAACATACGTAATACAGACACTACAACAGACACGACGAGTATGCGGTGCTTCTTTTGATGAGTATAAGTAGGATACATAGTTTTAAATGTTTTCCAAAAGATATAAAAAGTAACGAAATGGTGCAGAGATAACATTCTGGTTTACAGATTAAAATTATTGAAAAGCCAGGGGAGTGGTAAAAATAGACCGCGTGCCACAAACTATTGCGATTTCGCGCTTGTTTAAATCTCCGTTTCTATTCTGTCATTTTCGTCCTTAATGTCGGTGTGAAGAAGCCGGTAGCTTAGGGGAAATAAGATGTAGGTATTTCTTTCATTCTTACTTTATATCCATACCTCAATGCATTCTCTCTCTCTCACTTTGCCTCATGATGAGGGGTATTTTCCAGAATGAACTACCGTCCGTCCTTAGTTCAGTTTGTGATGGTGCATTGAGGCTTGCACCCGAGAAGAATGATAGTACCTTCTGGCTTAGAACCCACGAATGTTTTGTGTGCATTTATTTTACTCCTAAGTAGGGATACTATGTCACAGGGTTTCCTTTCTCTGCGATTGAAATGTAAATGTCTTCTTCCAGTCCATTTAGAGACATTATTGAGATGGAATGGCTGGACTGAGCATGCAGCACTCTCTGGCCTCGTTGTTGAAGTACAGCGTTTTATGCGGACATGCGCACTTTCGTAATTACAGGCATACGTCCGTACGCACGCACGCACGCACGCCGTGCGTTCTTGCACATACATACAAACATGTGTCTGAGCACAGCATTTTGTTGTGGTAGCATTTACGAGCACTTTAGAGAGAGAGAGAGAGAGAGAGAGAGAGAGAGAGAGAGAGAGAGAGAGAGAGAGAGAGAGAGAGAGAGAGAGAGAGAGGAGGGGGAGGGGGGCGAAAGACAGACAGACAGACAAACGGACACAGACACAATACAAAGCAATGAGCGAAAGAGAGTTCTCTAAGAGACAGAGATCGATAGAGAGAGAGAGAGAGAGGAGAGAGAGAGAGAGAGAGAGAGAGAGAGAGAGAGAGAGAGAGGAGAGAGAGACAGAGAGAGAGAGAGAGAGAGAGACAGAGACAGAGAGAGAGAGAGAGAGAGAGAGAGACAGAGGAAAGAGAGAGAGAGAGAGAGAGAGAAGAGAGGAGACAGAGAGAGAGAGAGAGAGAAGAGAGAGAGAGAGAGAGAGAGAGAGAGAGAGAGAGAGAGAGAGAGAGAGAGACAGAGACACAGAGAGAGAAAGAGAGACAAAGACAGAGACATACAGACAAATAAAGAACGAGAGAGACAGAGACATACAGACATAGAATCCCAGTAGATGATTTTCTAAACCTGATCCATCAACCTATGACAAAATCGTTGCTTCAAAACCCCAGCACATGGCGAGTGCATTTTCATATCCACTTTATAAAAAAAAATTGTTTTACAAAGTTGATCGATCATCCTTGTGCAAAGCATCCTATTCATTTCGGCGCGAACTCCGACCAATAACAATACAGAACGCGGTCGCCATCTTGGCCCTTCGTTTATGCGTCCACAATGACAATGGGCCGGTGTGCGTGCTTTGCCAGTTGATTGATTCAATCATTTTCGGTTGGCTGGTTGCTGAACATATGAAAAACCCGATCAATGTGTTACATTTTCGGCAATTCTTACATTTTTTTTCTTTAAAGGGGCACCCTGACGGATAAGTTCTTTGCAAGAAACACGCCGAGATCACCAGAAAGACAGCCTTTTTGAAGGATCGGAACACTTAGTTTGCTCTGTTTCCTAGAAATCAAACCTTCAAAACGGCGATTCCTCCTTGGCGGAATTGCCGGAGAGAGAAGCTATTTTGGACGGGGTGGGTGGTGGGTGGGTGGTTGAAGCTTTTTCTTCTTGGTAGTGCAGTAAAATGGGTGCCCACCGGTTCGCATAATGCGTTTCGCATAATCCTTTGATCAGAGCCGCGGGCGCAGGTCGAGTGTCTCTTCAAAAAAACCCTGTCAGTTCGCATAAACGGGTTTGCCATTTCGCATATTATGCACTCTTGCAGGTTCTAATGCACTCTACGTGACTTTCTGTTACTTTCTTACTATCCCTAACCCTAACCCTATCCCTAACCCTAACCTATCCCTAACCCTATCCCTAACTTTCTGAGTTTTATGCGAAATGCCATGTCCACAAAGCTTTGTATGCGAAGCGGCAGTATGTGAATCGGCTTTATGCGAAGCGGCAGTATGCGAAACGGCAATATGCGAACCGGGGCGCACCGAGTAAAACCGGTGCATCACGTTTTGCCCAATCACCTTTCGCCAAATCACATTTCGCCCAATCACGTTTTGCCCAATCACCTTTCGCCCAATTGGAAATGATACCGGTTTACATCCATCACGTTCCGCCCAAAAATCATGCAAGGAAATCAGGGAATTGAATCAATAATTTAATGGTCGAATCAAACAGATATTTAAGAAAAGAAAGAAATAGGGTTAGGGTTAGGGTTAGGGTTTGATTACTGTTCTCACTGTTCGCGCTTAGGAAACCATTTTGGGCGAACAGTGCTAGAGCAATCTGGGCGAACCGTGGCACATTCCGTTTGCTGAGCTTCGACTCGGAGGTACTCACTGATACGCAACGAGAACAAAGACTCGGGCAAAAGGTGATTGGGTGAAAAGTAAAACAAATGGAGCTATTTCCTTTGTTGTGAGCGAAACTCCTTTTGGTAAACTGTAAATAAAAAGGCTTGTATTGTGGACATTTCGTGATTTGGTCTAAGCGACTCAGGTAGGCATTAGAAAAGAGAAGGCATGTTCTCTTTCACTGAAAGAATCTGACTTCCAGCACCTCCGCCAAAGAAGAATCGCCGATTTGACGGTTTGCTTTCTAGGAAACCAGAGCAAAATGAGCGTTGCGATCTCTGTAAAGGGTGTTTTCCTGGTGATCTCGACGTGTTTCTTGCAAAAACGCACCCGTCAGGGTGCCCCTTTAACACAGCTTTATCGTCTACTGTGGTTTCTGTTTATTACTTCAGAACCAGCCTTTACACAGTTTTGTGATTTATCACGAGATAGAGAGACAATGGGTGAAGTGAATAGACCGACAGACGGAGTAAGACCAACTAGAAAGAGATAGAGAGACAATGGGTGAAGTGAATAGACCGACAGACGGAGTAAGACCAACTAGAAAAGAGATAGAGAGACAATGGCTGAAGTGAATAGACCGACAGACGGAGTAAGACCAACTAGAAAAGAGATAGAGAGACAATGGCTGAAGTGAATAGACCGACAGACGGAGTAAGACCAACTAGAAAGAGATAGAGAGACAATGGGTGAAGTGAATAGACCGACAGACGGAGTAAGACCAACTAGAAAGAGATAGAGAGACAATGGGTGAAGTGAATAGACCGACAGACGGAGTAAGACCAACTAGAAAGAGATAGAGAGACAATGGGTGAAGTGAATAGACCGACAGACGGAGTAAGACCAACTAGAAAGAGATAGAGAGACAATGGGTGAAGTGAATAGACCGACAGACGGAGTAAGACCAACTAGAAAGAGATAGAGAGACAATGGGTGAAGTGAATAGACCGACAGACGGAGTAAGACCAACTAGAAAGAGATAGAGAGACAATGGGTGAAGTGAATAGACCGACAGACGGAGTAAGACCAACTAGAAAGAGATAGAGAGACAATGGCTGAAGTGAATAGACCGACAGACGGAGTAAGACCAACTAGAAAGAGATAGAGAGACAATGGGTGAAGTGAATAGACCGACAGACGGAGTCAGACCAACCAGAAAGAGATAGAGCGACAGTGGGTGAAGTGAATAGACCGACAGACGGAGTAAGACCAACTAGAAAGAGATAGAGAGACAATGGGTGAAGTGAATAGACCGACAGACGGAGTCAGATCAACTAGAAAGAGATAGAGAGACAATGGGTGAAGTGAATAGACCGACAGACGGAGTAAGACCAACTAGAAAGAGATAGAGAGACAATGGGTGAAGTGAATAGACCGACAGACGGAGTCAGATCAACTAGAAAGAGATAGAGCGACAATGGGTGAAGTGAATAGACCGACAGACGGAGTCAGACCAACTAGAAAGAGATAGAGCGACAATGGGTGAAGTGAATAGACCGACAGACGGAGTAAGATCAACCAGAAAGAGATAGAGAGACAATGGGTGAAGTGAATAGACCGACAGACGGAGTAAGACCAACTAGAAAAGAGATAGAGAGACAATGGCTGAAGTGAATAGACCGACAGACGGAGTAAGACCAACTAGAAAAGAGATAGAGAGACAATGGGTGAAGTGAATAGACCGACAGACGGAGTAAGACCAACTAGAAAGAGATAGAGCGACAATGGGTGAAGTGAATAGACCGACAGACGGAGTAAGACCAACTAGAAAGAGATAGAGCGACAATGGGTGAAGTGAATAGACCGACAGACGGAGTAAGACCAACTAGAAAGAGATAGAGAGACAATGGGTGAAGTGAATAGACCGACAGACGGAGTAAGACCAACTAGAAAGAGATAGAGCGACAATGGGTGAAGTGAATAGACCGACAGACGGAGTAAGACCAACCAGAAAGAGATAGAGAGACAATGGGTGAAGTGAATAGACTGACAGACGGAGTAAGACCAACTAGAAAGAGATAGAGCGACAATGGGTGAATTGAAGTGAATAGACCGACAGACGGAGTAAGACCAACCAGAAAGAGATAGAGAGACAATGGGTGAAGTGAATAGACTGACAGACGGAGTAAGACCAACTAGAAAGAGATAGAGGAGACAATGGGTGAAGTGAATAGACCGACAGACGGAGTAAGACCAACTAGAAAGAGATAGAGCGACAGTGGGTGAAGTGAATAGACCGACAGACGGAGTAAGACCAACCAGAAAGAGATAGAGAGACAATGGGTGAAGTGAATAGACCGACAGACGGAGTAAGACCAACTAGAAAGAGATAGAGAGACAATGGGTGAAGTGAATAGACCGACAGACGGAGTAAGACCAACTAGAAAGAGATAGAGAGACAATGGGTGAAGTGAATAGACCGACAGACGGAGTAAGACCAACTAGAAAGAGATAGAGAGACAATGGCTGAAGTGAATAGACCGACAGACGGAGTAAGACCAACTAGAAAGAGATAGAGAGACAATGGGTGAAGTGAATAGACCGACAGACGGAGTCAGACCAACCAGAAAGAGATAGAGCGACAGTGGGTGAAGTGAATAGACCGACAGACGGAGTAAGACCAACTAGAAAGAGATAGAGAGACAATGGGTGAAGTGAATAGACCGACAGACGGAGTCAGATCAACTAGAAAGAGATAGAGCGACAATGGGTGAAGAAGTGAATAGACCGACAGACGGAGTCAGACCAACTAGAAAGAGATAGAGAGACAATGGGTGAAGTGAATAGACCGACAGACGGAGTCAGACCAACTAGAAAGAGATAGAGCGACAATGGGTGAAGTGAATAGACCGACAGACGGAGTCAGACCAACTAGAAAGAGATAGAGCGACAATGGGTGAAGTGAATAGACCGACAGACGGAGTAAGATCAACCAGAAAGAGATAGAGAGACAATGGGTGAAGTGAATAGACCGACAGACGGAGTAAGACCAACTAGAAAAGAGATAGAGAGACAATGGCTGAAGTGAATAGACCGACAGACGGAGTAAGACCAACTAGAAAGAGATAGAGAGACAATGGGTGAAGTGAATAGACCGACAGACGGAGTAAGACCAACTAGAAAGAGATAGAGCGACAATGGGTGAAGTGAATAGACCGACAGACGGAGTAAGACCAACTAGAAAGAGATAGAGCGACAGTGGGTGAAGTGAATAGACCGACAGACGGAGTAAGACCAACTAGAAAAGAGATAGAGCGACATGGAGAAATATAACAGGAGTTGTAGTATTATTAGGTACTTTTATTAGGTACTTTATAGTCACAGAGGCGTCTCTGTGAAATTCGGGTTGCTCCCCACCTGGAGAGCGCGTCGCAAGCCAGAGGCGCGCCACCCAATTAAAAAAAACACCAATTCATGCGATTTTTTTCACTGACGAGGGGGGGGGGGGGGGGGGGGGGGGGTGGTGGGGGGGGGGGGTAAAATTTTGAGCAATGACAACTTTTTCGTTGCCACTGGGTTAAGCGTATGCTAAGTGCATGGGCACACGGGACCTCGGTTTATCGTCTCATCCGAAAGACTCCACGTTCAGACCGTTAAGGCCTACTGCAGAATGAGAGGAAAAAATCCCCTGTACCTGTACCCAGGTTCGAACTCGGGTTTACTTGACACGAAGCGAACGCGATACCACTGTGCCACTCTACACCTTGTATACGGAGCAGTACCAAGACTCTTCTTGGTGAAAGCTAGAAGGTACTGTCAGCTTTCTTTACTGCTTTGTGACACACAGGACCGTTTGGCTTTCACCGGAGAACAATCTAAATCTGACTACCTTTTGGCACACAACGCTCCACAGGGAGAGAAAGAGGAAACCTGACAGAAGAGCCGTACAAACTGTACTCAATGAGAGACTTAGTGCGATGTTTCTCACACCAGAGGGCATGACGCTCGTGTGGGGCTAATCCTCTCTATATTATTAGTTGGGGATAAAGAAAGAGAGAGAGACAGTGAGTGGTCCTACCATCACTCTCTCTCTCTCACTACGCCCAAGTAAGAAAATCGCGTGATAAGCCCCTAGTGCTTTGACTGCCCTCTGGCGTGAAAACTATCGCCATAGGTTGACCATTCTTAGCATACTATCTGTATTATTAAAAACATTCGAGACGTTACTGGTGTTGCACTGCCTTCGGGCATTGCCTCCAGTATCGTTCCCACCACATCTACTAATGTCTCATATGTGTCTGTTCCAGACCGGAGGACGTTAAACAGATTTACTACTATATAAACTGTACTCCCGCTAAGTGATGACATTCAAGGGAGACAATTGGTAAAGGTCAAGATGTGCCACCCCCCCTACCTATCTCGGTTAATTCTATTTTTCCGTTATTGCCTTTCTTACCATACATAAAGCTGTATTTTAGGAACATTTTTAGCTAATAAACCTTTTTGGAATACTAACCCTATCCCTAACCCTAGCCCTAAACCTAACCCTACCCCCCCCCCCCCCCCCCCCCCCACCCCCCCCCCCCCCCCACCCCCCATATACCTATAAGACGGAAAAAAAACGCAACGAACCACAACTGTGACAAATCGCGGTGTACTGCAGTACATAGTGGGGGGTAGGGTTAGGTTTAACCAACACTTTTTTCACCAAGCCAACCTTGGTTAAAATCCATAGATTATTATTTTTGTAATAATCAGTTTTTTTGTGATCTTCAAATCAGATTCACAGTGATTACGTTGATATG
>CM065699.1:43604725-43614725 GCA_017654935.2 Phymorhynchus buccinoides | reverse complement strand
CCGTCACCAAGACGGACTATTGCGATGGGCTGGTTTGTATTTATTTTTCCTTTTTTTTTTTCCTGTCTGTCCCAAGGATATCTCCCGAACCGCTTGACCGAATCGCGTCAAATTTTGTGTGAAGGTGTGCCTCCTTAATAGGAAGAGATCGGCGCAAACCATTTTGCCGTCGTGACCTTGACCTTGACGTACGACCTTGAAAACCGAAAATCTATTTTTAGCCATATCTCGGGCACCGATCAACATAGGATGTTGAAACTTGGTATGAAGATGGTTTGGCTTATGCCCGTTCTGATGATGGCATACCGATCAAGGTCAAGGTCAAGGTCAAAAAGATCGCTGGAGCCTGAAAATCGGAGGGTCATTTTTTTCTCCTTCTGTCTGTCCCAAGGATATCTTTCGAACGGGTTGACAGAATCACGTCAAATTGTGTGTGCTGGTGTGTCACCATGAGAGAAAGGCATCCGTTCAAACCAGATTGCCGTCGTGACCTTGACCTTGGCGTACGACCTTGAAAACCGAAAATCTTTCAGGGGCCATAACTCCCACACCGTTAGTGTTAGAGTCTTCAAATTTGGCATGAAGGTACTTTGGCTTATGCCCGTTCTGATGGTGGCATACCGATCAAGGTCAAGGTCACGGTCCGGGCGATCAGTAGGCCTTGAAAGTGGTAGGGGTCTACACATTGGGTTTTAAGCCATATTTTCCACATTGGTACTTGACAGAAGCGCTTCAGATTGTGTGTGGTACTGTATACCCTAGAGAAGAAAACATCCGAGCATAAATTATCACCATGCTGACCTTGACCTTGAAGTGTGACCTTGAAAACCGAAATTTCCTTCTTTGCGCTATATGTTTCTTCTTCAAGCTGTATCTCGTGAACTAGAAGACAGAATCCCTTCCAATTTTGTGTCAGGATGTGACACTCTACGGGGTGTCGCAAGTGCGTGGCATTGCTGGTGACGGACATGTCTGCCGCTCGGCGACGCCCTTGTTAATTGTATTGTCATAGTTTTACTTTTTCATGGTATGTTGCTTCGGAAAAGAAAAAAAAAGGACGCGTTCAGTATGTCTCTCTTTTTTTCTTCTTATTCGCCTTAGAATTGTTTTTGTCCGTGAGCAGACAGGAACAATGTGACTAATATTAATGAATTGCAGTGTCATCTTTCGACGTTTTCATGGTAGGTTGCTTCAAAACACAAAGGGGACAGGGACATAGACAAAGAGAGACACACACATACACGCATGGGAGGGGGGAGAGAGAGAGAGAGAGAGAGAGAGAAGAGAGAGAGAGAGAGAGAGGAGAGGAGAGAGAGAGAGAGAGAGAGAGAGAGAGAGAGAGAGAGAGAGAGAGAGAGAGAGAGAGAGAGAGAGAGAGAGAGAGAGAGAGAGAGAGAGAGAGAGAGAGAGAGAGAGAGAGAGAGAGAGAGAGAGAGAGAGAGAGAGAGAGGGAGAGAGAGAGACTGGACACTGGAAAACTTCATTTGATAAGGATAAAGATTTTCGGCGATGCCTATTCTTACAATCTGTCCTTGGATAACAATTTTTTTTTAAAAGCAATTAAAAATGGAGAGAGAGAACACTGAACACTGAACACTGAACATGCTTATTTAACAAGGATAAAGATTTTAAGGCGATGACTATTCTTACAATCTGTCCTTGGAGAGAGAGAGAGAGAGAGAGAGAGAGAGAGAGAGAGAGAGAGAGAGAGAGAGAGAGAGAGAGAGAGAGAGAGAGAGAGAGAGAGAGAGAGAGGGGGAGAGAGAGGGAGAGAGGAGACAGAGAGAGAGAGACAGAGAGAGAGAAAGAGAGAGAGAGACAGAGAGAGAGAGAGAGAGAGACAGAGAGACAGAAAGAGAGAGAGAGACAGAAAGAGAGAGAGACAGAGTCAGAGAGGTGAAACAGAGGCTGGGAAGTCACGCGTAAGAGAAAGAAAAGATAAAGAAAGTATGTGAAGATACTAAGATGAATCAGTAAGAAGAAAACACAAGTGGGAAAGGGTGGGACTTGTAATGGAAATAAAATGTCACGTACACTTAGCATGTGACGCACTTGCCGGTACTTGTTTTTGCCACGAAGAGAATATTTCATGTTAACCCAATTTTGCTCCCTGTCGTTTTTCATCCTTATTATTGATATTGTTCACGGGTTGATTATTTAGACACAATGCTGAATGTGCGCCAGCATCCACCCCCCACCCCCCCACCCCACCCAAAAAAAAAAAAAAAAAAGGGTGGCGGCGCAACCCGATTTTATCAGAACGTCTCTATGACTATAAAAGAAATACCCAAAATTCCCTTTTTTCTTTTCTTTTGTTTAGTTTTGGACTCCAAAAAACATAAAAAGAAATGCCAAAGCAATACTTGAAGGCTTCACAGTTTTAAGAGGAAAACAGACACATTGTCTCTCAGCGCGTGAACATTGTTCCTTATTTCTGTAACTGCATTGTCGATGTTTGTCGTAATTCCAATGCAGAAAGCCTGAAGTTTCTCTTGTAACGCTTAACGCACTTTTCCCCCCATCGATGTTTCATTGTCCGCTTTCTGTTTCACAAATAATGTTGACAGGAACAGTTGTTACATACACACACTCCATCACTCTCGCTCGACTCGCAGCACACATTTAGTATTTTTATTCTTTTTTATATTTAGTTAGTGTGGGGCTGTGACGGCCATCAAGGAACCTGGCTGCTCTGCACTGCTGTCTGGAGCCCTCCTGCACCGATACTGCAAGTAGATCTATACGTTGGTGGTGTGACTCCATGTGCTGTGTGTTGGTGATAACAGCAGAGCCGAGAGTGTGGGACAAGGTCTAAAAGAGCTCGGCCAGGCCTTACGAAAAACGCTTCATGCTGTGAGTCGAGCGAGAGTGATGGAGTGTGCGTATGTTATAACTGTTCCTGTCAAAATTATTTGTGAAACAGAAAGCGGACAATGAAACATCGATGGGGGAAAGTGCGTTAAGTGCTACAAGAGAAACTTCAGGCTTTCTGCATTGGAATTACGACAAACGATATATATGTATATATCATCATGAAGAAACAAATCCACAGGTCCTGGCACCACACTTCACCGCTAATCCTACAGATAGGGCTTCAAAAGCGAATAGAGACAATAATAATCAAAGGATTTGCACCAACAAAAAACAAGATCCACACTTTTAAAAACGTTCCTTTTTCTT
The DNA here is from genome assembly GCA_017654935.2 of Phymorhynchus buccinoides. Classification (NCBI taxonomy): domain Eukaryota; kingdom Metazoa; phylum Mollusca; class Gastropoda; order Neogastropoda; family Raphitomidae; genus Phymorhynchus; species Phymorhynchus buccinoides. Next base: position 43,611,545 of record CM065699.1, on the reverse strand, counting down.
TACTATGACAAAAATGAAAATAAAATAAAATAATAACATAAGAATAATAAGAAATAAACATAAATATAAATAAAAATAAATATATAGTATATTATAATTATATTGATTGAGTTTCTCTCTTAGGTTCACAAACTTATACAATGGACACAAACAAAGTTTTATTAAAGCAAACTATATATATAAGAGGAAAGTTTAATGGTGTGGTTGTTTTTTCTTCTTCAATTCTTGTACGTAGTATATATATATAGTATAGGGTGAATAGTTCTTTTATATATAGTTAGTATGCGTCATCCATTCACTGCCGTCATTGTTAAGTTTAGTGTGTTGTCGCCTCGTCAGAGTCTTTTTAAAGACGACAATTTGGTTTTATTCGCCGTGTGTAGTGTGTATTTCACCTTCATGTGCTTGTGTGAGTGTAGCGTTTTGATGTTTTTTAGTTCAATTATTCTTTTTTATATGGTTAGATTTTGTTGATTTTGTTGTGGCCAGAATGTTTATATTCATGTTACGTAAAGTGTATATCACTGAAATGGTGCATTCCTTCCTGTTGCTTGTTGACATTTTCATTAGTTTTTTCCCCCCGAGGGTGAGGCGTTATCAGAGAGTGACAGTGCTGGTGAATGAGGGTGGATGTGAATGTGAGTGAGAATCATGTTATTTTTGTTACTTTTTTTCTTTGCACTGGGATGTTGGTAGTGTGACTATCTTGTTGATTTTAATGCATGTTTTTAATGTTGATCTTAATGTTGCTTTTGTAACATTAAAATGATGCTGCATGAAGCGCATCGAGCATACAACTGCACACACACACACACACACACACACACACACACACACACACACACACACACTCTCTCTCTCTCGCTCGACTCACAGTAACAAAATAGCAACAACAAAGAACGTTCCCATCATCCACCTTACAGCACACCGATGACGTCAGTTCCGTCCTAGTGACAGCGGGGCGGAACGTGGCGAGAGCGCTGACGGATCTGTGGCTGTTCAGTTTCCGTGATCGTTCGGCAACCCTCTGTGAAGTGGCACACCCCCTCCATCAAAGCCCTCCGCTTACGCTCGCCCATTAACTCGATTTTTAATCAACCCTCGGCCCTTGGCATGCGGGTCAGTCGTTTCCGACCATGACTGCCAGATAGAGAGAAAGAGGGGCAGATGCTATTCCGGCCGGCGGGCCGGCTAGAATTTGCTTAATAGTGGAGATGCCTTGCCCAGGGTACATCTCCGCTCTCTCGGCCAAAAGGGATTTGAGGACAAGCTGGCGTTGGGGGAAGGTCCCCAAAGGCCAGCCTATCCCTAGGACTGAAACACTACAGCCGGTGCAAAGGCCCCCTAGTTTGGGAGTCAGTCTTCCACAAGAGACTAAGCTGAACCATGGTTTTTGAATGACTGTAGAAAATCATCTATTGTACAGCTCTCATGTTACTGTTGGCCCCTACTACAGGCTAATATCAACCAGTGAAAAAAAGTCATTTTGACGGCCCTTTACTCAAATGTCTTTTATCATCGGTTCACACTGGCCTGTAGTAGGGGCCAACAGTACAATACACGTTAATAATGGTTATTGATCCTCTCTGTCTCTCTGTCTCTGCCTCTCTGTGTCTCTCTCTCTCTCTCTCTCTGTCTCTCTGTCTCTCTGTCTCTGCCTCTCTGTGTCTCTCTCTCTGTCTCTCTGTCTCTGTCTCTCTCTCTCTCTGTCTCTCTCTCTGTCTCTCTGTCTCATTGTCTCTCTCTCTCTCTCTCTCTCTCTCTCTCTCTCTCTCTCTCTCTCTCTCTCTCTCTCTCTCTCTCTCTCTCTCTCTCTCTCTCTCTCTGTCTCATTGTCTCTCTCTCTCTCTCTCTCTCTCTCTCTCTCTCTCTCTCTCTCTCTCTCTCTCTCTCTCTCTGTCTCATCTCTCTCTCTCTCTCTCTCTCTCTCTCTCTCTCTCTCTCTCTCTCTCTGTCTCATTGTCTCTCTCTCTCTCTCTCTCTCTCTCTCTCTCTCTCTCTCTCTCTCTCTCTTCTCATTCTCTCTCTCTCTCTCTCTCTCTCTCTCTCTCTCTCTCTCTCTCTCTCTGTCTCTCTGTCTCTCTGTCTCTCTGTCTCTGTCTCTCTCTCTCTCTCTGTCTCATTGTCTCTCTCTCTCTCTCTCTCTCTCTCTCTCTCTCTCTCTCTCTCTCTCTCTCTCTCTCTCTCTCTCTCTCTCTCTCTCTCTCTCTCTCTCTCTCTGTCTGTTTCAAATGTGCACATTTCTAAGTTGATGTAACGAATTTTAAAGATAATTATTTGGTTGGTATAATTTCGTTTCACACGTTTGATCAATGTTCTTTCAGCTATGTTGTATCTCTGTCATGTTGTTGCACCTAACCTGAATTTCTCTTTAGGAGATATTAAAGTATACTTGAACTTGAACTTGAACAGCAACATGAGAGTCGTACAATATAAATGATTGTTTTTCAATTGTTGAAAAATTGGTATACACGTAGCTTAGTCGGGTTTTTTGTGTGGAAGAGTGGGGGTCTCGAACTTTGGGGCATGTGCACACTGTTTTCTCAGGGCTGCAGCCAGAGGGGGTTGTTAGTTGGTCTTAGTGTGGGGACCTTCCCCAACGCCAGCTATCCTCGGACCCTTTCGGCCGAGAGAGTGAGGATGTACCCTGGGCAAGGAATCTCCACCTATAAACAAACTTTAATATAACCCAGCCACCCAGACTAGCAGCTGCCCCCGATATCTGGCAGTCGCAGTCGGAAGCACCAGACTGGCAATCACTGACACACACACACACCGACTCAACCTGCAGTGTTTAGAAACAGCCACCCCCTTCCTTGCTTTGTCTTTGTACTAGCGGTTAAGCCCCCCCCCCCCCCCCCCCCCCCCACCGCGCCCCCCCCCCCCCCCCCCCCCACCTACCCTATTGGCCTGAAGCGTTCCCTACGGCATTTTGAGCGATGCTGGTCCCCCAAAATATATATGATTATTGGGGTCTGCGGCCGAGGGTTTTTTGTCTGTAATAATAGACAGCTTCCCTGTAATTGTGACCACCACCCGCCCTGTAGAGGATGAAGAGGCCCAGGCCCAAAATCAGAATGAGACTGAAAACCATGTTGGCAGCCCTGCTTGCAGTCGTTCTGGAGTAATTGTGACCACACCGCCCTGTAGAGGATGAAGAGGCCCAGGCCCAAAATCAGAATGAGACTGAAAACCATGTTGGCAGCCCTGCTTGCAGTCGTTCTGGAGTAATTGTGACCACCCGCCCTGTAGAGGATGAAGAGGCCCAGGCCCAAAATCAGAATGAGACTGAAAACCATGTTGGCAGCCCTGCTTGCAGTCGTTCTGGAGTAATTGTGACCACCCGCCCTGTAGAGGATGAAGAGGCCCAGGCCCAAAATCAGAATGAGACTGAAAACCATGTTGGCAGCCCTGCTTGCAGTCGTTCTGGAGTAATTGTGACCACCCGCCCTGTAGAGGATGAAGAGGCCCAGGCCCAAAATCAGAATGAGACTGAAAACCATGTTGGCAGCCCTGCTTGCAGTCGTTCTGGAGTAATTGTGACCACCCGCCCTGTAGAGGATGAAGAGGCCCAGGCCCAAAATCAGAATGAGACTGAAAACCATGTTGGCAGCCCTGCTTGCAGTCGTTCTGGAGTAATTGTGACCACCCGCCCTGTAGAGGATGAAGAGGCCCAGGCCCAAAATCAGAATGAGACTGAAAACCATGTTGGCAGCCCTGCTTGCAGTCGTTCTGGAGTAATTGTGACCACCCGCCCTGTAGAGGATGAAGAGGCCCAGGCCCAAAATCAGAATGAGACTGAAAACCATGTTGGCAGCCCTGCTTGCAGTCGTTCTGGAGTAATTGTGACCACCCGCCCTGTAGAGGATGAAGAGGCCCAGGCCCAAAATCAGAATGAGACTGAAAACCATGTTGGCAGCCCTGCTTGCAGTCGTTCTGGAGTAATTGTGACCACCCGCCCTGTAGAGGATGAAGAGGCCCAGGCCCAAAATCAGAATGAGACTGAAAACCATGTTGGCAGCCCTGCTTGCAGTCGTTCTGGAGTAATTGTGACCACCCGCCCTGTAGAGGATGAAGAGGCCCAGGCCCAAAATCAGAATGAGACTGAAAACCATGTTGGCAGCCCTGCTTGCAGTCGTTCTGGAGTAATTGTGACCACCCGCCCTGTAGAGGGTGAAGAGGCCCAGGCCCAAAATCAGAATGAGACTGAAAACCATGTTGGCAGCCCTGCTTGCAGTCGTTCTGGAGTAATTGTGACCACCCGCCCTGTAGAGGATGAAGAGGCCCAGGCCCAAAATCAGAATGAGACTGAAAACCATGTTGGCAGCCCTGCTTGCAGTCGTTCTGGAGTGCGGAAAGTTGGGATGTCGTCATCCCTCCCTTCAGGAGAAAAGGTCACCGAGGGCAAACTACTTATGTAAGACACCTACATCATGTTCGTGTATAATTATGTCTTCTTCATCCCCCAATAAGATCTATGGCCCCCGGGGGGAACACACTGTGACTACAGATGAACCCTGTCGCTCGCGCTCTTTTTATGAGTCTGTCAGCTTTCACTTCTCTGTCCCTGTCTCCCTGTCTGTCTGTCTGTCTGTCTGTCTGTCTGTCTCCCACCACTTTCACACTTTTCGCTCGCTTGCCGCATGCATGCACACACACAAACACGCACACACGCGCGCGCACACGCACTTTTGAATCTACGGTATTTTAATTAAACAAGAACATTTTAATTATGAAAACCCATTCGAACATACATAATCTTGGCTAGACTGTTGTTGGTTGTAGACCATTTTGTCTCTCTCTCCCTCTCTCTCTCTCTCTCTCTCTCTCTCTCTCTCTCTCTCTCTCTCTCTCTCTCTCTCTCTCTCTCTCTCTCTCTCTCTCTCTCTCTCTCTCTCTCTCTCTCTCTCTCTCTCTCTCTCTCTCTCTCTCTCTCTCTCTCTCTCTCTCTCTCTCTCTCTCTCTCTCTCTCTCTCTCTCTCTCTCTCTCTCTCTCTCTCTCTCTCTCTCTCTCTCTCTCTCTCTCTCTTTCTCTCTCTCTTTTCTCTCCCCCCCCTAATTGTTAGTTATTTGTTTACATTATTTTGCTCTAATTTTGTTTACTTTGATGTCTTGTATCATCATGCATGTTCATATTATCGGTCGTCTCTCTCTCCTCGTCTCTCCCCTCTCCAATTATCTGTTTGCCTTATCGTTTTGTATTAGTCTTGTTTCTGTCTCAAGGACAGATTGCAAGAATAGGCCTGGCCTAAAATCTCAATCCTTGCGAAATAAAGTTTTCAAGTGTCAAGTGTCAAGTGTCTCTGTTGAGGGCGCAGTAGAGAGGAGAGAATGGGGGTGAACGTGATGGGTGAGTACAGATAATGATCAAAGTTGGTTAATTAAAGAAAGCAACAATAGCGACGAAGAGTAAGCAGGCACAGAGCCAAACTAAATTACGAAATAAAAACCTTTATCAACAACATGTAACTGCAAGCTAGGTACAAAAGACCATATGGACAGACATACTGGCAGACAGACAGACATACAGGCTGACAGACATACAGGCAGACATACAGACAGACAGGCTGACAGACAGACAGACATACAGGCAGACATACAGGCAGACATACAGACAGACAGACAGGCAGACATACAGGCAGACAGACATACAGACATACAGGCAGACAGACAGACAGGACAGACAGACAGACAGACAGACAGACAGACAGACATACAGGCAGACAGACATACAGGCAGACATACAGACAGACAGGCAGACAGACAGACATACAGGCAGACAGACAGACATACAGGCAGACAGACAGACATACAGGCTGACAGACATACAGACAGACATACAGGCTGACAGACATACAGGCTGACAGACATACAGACAGACATACAGGCAGACAGACAGACATACAGGCAGACAGACAGACATACAGGCAGACAGACAGACATACAGGCAGACAGACAGACATACAGGCAGACAGACAGACATACAGACAGACAGACAGACATACAGGCTGACAGACATACAGACAGACATACAGGCAGACAGACAGACATACAGGCTGACAGACATACAGACAGACATACAGACAGACAGACAGACAGACAGACAGACACAGACAGACAGACAGACAGACAGACATACAGACAGACATACAGACAGACAGGCAGACAGGCAGACAGACAGACATACAGGCAGACAGACAGACAGACAGGCAGACATACAGGCTGACATACAGACAGACATACATACAGGCTGACAGACATACAGACATACAGGCAGACAGACAGGCAGACAGACAGACAGACAGACAGACAGGCAGACATACAGACAGACAGGCAGACAGACATACAGGCAGACAGACATACAGGCAGACATACAGACAGACAGACAGACAGACATACAGGCAGACATACAGACAGACAGGCAGACAGACATACAGGCAGACAGACATACAGGCAGACATACAGACAGACAGGCAGACAGACAGACATACAGGCAGACATACAGACATACAGGCAGACAGACATACAGGCAGACATACAGGCAGACATATAGACAGACAGGACATACAGGCTGACAGACAGACAGACATACAGACATACAGGCAGACATACATACAGACATACAGACAGACAGACATACAGGCTGACAGACAGACAGACAGACAGACATACATACAGACATACAGGCTGACAGACAGACAGACAGACATACAGACATGCAGACAGACATACATACAGACATACAGACATACAGGCTGACAGACAGACAGACAGACAGAGAGTGTGCGACCCTGCTGAAACCTGTCAGGAAGAGCGCACT
>CM065699.1:43597225-43599725 GCA_017654935.2 Phymorhynchus buccinoides | reverse complement strand
GATATAAAAAACAATATAGATTATCTTCTTAAATTGTCACTATCACGATTTTGTTTAATTTTAAAAGACGGATTTACAGCAATCTTTCGCGGACCGTGAAGCTGAGTCAAAGTGAGCTAGCTATCAATTTGGGAAAAAAAATGAATTAACTTGTGTATTTCTTCTGACCCTTAGCTTTCAGATGCATTGCAAAATGTAGTCCCCCCAATCACTCGCACAGTGAATATTTCCACGAAAGGAACTAGAGTGAAAAACACACACCAAAAGGTGCTGATGGGAACTCAGAGACGAAACGCACTTGCCCCACCTGCTCTACCAACACGAGAGCCAGTGCTTCTCAATCGCGCATGTTGTAGTTATCCCTAAACACAATGGCCGCCCGTTGTAGCCACCAACAGCGCCTGTTGAAATGGTTGAAATGGTTGATGACGAAACTAGAACTAATGAAAGTGTTGCACAAATTGAAATTGTGCTTCATAGGATAGGCCTACCTAACGTTCCTTGAAAAGATACAGAAAGCAGAATGTAAATAGCTTTTCTAGATTTGATTTCTATAGCTACCTGAAGTTTAACTTCTAAGACACATGCAGTATTGCGGAAACCAGGCGCCATTGATAGACGGGATTGAGTGGTAGCCCACGAGAGCAGCTCTATGCGAATCAAACAAAAAACAACAAACAAACAAAAACATGTCGAGATCGACATGTGAGAGAAATGGGATCTGACGACATGACGTCACACTCCTATTGTAAATCGCATCCCTTTGCGTCTCTGACGCAAAGAACAAAAACTCTGGAAGAGAAAAAAAAACATCTGGGGAAACGCAAAGAACAATCACTCTGAATATCGCGTTTAATCCCACTCACGGGGCTTCCTGACAAATTCACGGATGGCTTTTTTTCTTTTTTCTTTTGGTTGCGAATGACATATTTTGGTCTCCTTCTAATGTACTCCCGGTACAGATGACTTACGACAATCCCCTAAGCTGATTTCTTAATATAATATATTTATAATATAACAAAAGCGTCTATTAGACAAAAGGAAACCGATTTATTGTCATCGAATGGTGCTGTATGTCTCTCCTCGATAGGTTAACCCTTTCACCGCCAATGTCGCATTTTAGCACCACAATGGTCTAACACCCAACTCACTAAAAGGCATCAAATCAGGACTTGTTATCAAAATACCCTATTTTCTTAATTTTGGGAGGTAAGGATAGGCCTAATGTTATACATGTCACAGAGGAATTCGCAATATTGCAGATATTTTATTTTCTCTACCCAGTTAAGTTTAATGGTATTTTTTGGCTGAAAAATGGCTGGCGGCGAAAGGGTTAAGTAGTCCCTGGGGACCCCACATTCCACGTCGCCAAGAAAAGGGCTTGTACAGAGTAAGGAACTGAAATCGTGAGAGAAAGGCAGGGTTCCTGATTTTGTTCCACTCTTAATACGTCCACCCCCTGTATCTCAGAGCCATGAACAAAATTGTGTCTGACATTATAGATAAGGCCAAATGCTCTTGTTTGAATGCCCAAATTCTCGCTTGTACCACTTCACGTCAATTGTTTAGCTTAGCCAACTCCCTCCTTGGTAAACCAAAGTCCACACCTCTACCTTCTTCTATCCCTGTGTCTGAACTCCCTCAACGTTTCTCTGATTTCTTTCACAGCAAGATAGCCACCATCCGCCACAATCTTGATTCTCAATCTGCTCCACCATCAACTGACTCTGTCCCTGATCCCTCCTTTTCTGGCAGTATGTGGTCTGAGTTCCGTTCTGTTTCCACTGATGAGGTTAAGAAGATTTTGACCCGAACTCAGACTAAAACCTGTGAACTAGACCCTCTACCTTCATCTCTCTTCTCCCAGTGTCTTGATGATCTCCTTCCTTACTTTACATCCATCATCAATGAATCTCTATGTTCAGGCCGCTTTCCAACTCATTTCAAATCTGCAGTTGTCAAACCTCTCTTAAAGAAGCCTAGTCTTGATCCTGAAAATCTAAAGAACTATCGGCCTGTCTCTAATCTTTCATTCCTTTCTAAGCTTACGGAAAAGGTGGTTCTTAAACAGCTGTCTGACCATCTTCAGGTAAATGATCTCTACTATCCAAACCAGTCTGCTTATCGAGCAGGTCACAGTACTGAGACAGCCCTCTTAAAGATAACGAACGACCTGCTCACTGCCTTGGATGAAAACAAGGTTTCTCTTCTCTCTCTCCTTGATCTTTCTGCAGCGTTTGACACTATTGACCACTCCATCCTCATTTCTAGACTTCACACCTCCTTTGGTCTATCTGGGGCTGTTCTTTCCTGGTTTTCTTCCTACCTCTCTGATCGCACACAGAAAGTTGTTGTCAATGGTTCTCCATCTCTTCCAAAAGGTCTTCAGTTCGGTGTGCCCCAAGGTTCAGTCTTAGGCCCTATCCTTTTTGTTCTTTATACCCAACCTCTCTCCGCCATCATCAACCAGCATTCTATTCTACATCATAGCTTTTCTGAT
>CM065699.1:43584725-43594725 GCA_017654935.2 Phymorhynchus buccinoides | reverse complement strand
GTCCGGGTCCGGATTACTGAGGCGCCCGTTAAGTGGGGTTCCACTGTAGGATAAACTCCATCCCACTTAGGGCGCTCGCATGTAAGATACACGCATGAAATGTCAAAGGAATGTGAAGCAATTTAATTTAATACTAGCAATCGCCCCGTGGCAGTTAACCCCCGTGGCAGTTTTAACCCCGTGGCAGCTATCTCCTCCCTACACCTACCCCCTCCCCGCATTTACTTGCTCGGGGACTTATCTGCCACTCGGCGACACACTTGTTTGCTATTGTGGCTTTCAACAGACAGCCAGTCTCAAACACACGAAAGTGAAACTTTCGGTTTTACATTTCCAAGAAGAAGGCAGCATTTCACCTTCCAAGAAAATGAATCACAAATGTGTAAGGTCTTTCTTTTCAGGGGGGGGGGGCACATCTTGACCTATCGCAGAAAGAGTGTTTCATAATCATTTCGACTTTGACCTCGCGCGCGCAGAGAGAGAGAGAGAGAGAGAGAGAGAGTAGTACTTCTTCTTCTTCTTCTTCGCAGAGAGAGAGAGAGAGAGAGAGAGAGTAGTACTTCTTCTTCTTCTTCGTCTTCTAAGTTCTTGTTATTCGGTCGTTCAGGCATGTTTCTGTCAATTACGAACGTAGATGCATCATGCTGCTGTTATGCGCCTAAGTAAGAATAATTAGGCCCAGCATGTCTGACTTCGGGTAGAGGAAATCTTTTTGAAAGTATTTGTTGAAAAAAGGCAGGAGAATTTCTGTCAATTACGAACGTAGATGCATCATGCTGCTGTTATGCACCTAAGTAAGAATAATTAGGCCCAGCATGTCTGACTTTGGCTAGAGGAAATCTTTTTGAAAGTATTTCTTGAAAAAAGGCAGGAGAATGGACCGGAAAGGCAGAACGATAGTAGATAACAGCATGCAAAGGGAAAAGGCAGAAGCAAAGAGACTGACAGATTAGAGGTAGTTATAAGCACATAACTTCCAGAAGGTGGGGGAACTATTTGTACGGAAGACCCCCCCCCCCCCCCCAGTATCCCTAGGGGGGGGGGGGGGAGCTTGCTGTGTTCTACTCCCACCCCCACCCCCACCCACACCCCAGTCAGTCTCTCTCTCTCTCTCTCTCTCTCTTTTTCTCTCTCTCTCTCTCTCTCTCTCTCTCTCTCTCTCTCTCTCTCTCTCTCTCTCTCTCTCTCTCTCTCTCTCTCTCTCTCTCCACTGTCTGTATAAAAATAGCTGCAGCACTGGGAGGCAAGCAAAGAGCCAAAGACATTGAAAAGAAAAGACTAACATCTGGTCCCTTTTCCCTATATGAATAGTGAGGACAGAAACACTGGTTGTGTCCCTTTTAAACATCTTTATGACATAACACGTCGATAGGCCAGTTGAATTCTCCGTTCAAATTCCAATCTGAGTCTTTGCATAGCCGCCATTGTGAACTACCCCACTAACGATAACTCTATCAGCCAGGCTCGCCGTAACTCTTAAGTAGTCCATCTTCCCCTTTTAGAGTCTTTGGTTATGTGTGAAGTGTTGGTTGAAATTAGCGTCCTGCAAAATAAATCGGTTTATAGCGCGTGTTTATGAACGGATGGTGTTGCAATTTTGCACGACGATAGTCACTATCCCTGGTCACGCATGTTCCAAATCTCGAGTCAATGTCGGGTCTGGTTACGCCGCGGTTTGTGAAAACGTGAAGCGGCCTGTTGGGCGCCCGTATCTCCGGCATTTCTGAATCGATTCGCTTCCGGTTTGGCACACGGATAGTCCCCGGCCCCGGTCATCTTCCTGCCAAATGCGAAGGCAATCGGCCCAGAAATGCCGGAGATACCGGCGCCGAGAGGCCGGCGGATGCGCGTTTCGCGCATTTGCGAAACCGCGCAAATGATACGGCCGCCTCGGTTGCCGTTGCCATCGCCCCGTTAGGGCTCACAGCAAATTTGAAGCGATTCGGTCGCAAAACGGCGGAGTTATAAGGCCCAGTTTTGTGTTTCAGACACACACACACACACACACACACACACACACACACACACACACACACACACACACACACACGGAGGGACAGTTGGCTTTTTACTATATGACTAGCACAACGCCGAGTCCCAGTAACGCCTAGTAACGGTAACGCATAGTAACGGTAACGCCAAGTACTGGTAACGCCGAGTACAGCAAATTTGAAGCGATTCGGTTAAGAAACGGCGGAGTCGTATAACGCGCGCGTTTCTGAACCGATTCGCTTCAGGGTTAGTACACGGATAGTCACCGTCCCCGGTGATCTGCCTGCCAAATGCGAAGGCAATCGGTCCAGAAACACCGGAGATACGGGCGCCGAGAGGTCGGCAGATGCGCGTTTTGCGCATTTGCGAAACCGCGCAAATGATACGGCCGCCTCGGTTGCCGTTGCCATCGCCCCGTTAGGGCTAACAGCAAATTTGAAGCGATTCGGTCGAAAAACGGCGGAGTTATAAGGCCCGTTTCGTGTTTCAGACACACACACACACAGGCACACGGACGGACACTTGGCTTTTTACTATATGATGATTGTAAAAAAAAAAGGGGGGGGAGGGGCATGCCCAAGGGCAACCAGCTTTCAAAGGTTAGGGCTTTCTGCACGATCTTGTCGAATTGTAGATCTAGGCTGACAACTGCAGCTAGCTTAAGGAAAAGTAACGACTGTGTTAACGCATGATTAATCATTTCAATGCGTCATCTCGCATCACCTTAAGATATTAAAGGGTAAGTTCCATACATAGTTTGAGTTTCTAGGTAGTGATTTGAGAGTTCTACGCACGATATCTATGTTTTCAGGAACCCTGAAAGGTGTAGGGGGTGGAGGTGGAATGGAGTGGTTGTATGTAACGTTGGGATTGGCATACTGAGGGAGCAATAATGACTGATCTCTCTCTCTCTCTCTCTCTCTCTCTCTCTCTCTCTCTCTCTCTCTCTCTCTCTGTCTCGGGCCTGAAAACAATCATCTGTCTAGCTAGTTTATAGTAGTACAGTGGCACTACTACTACTACTACTACTACTACTACTACTACTACTACTACTACTACTGTTGCTGTTGCTGTTGCTTGTGCTGTATTAGTGCAACCACTACAACTAAAGGTCTCGGTACACGTTAACATTATTCACGGGATATTTACATTTCCCCATGGCAAACACAGTGAGCTGTAAGTCATATATATATATATTAATAGTGGGCTATCACGGTGTTGCCATGGGGAAATAGAAAATACCTCGTGAATAATGTTAACGTGTACACAGACCATTACAGGAGCAAAAGGATGAAGTAGTGACAGCTGTACTGTTGAGATGAGCAGGCAGAAAACCAGGGTGAAGGGCACAGTACCAGGGGGGGGGGGGGGGGGGGGGGGGGGGGGGGGGGGGGGGGTGGGTGGGGGGGGCAGGGGGGGGGGGGGGGGGGGGGTGGGGGGGGGGGGGGGGGGGGGGGGGGGGGGGGGGGGGGGGGGGGGGGGGGGGGGGGGGGGGGGGGGGGGGGGGGGGGGGGGGGGGGGGGGGGGGGGGGGGGGGGGGGCAGCCAACGTTTCGCGTCCTAGACACTTCAACAGGGAATGGCAGCAAATGTTCACGGGAAGGCTTTTTTAAAGGGGCACCCTGACGGATGAGTTTTTGTAACAAACACGTCGAGATCACTAGGAAAACACCCTTTACAGAGATTGCAACACTCACTTTGCTCTGGTTTCCTATAAATCAAACCGTCAAATCGGCGATTCTTCCTTGGCGGAGGTGCTGGAAGTCAAATTCTTTCACCCAAAGAGAAGGCGTGTGTCGTCTCTTTTCTAATGGCCACCAAATCGTTTTGCACGAAATTTTCGCAATACAAGCCTTTTTTAAAAAAAATATTGTACAGTTTATCTAAAGGAGTTTCGCTCACAACAAAGGAAATAGCTCCATTTTTTTTTTTACTGCACTACAAAAAAAGAAAACGCATCAACCACAATGAGTGTCCTCCACCCACCCCATCCAAAATGGCTACTCTCTCTCCAGCATCTCCGCCAAGGAGGAATCGCCGTTTTTTTAACGGTTTAATTTCTAGGAAACCAAGAGCAAAGTGAGTGTTCCGATCCTTGAAAAGGCTATCTTTCTGGTGATCTCGACGTGTTTCTTGCCAAAACTCATCCGTCAGGGTGCACCTTTAAAATTATTATTTGAAGTTAGTGAGCACAGTTCACGATTTGAAAGGGTACAAGGGGCAGTGGTGGGAGTAGTGGGCAGCAGGGGGGGGGGGGGGGGAAAAGTGAGCACAGTTCAAGACTTGAAAGGGTATAAGGGGCAGTGGTGGGAGCAGTGGGCAGCAGGGGGGGGATGGAAAAGTGAGCACAGTTCAAGATTTGAAAGGGTAGAATGGGGCAGTGGTGGGAGCAGTGGGGGCAGCAGGGGGGGGGTGGAAAAGTGAGCACAGTTCACGATTTGAAAGGGTCTAAGGGGCAGTGGTGGGAGTAGTGGGCAGCAGGCAGGGGGGGGGGGGGGAAAAGTGAGCACAGTTCACGATTTGAAAGGGTAGAAGGGGCAGTGGTGGGAGTAGTGGGCAGCAGGGGGGGGGGGGGGGGGGGGGAGGGGAAAAAGTGAGCACAGTTCACGATTTGAAAGGGTATAAGGGGCAGTGGTGGGAGTAGTGGGCAGCAGGGGGGGGGGGGGGGGGGGGGGATGGGGGGGAAAAGTAAGTGAGCACAGTTCACGATTTGAAAGGGTAGAAAGGGCAGTGGTGGGAGTAGTGGGCAGCAGGGGGGATGGAAAAGTGAACAGAGTTCACGAGGGGAAGTGTGGCGAGTAGTGGGATGAAAAGAAAATGAATAGTGAATACGGGGTTGAGTTTCTCTAGACAACGGTCGCCGCGCGCATAACTGTTACGCCAAAAGGGATCTAAGAAACACTTTAGAAAGCGTCTGCGGAAGATTATTACAAGCTCTTGTCTGATTGGTCAAAAAAAGTGTTATTTTAACCAAACTTTAATGAGTCAATCAACAACAAGTTAGAAATGTATTCACCCCCTACTAGTTCCGGATAGTTCGCCGCTTGCTCGGTGTTTGGCAAGAACACAACGCCACGCGAACTATCGGCAAACGACCGTTTTTGCCAATTTGAGCGAGCGCAACGTAACGGGTTAGAAGGCAAAAGTAGTAAACCCAACCAAAAATATCCCTTACACTTTAAAGACCCACCAGATACATGAGTGAAAATCACGGGTTTCACGTGTATCCCTCTCTCGCTGGTAAGAAATATTATTTTGACCAGGTGTGAAAACGAGATATCACTTTAAATAGCAGCCTCGATCGTGTGTTGAGGCAGACTGTATGTGGGTCACACCTGCCCAGAAGAAAAAAGGACTTAATCCAGCCGCGTGAGTGGGTCTTTAAAATAGACAATGCAGAAAATCTTTGTTTTAGTGTTTTTTTCGTTGGTTCCTTTTTGACATCAAGATATCCCCATACTGTGAATGGCCAACTTCAGAATGTGTCCCCAGTGACCCTAAAGGGCCAGCCACACGTCCACTAAAACCGTGCGACTGTACAATGCGATTCGATCACCTTGTCTCCAAGAACAAATGTGATTCGCGCTTCGAGATCACGTGATCGAATCCTATCGTACAGTCGTACGATTTTAGTGGACGCGTGGCTGGCCCTTATGTAGGTCGTGCCGTGCTACACGCATGCATTTTTAGTCGGATGGCTGTCCATCTGTTGTCATATCTGTGAGGCGTGAATCAGATGAAAATGCTACGAGTATTATGTAGATGAACATGATGAAATCCTACAAGGGTTGTTCACTATTTGTTTGCGTAGACCCCCCCCCCCCCCACCACCCCCCCCCCCCACCCCATGAACGAACCTGAAGAAATACTAGGGGAAGACGGGGTAAAAAGCGCATGGGCGGGTAAGAAGCCCACCCCAATTATCTCATGAAATAAAGAAAATTTCAGTCAAATTTGCCCATGAGACGAATGCTAGACATTAACGCTCGTCTCATGGGCAAAATGAGACTGAAATTTGCTTCATTTCATGAGATAATTGGGGTGGGCTTCTTACCCGCCCATGCGCTTTTTACCCCGTCTTCCCCTATGTATTTATGTGTCTTTCTTTTCTTTTTAACTTTCTTTCTTCCCTTTCTTTTTCTTTTCTGTTTGTCTTTTCTACTTTTTCCTTTCTTTTCCACTACGTGCTACTGATCTCCGCACGTGCAACTTGTTAGAATACGATATTTAATCACTCAGTTTGTTTTTGTTTTTGCCCCCCCTTTTTTGTTTCTGGCTCAAGCCACAAACCTATAACTCACTTTGTCGGTCTGTCTGTCTGTCTGTCTGTCGTTCCCAAAATTGTCGCACATTTTGACAAAATTGTCGCACTTCAAATCGAGGCTACACTTCAAATTGAGGCCGCACTTTAAAATGATGTATTTTAAAAGCGTACAAAATAATAAACATACGTAATACAGACACTACAACAGACACGACGAGTATGCGGTGCTTCTTTTGATGAGTATGAGTAGGATACATAGTTTTAAATGTTTTCCAAAAGATATAAAAAGTTACGAAATGGTGCAGAGATAACATTCTGGGACGGTATTCACGTTGAGATAGCATGAGACTTAGCATGATGCTAACTTAGAAGCTCTTCCAAAAGTCCTATTAAATCCTATAGGACATTGGAAGAGCTTCTAAGTTAGCATCATGCTAAGTCTCATGCTATCTCAACGTGAATACCGTCCCTGGTTAACAGATTGAAATTATTGAAAAGCCAGGGGAAGTAACTCATGATTGGAGTGGTAAAAATAGACCGCGTGCCACAAACTATTGCGATTTCGCGCTTGTTTTTGGATGACATGGGATGATTCGTTGCTTCAGACATTCAGTTGGCCAACGTTTTAGCTGGACAAAGATTTTATAATCAATCGAAATATCGCTCTTTTAACACGGTGCTGCTGATTTGATTTCGTCTTGTCTGTATTTCTGTATCAAACTTTTGATTTGATTCGTGTATTGGGGTCTACATGAATATATTATTTTTGGTATTTGGTATTTGGTATGTTCTAGTCACAGAGACTTATCTCTGTGAAATTCGGGCTGCTCTCCTCCGGAGAGAGCGTCGACGCAAGTGCAGCGCCTACCCATTTAAAAATTTTTTTTTTGAGGGGGGACAGGGTGAGGAGGGGGTGTGGGCACACTTGGAAAACCTAGCTATCAATTTAGTCATACCAGGCAGCGGGATTTCTTCCTGCGCTTACCGACTTTTAACTGCCGTGGGATTTTTACGTGCGTAAAGCGCACGGGTCAGACTAGCTTTAAGTCCCCATCCGAAGGACTGGACGTTCAGTTCGATTTCCCTGTCGAAAGTACAGAGAAAAGGGCGAGGAGGCCGGGACTCAAAACCCGGGTTACTCACATTGCAGTCACGCATTACATTTGGCAGGCGAACGAACGAACGAACGAACATGTCATCAGATTTTCGTACAGTCGGTATCATTTCACCAGACTCGTGCCTCGCAGACGTCGATCGTCACAGCTGAACAGCCGTCGGACTGAAGCTGACTGCGTGGGTCGCGGTCTTTAAAGGTCGTTGCCTGACGAGGGGCCGAAGAGAGTGGACAGCGCTAATGGACTGACCATCTGCTGGTCACTCTAGTGTACTCTAGGGTACCCTGATCATGAACGTATCTTAATTAAACACTTAACACGGGGAAAAAAGGGGGGAAAACCCAGTTAACACTAGTAGTAGTACGTAACTAAACTGCCAATCGTTTATCTTTTGGAGTTTGGTCTTCTTCTTCTTCTTCTTCTGCGTTCTCAGGCCATATGGCCATAATGGATAAGGTACGTATGTGTCTGGTTTTCAGTTTTCACTGGTCTCCCTGCTGCGTACAGCAGACGCATTCCGATTTCGGAGGAGCTCAAGTGAGACAAATTATTTGAAAAGATTGTTTTTTTTTAAAAAGGCAGGAGAATGGGGTCAATAAGTCAGAAAGATAGTAGATGATAGAAAGCAAAGGAAAAAGGCAGAGTCAAAGAGAGTGACAGATTAGAGGAAGTTACAAGCACAGAACTTCCAGAAGGTAGGAGAACTATTTTTACGAAAGACCCCCCGGTATCCCCACGGGGAGGGAGTTTGGTCTAATTTACATGCTACGTACTACCCGTGTTCGCTGTTTAAGACACACTCCTGGTTAGGGTGCCTGGTGTCCAGTTGAGGTGTACGTGATGAAATATATGGATGCCATGGAAATGGGGTGGGGGGTGGGTGGGGTGGATGGGGGCAATTGTGTGTGTGTGTGTGTGTGTGTGTGTGTGTGTGTGTGCGCGTGTGCGTGTGCGTGCACGCGTGCGTGTGCGTGTGCGTGCGTGTGTGGTTGTTGTTTTTTTAACTCAATTTTTTTCAATTATTATTTCATGTGCTTATTTTGCAAACGTCGAGGCAACACGTTTGGTTGATCCAAAAGCTTACACTCCAGCCACACCCTACTAATTGATAATTGTTTTACTGTATTTTCGGAGAGCCTTAATATAACTTCTCTTCATGACGTCAGTACTTCCTTTCTCATTGTTTCTCCCACAGCGTCCTCCTTCACGTACTGTTACACAAGTTGTTCGATCCCAGTTTTAATCTATTGGCTGCATTCCTCATGTTGTGTGCACGTTCTTCGCCACCACTTTTCTTTCCATAATTACAAACGTAAGCTACTTGCCCTCGCGGGGGGGAAGAAACTTTGTGGAGGTAATGAGTTTCCTCGCTTGGGGGTGAGAACGTTCGCAATGCATAAATTGCTAGAGACCAGGGGTCCGTTTCACAAGGGCTAACGTTACGTAGCGTGAGCGCAAATCGGCAAAAACGGTCTAAGAAACACCCTTCGTTTGCCGACAGTTTGCGAAGCGCTCTCAGCCTCTGCCCAAGCAATCTCTCCGCGAACTAGCACGTGACTTGCATGGGGTGAATACATTTCTTGTTGTTGATTGGTCCATTAAAGTTTGGTTAAAATGATGCTTTGTTTTGACCAACTAATAATAATAATAATAATTGATATTTGTTGCGCTCTTTCTCCAAAGAGCTCAGAGCGCTTACAAAGTGAACTTTAGACAACAACAATAACAGTAGTAATAAACACAAAACATTCATATATATTGAATACAAATCCGATACTTCACACGTGCGCGCGCACAAGTACATGCGCGAGCGCACACACACACACAAACGCGCGCGCGCGCGCACGCACAGCACACCCACACAAACACACAGAATAGACATTCATGCGCGTACCAAATTCATGAGTGCGACCCAGTCAAGAGCTTATCATATTTTCCCGCAAACGTTTTCTAAAGTGTTTCTCAGACCCCTTTTGGCGTAACAGTTGTTCGCGCGGCGACCGTCCTCGAGTGACACTCGCCCCAGATGATAGAGAGGGACGACCCAAACTGTCGTCGTTTACACGCTTCTCCGTGGACAAATAAAGTATGGCCCCTTAGAAGTTGGGGGAAGTCATTTTCTTTTCACAACTTTACCGTAATGAGTCGCCCCAATGGCGGAGCGCGACATTAGACAACTTTCTCGATTGTAAAGTTGCTCCCGAAGAAGAGAAACAAAACTATGTAGATAAAAATAAAAAATAAAAAAGGTTGGTCATCATGCCTCCCGAGAAGAACGCCTTCTATGCTCTGCACAAACGCAAACGCATACCAAAAGACCTAACATTACCCGAAACACATATTACATAATTATAATACATTTTCCCTAAAAGAATACGACTAAAAGAATATTACTAAAAATTGCAGACACGTTGAGGGTCTGCAGCCAGTTCTACAGCTTCAGCGAAGCCTGTCAGAAATGACTGTCCAGTATGGCGGTTTAGCCCTACTTTCTTGACACAAGACGTAACAGCTTCTGCCCCATCAATTAACCCTTTCACCGCCAGCCATCTTTGAGCCAACAATTTCCATTAAACTTACTTGGCTACAGACAAGATTTCGTCTGCAATATTGTGGGATTTCCTTACTAC
>CM065699.1:43572225-43574725 GCA_017654935.2 Phymorhynchus buccinoides | reverse complement strand
CAGAACACAGCAACCGTTAGTGTCAAACAATTTAAAAAAAATAAAAATAATAACAACAACAACAATAATAATAATAATAATAAGAAGAAGAAGAAGAAGAAGAAGAAGAAGAAGAAGAAGAAGAAGAAGAAGAAAAAAAAAGAAGAAGAAGATTGATTGATTGAACTTTTTAATAAGTAAAAATTTAGGCACATTGAAGGCCTTTTTACAAATGCGCCCAAGAAGAAGATTGATTGATTGCACTTTTTAATGGGTAAAGATTTAGGCACATTGAAGGCCTTTTTATAAATCCGCCCGGAAGAAGAAGAAGAAGAAGAAGAAGAAGAAGAACACATACAAAAATGTTTAACAAGAACTGAAATCACTTTCGCGTCCCCACATATTAGGCCTACTATAAAAAAAAAACCACGTCACTCACTCACTATAGCCGCCTCTAGTCACATCAACCGTCACCGAGATCATGAATAATAAACCATAAATATTTCACTAACACGCTACAAGCACGAGCACGAGCTACTAGATTGGCTTCAGGTTTGGGGGACCCTCGCGCTACTAAAAAGGAAAAAACCCACCCAACAACAACCAAGAGCTTGGCTCAGCCCGATGTACAAAGTTGGTTGGCTGATGGCTGGTTGATCGAGGCAGTAGTTTATTATCACAGTTATGGAGTCGTCGTCGTCGTTGTGAATAGTCCTTAACGGGACGGGGCGGGCTATGTTACGTGGGACACTCTCTCACGCGGGTCTCCGAATTTTTTGTGTGGCTTCCTAGTCGCTCGCTGCAACCGCAAGACCGTAATAACTATAGGAGCTAGACCAACCAGCCGCGCGACAGCATTTTTGGGTCCAGTGACCTCGCAGGAACAGACCCCCCCCCCCCACCACCACCACCCCTCCTATGTGTCTCTAAGCAGGTCGGAGGACGTAAAACAAATTATTATTTTTTAAAAACCAGACAAACATGCGTATTGATTGTTGATGACGAGATGTATTCCAATTGTTGTTATTTGATTGATTGCTATAGGCCTCTGCAACTAGGGTTATTAACGCCCTTGACAGTGAGAGTGATGCCCTTGCTGGTCAGTACTGACAAGGGCATTCACTCTTGCGAAAGGCAGCCATTTAGTGGCATCAAATAGGGTTATTGGCGAGAGTTATCACCCTGTTTGGTCAGTACTGAACCATCTTCCCCCACCCTCCAAGGGCATTCACTCTTGCAAAAGGTGTTCGTTGCAGACCCCAATAAGTTAATAATGGTTATTGATCCCCTCTCTCTCTCTCTCTCTCTCTCTCTCTCTCTCTCTCTCTCTCTCTCTCTCTCTCTCTCTCTCTCTCTCTCTCTCTCTCTCTCTCTCTCTCTCTCTCTCTCTCTCTCTCTCTCTCTCTCTCTCTCTCTGTTTTAAATGTGCACGTTTCTAAGTTGATGTAATGAATTTTAATTTTAATTATTTGGTTGGTATAATTTCGTTTCACACGTTTGATTAATGTTCTTTCAGTTATGTTGCATCTCTGTAATGTTGTTGCACCTAACCTGAATTTCTCTTTTGGAGATATTAATGTATTCTTGAACTTGAACCTGAACCCCTGAAACTAACGTCCACACGCGCGTTTTACAGCACCCCTGCGCCAGCGAGGATCTCAACCGTAGCTCGTGCAGTATTTGACAGAAAGAGAAAAGCAGGTAGGTGCGCGGAGGCATTTTCGGCTCCACTGACCTTGATCTTGAAACCAATGACCTTCGTTTTCGAACGTGGCCTAGATATCCTAAATACCTCTCCGCATGCAAAATGTGAGCCTCTCGTGTAGAAATGGTATCACATAGATACATAGGTTGGCCAGTCAGCCAGGAAGAAACAAGCAGACAGCTCTCAAAACATTAACCAGGGACGGTATTCACGTTGAGATAGCATGAGACTTAGCATGATGCTAACTTAGAAGCTCTTCCAATGTCCTATAGGATTTAATAGGACTTTTGGAAGAGCTTCTAAGTTAGCATGATGCTAAGTCTCATGCTGTCTCAACGTGAATACAGGCCCAGCTTTCGCCACGCGGCTGGTTACCCAGAGGTGATAGGGCTACTCGTTTTCTCTCGCTTCCCTTTCCCCCTGTCGCCGTTACCTCTCTGTGGGTTTCATTTTATTATTGTTAAGCTCCATATGTCTGGTCTGGTTGGCTTCTGTCTGTCAGGCCTCTCTGCCTTTCTGTCTGTCTGTCCTTTGTCTCTCTGTGTTTAATTGTCACTGTCTTTCTCTGTGTGTCTCTCACTCTATGTATGTATACATCTTCCTCTTCGTGTTAAGTGGCAGTGGTACTTATACATTGCAAGTTTGGTACCACGCGCGGACAGAAGGGAAGAATAGGCTCAGCTTGCATTTCGCATCCTTGTGAAATATAGTTTCTGAAGTCTCGATCCCGTTTGCTCTCTCTCTCTCTCTCTCTCTCTCTCTCTCTCTCTCTCTCTCTCTCTCTCTCTCTCTCTCTCTCTCTCTCTCTCTCTCTCT
>CM065699.1:43559725-43567225 GCA_017654935.2 Phymorhynchus buccinoides | reverse complement strand
AAGCTCCTAGCATAACATCATCAGTCTAAAACCCTCCGAAGTCGGAATGTGGCTGCTCACGTGGCGGGGTATTCAAAAACGGTCACACACGGCTGGTGCATTTGTATCATAGTGTTCAAGTCAAGTTCTTCGGCTGTTGGGATGATCCCTGGAGTCTGCAAGCCAGGGTAAGACGACAGCAGCAACAAGCACACACATACACATACGCGCGTGCACACACACACACACACACACACACACACACACACACGCACGCGCGCGCGCACACACACGCACGCGCGCGCGCACACACACACGTACTCGCACGAGACTTGACACGTGTCCTAGTAAAAGTACATGGATATAATAAACTGGCAAGATAACACCATCAGCGGCTGGCGTCAAATGAGAACGTTATGTGCAGTGACCTGATTGAACTGTTCGCTGCCTCTGTTTGTCTGTCTCTCTGTCTCTCTGTACTCTGTCTGTCTCTCTGTCTCTCTGTACTCTGTCTCTCTGTGTCTCTGTACTCTGTCTGTCTCTCTGTCTCTCTGTACTCTGTCTCTCTGTCTCTCTGTACTGAGTCTGTCTCTCTGTCTCTATGTGCTCTGTCTCTCTGTCTCTCTGTACTCTGTCTGTCTCTCTGTACTCTGTCTGTCTCTCTGACTGTCTCTCTATCTGACTTGTCTGTCTCTCTATGTTTATCTCCCTCTTACTATGTCGGTCTGTCTCTCTGTACTTCTTTCGGATGAGACGATAAACCGAGGTCCCGTGTGCCCATGCACTTAGCATACCCACCGATGTAGAGAAGATGTTTAGTACCTCGATGGTTAAACCCAGTGGCAGCGAAAAAGTTGTCATTTGGTCAAAATTTACGACGCGCTCTCCAGGTGGGAGCAACCCGAATTTCACAGAGACGCCTCTGTGACTATGAAATACCTAATACCTTCTCTCTGATGTGTCTGTCGGTCTCTGTCTGTCAAGTGCTTCTGTCTCTGTTTCTCTGTGTCTCTGTTTTCCTCTGTCTCTCTTTCTGTCTGTCCGTGTCTGCCTCTCTCTCTCTCTCTCTCTCTCTCTCTCTCTCTCTCTCTCTCTCTCTCTCTCTCTCTCTCTCTCTCTCTCTCTCTCTCTCTCTCTCTCTCTCTCTCTCTCTCTCTCTCTCTCTCTCTCTGTCCTGTCTCTCTCTCTCTCTCTCTCTCTCTCTCTCTCTCTCTCTCTCTCTCTCTCTCTCTCTCTCTCTCTCTCTCTCTCTCTCTCTCTCTCTCTCTCTCTCTCTCTCTCTCTCTCTCTCTCTCTGTCTCTGTGGGTACGTGCGTATGTATGTGTGCGCGCGCGCGTGTGTGTGTGTATGCGTGTGTGCGCGCGCGCGTGTGTGTGTGTGTGTGTGTGTGTGTGTGTGTGTGTCTGTGTGTGTGTGTGTCTGTCTGTGTGTGTGTGTGTGTGTGTGTGTGTGTGTGCGTGTGTGTGTGTGTGTGTGTGTGTGTGTGTGTGTGTGTGTGTGTGTGTGTGTGTGTCTGTGTCTGTGTCTGTGTTAACCCTTTCACCGCCAATGTCGCATTTTAGCACCACAATGGCTTAACACCCAGATCACTAAAAAGCATCAAATCAGGACCTGTTATCCGAAAACCCTATTTTCTAAATTTTGAAGGTAATGATAGGCTTAGTGTTTTACATGTCACAGAGGAATTCGCTGTATGCATTATATTTTTTTTCCTTCTCTACCTAGGTAAGTTTAATGGTACTTTGGGCCAACAACACGTTGGCGGTGAAAGGGTTAACTGGAATCGCGTGGGCTGGTGCTGTCAAACGCAGATTTCAGCTCTTTGTTTTCAGTTCGTTATTAAGAGGACAAGGAAATGTTCACAACTTGGCTTGGCGATCTACTGCTGGCAGATGAATACAGACCAGGGAGATGGGAAGATGGACTACTAGTTCATTAAGAACCCACCCTTTCCACCTATTCTCGGCTGATAATGATGTTGATGATTATGACGACGACGACGACAAAGATGATGACGTCGTCGACGACGACGGCGCCGACGTCGTCATCGTCGTGATCATCATCATCATCGTCTTCTTCTTCTTCTTCATCATGATCATCATCATCATCGTCGTCGTCATCATCGTCGTCGTCGTCGTCGTCGTCGTCATCACCATCAAGATCATTATCATCATCGTCATTACCATCATCATTATTGCATACTGCTGGCTAGCGATATCTCACTTATTTAACCCTTTCAGCAATGTGCTACAACTGGGTGTGTCTCTTAAAGACACACCACACCCATGAGTGAATATCACGGGTTTCACGTGTTTCCCTCTTTCGTTGGTAAGACATCTTATTTTGACCAGGTCTGACTCCCATACAAATGCCCCCAAATTGAAAACAAGACAGAGACTTTGAAGAGCAGCCTCAATTTGAATGTGGGGAATTTGCATGTGGGTCACACCTACCCCCCCAAAAACACCCACAAGGGACTTAAACTTGCTGGGTCAGTGGGTCTTTAACAACTCTTCATCTAGAAAGTCAATCCTCGTATGTGTCAATCTAGCTAAGATACATTGGATTGATGAACGATGTGGGCTTGGTCCTGCAAACCAATAATCCGGCACAGACGGGCATTCACACACAGTCCTCATTCATAAACATAGAAACTGTCAACTTTGCAGCAGAAGCGTGTTGCATAGAATAATGCAGGTATCCATTGCCCGAGCTCTGAAACGTGTTGCTAGTTTTGTTGTATCCCTGCTTGCTTTATAATACCGCGTTTTACGGACTACAAGGCGCTTCTGATTATAAGGCGCACCCTGCGAATATAACTTTTTAAAAAGTCAGATTTTAGTCATGAAAAAGGCGCACGTAGTCTTCATAAGCTTTGTTTGTTGTGATTGATGTTATGGCTGTTGTTGTAATCAGAATTAGTACTTCGTTTATATGATCGACCATGAAGGTTCCTTTGTGATCATTGTTCAATTAAATGTAATGGCATGGCAACCTCCCCTATTGTATACAGACAAAGACCCTTTGGTACAGATCTTTGTCCTTGTAAAAACTAAGCCATCGCGGACTCTCCAACCAGTAAAATCAAAAGAAAGGTTTTGCGTCTAGTTTTAATAAAACGATGGTAGAGTACTAAGAGGTCTGCGCGTTGGTTGGGCACGCGCGTACCACCCCCCACCCCCACCCCTTGAAATCGTAGAGATTGTAGATAAATCACGTCATGCTTGCGTCATTGTTCGCGTTTATGAATGGATACTGTTGAAATTTTGCACCAAGATCGTCACTATCCCTGGTCAGGCACGTTCGACTTTTCGAGTCAATGTCGGGTCTCGTTTCGCCGAAGTTTGTGAAAAGGTCAAGCGGCGGATATCGCGCGCGTTTATAAATCGATTCGCTGCCAGTTTGGCACACAGATAGTCACTGTCCCCGGTCATCGACCTTCCACATTTTAAGGCAATCCGTCCAGACATGCCGGAGATACGGGCGCCGAGAGGCCGGTGGATACGCGTTTCGCGCATTTGCCAAACCGCGCAAATGACACGGCCGCCTTGGTTGCCGTTGCCATCGCCACGTTAGGGCTGATAGCAAATTTGAAGCGATTCGGTCGAAAAACGGCGGAGTTATAAGGCCCGTTCTGTGTTCCACACACACACACACACACACACACACACACACACACATGTAAACACCCCCTAATATGGGGTAAACTAGTATTTAAGGTAAAATGAGGTCTACCCTTAGAACACTACATTTTCTGTCAAGAACGATAAGTATATATAGCTTAAGGCTGTGGAATGATGGCACTCCCTAAAAATTGTTGAAAAATTAATTAGTCATAAAAAAACTAAGACACAATGGGAAAGTCTGTTATATTGAATGTAGGGGATAAAGGTCAGTAAAACCTTAACAACAGAGGGAAAGTTGATTATATTGAATCTAAACATTACCCCAGTGTCTTCTGAATAAGCTGCTAACCTTAAACCCCATTCTAGAGGTAAGTTTGCATTGCCTCATTCTAAAACACTACCCCAGTGTAAACTGAACAAGCATGGTCGATTACCCCATTCTAGGGCACACACACAGGCACACACACACACACACACACACACACACACACTTGCCTTTTGATAATATGATTTGAACTGATACTGATATTAGAACATGATACAAGCCATAACAAAAGTCAAGTAAAACTATAATTATCTTACCTTCACGGGTGAGACGTGGTATGGAATATTGACTAAGCAAATTTGAGTTCAGTTCGGCTGAGGATGAAAAAGGCACACCTGAACAGTGAAGTGGATGATGGGACCCAGAGACGAACCGGCAACGGCTGCCCTATAGTCTATCACTATGTTGCCATTGGGAAACAGCGAAACATGTTCACGTGTACATAAATCTTTAGCATTCACACACACACTTTCCGCCTAATTTTAATTCAATATTTGTTTTTGTATTTTTTTGTTTTCTTTGATTAATTAATTAATTTAAGTCTAATATCACCATTGTTGTGAACAGACTTTAAATTGAATCAATCAATCAATCAAATCCGTTAACGTTGAAACAAAAGCAAACAAGCTAACTGATTAAAAAAAACAAAATCCACGCTTTTTCGTGCTTCTCCAATCGTTGACGTAAAACTGAGAGACAATGTTGATGACTTACAACTCACTGTGTTGCCAACAGAGCACGGGGAAATAGAAATATCTTGTGAATAGTGTTAACGTGTACACAGACCTTAAAAGGCGTGGAATGTTGTGATCTGTTATTCAACATCCCTATGTTATTAATTTAGGGAGATAAGGAAAGGCCTAATTTGATCCATGTCATAGGGGGAGTCACAGTATTGCAGACGTCAACTTTTCTTTACCCGGGTAAGTTTGACAAAAAGATTTGTCTGAAAGCGTATTAGGAAAAAGAGAAACAGAGAGCTATGTGTCTTCAAACACATTGCGCGCGCACGCTCACACACACACGCGCGCACGCACGCACACACGCACGCGCACGCACGCACACACACACACACGCACACGCACACGCACACGCACGCACGCACACACACACGCGCGCGCACGCACACGCACGCACACACACACACACACACACACACACACACACACACACACACACACACACACACACACACACACACACACACACACACACACACACACACACACACACACACACACACACACACACACACACACACACACACACACACACACACACACACACACACACACACACACACACAGGTAGACATTCTAATATGCCTAGAGAAACTTGTTAAAGCATGCAAAATCATGGATTATTACCACAGATTACAGTACCTTAATTTATTTTCACTTAAAGGAAGGAGAACAAGGGGAGATCTTATAGAAACTTATAAAATATTCAACAATCATGTGGATTTGTCCTGGAGTAATTTCTTTTCATCTCCTCAATACAATATGACTAGAAACGCCTGTGGTAAAGTTTTTGTTAAAAGATATAATACTAACATAAGAAAAAATTGTTTTGGTAACAGAATTACTAACATGTGGAACGAATTGCCTACTGACGTAAAATGTGCACCTCATACTAATATGTTTAAAAATCGTCTGGATACATTACCAACATTTTTAGAAGTTTTTAGAAGCTATGACGAATAATGATTTATGAGGAAAATTTATGCCGCATCAACCTTGACCAAAAAGATACATTTACCAGAAAAATCATAAAAGATGGGACTGTTTGGAAAAGCTTTACGGCTTGTTTTGTCCCTACCTACCTACCTACCTACCTACCTAGAGAGAAAAGGCTATGTTTACAATGCAAGGAAATAGAAGATGTAACTCATTCTTTAGACAATTGTTCAAAGCATACGGAAATAAGAACACAATTTATAAAACTTGTTGAAGAAAAATACGATA
Source organism: Phymorhynchus buccinoides (assembly GCA_017654935.2). NCBI lineage: Eukaryota > Metazoa > Mollusca > Gastropoda > Neogastropoda > Raphitomidae > Phymorhynchus > Phymorhynchus buccinoides. The sequence continues at coordinate 43,561,330 of CM065699.1, read as the reverse complement.
TACATAATGTTACACCTAGCAAATTAATTACAAATGACGCCCTTGTAAGTGAGCTTGCAAAATATATACACAGTTGTCTCAATCAATAGCCTCAATTGCCTGAAACAGTAACGCAACTAGCACAAAGAAAGAAGGGGGGGGGGGGGGTGGGGGTGTGGGGTGGGGGGGGGGGTGGGGGGGGGTGGGGGGGGTGGGGGGGGGTGGGGGGTGGGGGGGGGGGGTTTTTTTTGTTTTTTTTGTTTTTTTTTTTTTCTTGATGGGGGGGGGGGGGGGGGGTAGGTGGGGGGGGGGGGGGTGGGTGGTGGGGGGGGGGGGGGGGGGGGTTTTTTTTTTTAAAAAGGGTGGTTTTTTTTTTTTTTTTTTTTTTGGGGGGGGGGGTGGGTTTTTTTTTTTTTTTTTTGTTGGGGGGGGGGGTTTTTCGTTTTTTGTATTTTTTTTTTTCTTTGTTTTTTTTTTTTTTTTTTTTTTTTTTTTTTTTTTCTGGCTTTTTTTTTTTTTGTTTTTTTTTTTTTTTTTTTTTTATTTTTTTTTTTTTTTTTGTTTTTTTGTGTTTTTTTTATTTTTTTTTTTTTTTTTTTTTTTTTTTGTTGTTTTTTTTTTTGTGTTTTTTTTTTTTTTTTTTTTTTGTGGGGTTTTTTTTGGTTTTTTGGGTTTTTTTTGTTTTTTTTTGTTTTTTTTTATTTTTTTGTTTTTTGGTTTTTTTTTTTTTTTTTTTTTGGTTGTTTTTTTTGTTGTTGGAAGTATTTAACCAAAAAAAACAAAAAAACAAAAAGTTCCGTAACTGAACTTTATAAATTGTTATTATTACGTTATTGTTATTTTATCAGTGTCATATAAAACCTTGTATTGGTTTTAAAGGACAATAAACTTTGATTCTGATTCTGATTCTGATTCTGATTCTGATTCACACACACACACACACACACACACACACACACACACACACACACACACACACACACACACACACACACACACACACACACACACACACACACCTTTCGTGACCCCCGTATTCTGTCAGTTTGTTTGTCTGTCTGTCTGTTTGTCCGTCAGTCTGCTTTCCGTCAAAAGGAAATGAACAGCACTATCAGCTCCATAACGAATCACTATCGTCTAACACCCCCTCCCCCCACCCTCCTGCCCCCCACCACCATCCCTCTCCATCCGCACCTCAAACCCACCACCCCCTCTCCGTCAGTGGTCAGAAGTGACCAGTACAGCTGACAAATCTACGCAGAGTCCACAGAGGGACAACTCTGCAGGAGTGACACTGTGTTGAATTAACCCTTTCATTGTCAGCCTTCTTTCGTTTCAGCCCCAAACTTTCTATCATACTTAGCTGGATTAGAAAAAAACATGACGTCCGCAATTCTGAGGAATCCACTAGTATTACCATGTGTAAAATGACATATAAGGCCTATCCGCATCTCCCGAAATTAAGAAGACCCCCCCCCCCCCCCTATAATATCATTGGATAACAGACCCTGATTGGAGGCCGTTTGTGCATAAAATAGCGCCTATCCTTATGCCCCCAAATTTGGAACAGTTTATGTACGTACGTATTCCGCCTTGGCACGAGGCTGTGTCAGACCAGTTCACATA
>CM065699.1:43529725-43539725 GCA_017654935.2 Phymorhynchus buccinoides | reverse complement strand
TTCTGTTCGAACGGTATGCCTGATGCATAAGAGTTTTTAAATAAGAGTTATTTATATAAGAGTTAAGAGGTAGGCCTATTTGACTGAGTGGCTAAGACGAAGTAGGCCTACTGATGATTGCGGGCCTATGAAGTATCCGTGTGAGTGACATAAAATGTCTATGTGTATGAACAAATCCCAACCTCGACATTTTGATGAAAATTCGTTTAACGTCCTCCGGCCTGGAACAGGCACACATGAGACATTAATATCTATAAAGATAGTGGGACGATCCTGGAGGCACTGCAATACCAGGAATGTCCCGAAGTTTTTTTAGCAATAAGTTGTTAAAACCTCGACATTTTGACATTTGACTGAGTGGCTTTAAGCGAAGGACTGATAATCTAGGGCCTATGTAAAGTAATCCTGTGTTTGTAAAAGATATACATTGTCTATGTGTGTGATCAAAATCCCATCCTCGACATTTTGACATTTGACTGAGCGGTTAAAGGCGACGGACTATAACGTATTCATGTGTATATTTATATAAAAAAAAGATATTATCTATATGACTGTATAATCAAATCCTTTCCTGGACATTTGTTGTCCCATTTCTATGATAGTAATGACGAGCATCGGTTCATCGTGCCTCTGCTTTGTTTGTGTCTGCGGTTTTCTCTTTCTTAATTTTAGTACTATTTTTTTTAAAAACAAATTTTGTTGAGAAAATTGTATTTTTGTGCTTGTGTGTCTTTTTCTCTGCCTCTAGGAAAAAACAACAACATCAAATATCTTAGTAAATCTGGAGATACAGGATTTTAAAAAGCATTTTTGTACTCAATTGTGTAGAACCCGTGTCGTCGTCGAGTAGCTTTAAATAACATCCGCCACTTGATGGAAGTTTGCACTGTGAATTAGCTTTCGTGTGTGTGTGTGTGTGTGTTGGGGGGGGGGGGGGGTATTTAATTTGATCTGAATCCCTGTAATAAACAAGGCATGATTGGCTAAAACTTTTTGGGTCTTTTTTTTAGCATTGGAATGCTTCAATTACGAAAACGAAGATGTTTTAGTTATAGTTTATAATTTTGATTTTATAAAAGAAATTTGTCAGATGCATGCCAGAGTAATCTCAGAAACTGCTAACGAAGGTTTGTCAACTGTCCCTATTCCTCTTCTTCTTTCTTCTTTGCGTTCCCAGGCCATATGGCCATAATGGGCAAGGTACGTATGGGTCCGGTTTTCACTGGTCTCCCCGCTGCGCACAGCCGACACATTCCGATTTCGGAGGAGCTCCAAGGAACAAAAAATTGGAAGATGTTTTTAATAAAGGCAGGAGAATGGGCCAATAAGACAGAAAGATAGTAGATGATAGAAAGCAAAGGGAAAAGGCAGAGTCAAAGAGAGTGGCAGATTAGAGGAAATTACAAGCACAGAACTTCCAGAAGGTGGTGGAACTATTTTTTAAGAAAGACACCCCCACCCCCGGTGTCCCTTCGGGGAGCTTATTCATTTCATTTTTTTATATATTTTTTTCTTCCGATTTATGAAAAGCTGATCGGTGATTTATGGAACAAAAACCACTCCGAGCTTCGTGAAATTATTGAGAAGAGACATATTAATGTTAGCAGTAGATGAATGTTAAAAAGCATTGAATATTGATTTTGTTACGTTAGTTAAGATATGAATATTTCATTGGATTACGTTTTTCTGAAATTGTATGAATGTTTTGTCACATAGTTCTGCGCAGCATTATTTTGTGAATGTTCAGACTATCGTTTTTTTAAGCGAAGAATATTCATACAATATTTTCTTTCTTTCCCTTCTTCTCCCTATTTTGCTGCTATAGGGGAAGACGGGGTAAAAAGCGCATGGGCGGGTAAGAAGCCCACCCCAATTATCTCATGAAATGAAGCGAATTTCAGTCTCATTTTGCCCATGAGACGAGCGTTAATGTTTAGCATTCGTCTCATGGGCAAATTTGACTGAAATTTTCCTTATTTCATGAAATAATTGGGGTGGGCTTCTTACCCGCCCATGCGCTTTTTACCCCGTCTCCCCCTAATCATTTTCTATAATCCTTTTTTGGGGACGTTTTAGAACTTCGACAATTAAAATTGAATAGAGTAATAGTTCTTGCATCATGCCTTTGACGTGTTGGGCTTGGTTACAATAATTATGGAGCCGGTGCTAATGAGCTGTGGAAGTAAAAAAAAAAAAAAGTCATTACCGAAAAATCCCTAGCAAACGCCCGCCCCAATATCAAGCAAACACAAACCCCCCACTTTCCCTAAAAGTCTCTGTGGATGGCAGATGGGCGTTTGCTAGGGAGTTTAAGGTATTTTAGATTTTTGTTTCAGTTTGAAATAGAGTACACGCACGTTCGCACGCACACACATGTATACACACTTAAGCATACACGCATAAAAAAAACAACCCACACACACTTTGGCAGACACGCACACGCACGCACGCGCGCACACACACACACACACACACACACACACACACACACACACACACACACACACACACACACAGTGGCAGACACACACACACAGTGGCAGACACGCACACACACAGTGGCGCACGCACGCACACACACACACACACACACGCACACACACACACACACACACACACACACACACACACACACACACACACACACACACACACACACACACAGTGGACATACACACACACACACACACACACACACAACAACAACACACACAACACACAACACAACACACACAACAACACACAACAACAACACAACAACAAACAACAACAACAACAACACCACAACACCACAACAACAACAACAACAACAACAAAGAGACAGACAGAGGTAGTGAGAGCTATGAGATAGAGAGAGAGAGAGAGAGGGGGGGGGGGGAGAGAGGGAGCGAGGTAGGGAGGGAGGGGGGACATATGCACATAGCAAGTTCTAAAGCTTCCCATTCATTATTGTGGAATGACACTCAAAACAAAACTGATCTGCTTCTACAGCCATGTTTGTTTTTTAGGCCTAAGGGAAATCATCTTAATATTGCAACCCATCCCACACCCTGACCCGAATAAAAACTGCTCCTGATCATGAAGGAGTTTTTATTATTTTTCACACTCGCACACACACACACACACACACACACACACACACACACACACACACACACACACACACACACACACACACACACACACACACACACACACACACACACACACACACACACACACACACACACACACACACACACACACACACACACACACACACACACGCGCACGCGCGCGCACATACACACACACACACTCACTCAAACACGCACACGCACACGCACAGATACTCTCTCGCTCACTCTCTCTCTCTCTCTCTCTCTCTCTCTCTCTCTCTCTCTCTCTCTCTCTCGCTCGCTCGCTCGCTCGCTCGCTCTCTCTTAAAGGGGCACCATGACGGATGGTTTTTTTTCAAGAAACACGTCCAGATCACCAGGAAAACACCCTTTACAGAGATCGCAACACTCACTTTGCTCTGGTTTCATAGAAATCCAACCGTCAAATCGGCGATTCCTCCTTGGCGGAGGTGCTGGAAGTCAAATTATTTCACCCAAAGAGAAGGCGTGTGCTGGCTCTTTTCTAATGGCCGCTTGCGTTTAGACCAAATCGTTTGCACGATATTTTCGCAATGCAAGCCTTTTTTTCAATTTGTTTTAATACAGATTATCTATTCCCAACAAAGGAAACAGCTCCAACTGTTGTTTTGTCACTGCACTACAAGTAAACAAACGCCTCAACCACAAAAGGAGTTTCGCTCATAACAAAGGAAATAGCTCCAACTGTTGTTTTGTCACTGCACTACAAGTAAACAAACGCCTCAACCACAAAAGGAGTTTCACTCATAACAAAGGAAATAGCTCCTTTGTTTTTTTACTGCACTACAAAAAAGAAAACGCTTCATCCACAATGAGTGGCCTCCACCCACCCCGTCCAAAATGGCTACTCTCTCCGGTATCTCCGCCAAGGAGGAATCGCCGTTTTGACGGTTTGATTTCTAGGAAACCAGAGCAAAGTGAGTGTTGCGATCCTTGAAAAGGCTGTCTTTCTGGTGATCTCGACGTGTTTCTTGCAAAAACTCATCCGTCAGGGTCCACCTTTTCAAGGGCCACTCTGACGGATGAGTTTTTGTAAGAAACACGTCCAGATCACCCTTTACAGAGATTGCAACACTCACTTTACTCTGGTTTCCTAGAAATCCAACCGTCAAATCAGCGATTCCTCCTTGGCGGAGGTGCTGGAAGTCAAATTATTTAACCGAAAGAAAGAGAAGGCGTGTGCCGTCTCTTTTCTAATGGCCGCCTGCGTTTAGACCAAATCGTTTGCACGAATTTTTCGCAAAACAAACCTGTTTTTTTCTTTTTAAATGTTATACAGATTATCTAAAGGAGTTTCGCTCACAACAAAGGAAATAGCTCCTTTTTTTTTTTTTTACTGCACTACAAAAAAAGAAAACGCTTCAACCACAATGAGTGACCTCCACCCACCCCATCCAAAATGGCTACTCTCTCCGGCATCTCCGCCAATCAAACCGTCAAAACGGCGGTTCCTCCTTAGCGGAGATGCCGAGAAAAAAAAGCCATTTTGGATGGGGTGGGTGGAGGCCACTCGTTGTGGTTGAAGCGTTTTCTTCCTTGTAGTGCAGTAAAAAAAACAAAGGAGCTATTTCCTTTGTTATGAGCGAAACTCCTTTTTGGTAAACTGCATTTCTTTTTGTTTGTGGCTCAAGCCACAAACCTATAACTCACTTTGTCGGTCGGTCTGTCTGTCTGTCTGTCTGTCGGTCTGTCGGTCGGTCCAAAATTGTCGCACATTTTGACAAAATTGTCGCACTTCAAATCGAGGCTACACTTCAAATCGAGGCCGCTCTTTAAAATGATGTATTTTAAAAGCGTACAAAATAATAAACATACGTAATACAGACACTACAACAGACACGACGAGTATGCGGTGCTTCTTTCGATGAGTATAAGTAGGATACATAGTTTTAAATGTTTTCCAAAAGATATAAAAAGTTACCAAATGGTGCAGAGATAACATTCTGGTTTACAGATTAAAATTATTGAAAAGCCAGGGGAGGTGACTCATGATTGGAGTGGTAAAAATAGACCGCGTGCCACAAACTATTGCGATTTCGCGCTTGTTTAAGTCTTGTATTGTGGAAATTTCGTGCAAACGATTTGGTCTAAACTCAGGCGGCCTTTTCTTTCACTGAAAGAATTTGACTGCCAGCACCTCCGCCAAGGAAGAATCGACGACTTGACTGTTTGATTTCTAGGAAACCAGAGCAAAGTGAGTGTTGCGACCTCTGTAAAAGGTGTTTTCCTGGTTGTCTCGACGTGTTTCTGGCAAAACCTCATCCGTCAGGGTGCCCCTTTAACAGTGTATGCCTACGTTTTGGAAATCAGTTATTTGATGTAACTTGAAATTCGATGTTTGGGGTCGTTATTCATACTCGTTTAATCAAGGCACATGACCTTATAGGTAGGGATTCCTCGGTCAAACAGGGGAAGTTACTCTACCATCAGGTACATCCCCAGCCCTCGCCTCGTGTGCTTGAGTAGACATACAGCACGTAGAACACCGTGCGTCATTCTAAACTTGATGTCATTTATATTCTTACGTTACCCATTTTGCAAATTCTACCGGTTTGTGGCCACTGGCCACCCCTCATTTGTACTAGAAACGAAGAGGACTGCTGGGTTCAGTAACATTCACAACAAATTAAAACAAAGTCGAAATTGACCCGAAACAAAAGATTTAATCACACAAACAAAAAACAAGTCACGACGTTTCGGGTTCAACCCGTTGTTCAAACCTCATTTTTCTAAAACAAACACCATGTTTGCAAGTCGCTGTTGACTCTCATCCTGCGGTTTCAAACTTCGACGCCATGGTTGCTATGGTTTGTCCGCCTGGGTCAGGAGAAACAACTCTAATTTTCACGAAGTGGTCTCCCCTCGGGGGGTTTTCTTTAAAGAAAATCGTCTATTAAAAAATTAAAAAATGTTCTTTTTGATCGCTCACCGGCAGTGGGACGAATGAAGGTACGTCGAAAACTCTGCAATGGGCAGAAGGCCTTTTCTACCGAACTGGTGAGTCAGACGGCCTTGTGTTGTTTCTGAGGTTCTGGATCGTGAAATAATATCAAAAGGCATTAAGAAAGAAAAAGAAAGAGGAAAAAGAAGGAAGAGCTTTTTGATTAGATGGTCAGGTGGCTACTGGACGTGGCATCACGCCGGGGACCCGCCGAACAGGCACTTGCTGGCCAGGTCACTTAGTTTTTAATCCGTAGGGTTTTTAGCATAGGCCCTAGTTTTTCGTCGATGACACGTCACAAAATGGCCCTTTCGACTATTATAGGCATCAAAATCCAGATCCATACATCCCTTAGGTGAGTTTGCGCTGTGCCGGTGCTTTTCTTTTCTTTTTGTGTGGTTGAATTCAAAAGGTAAATCCCGCAGAACATAATAATAATAATAATAATAAACAGATATTTATATAGCGCTTTTTATCGAGCACAAAGCGCTTTGCAATCAGCATTGGGAAAAAACCTCACACACGCACACACACGCACGAAAACACACGCACGTACGTGCACGCACGAGAGTGAACACACACACACACACACACACATCCCCACACACATTTCATCAAACACAAACATACACTTGTACAAACACGCGCACACGCGCGCGCGCACACACGCGCACTCACATACACAAAAACACTCACGTGTACTCACACTCACAGACACATGCTCGCATACACTCCCCCCCCCCCCCCCCCCCCCACCCCCCGGCCTCTAGCCGAACACAATCTCTCCTGCGCACGCATACACTTATACACATGCAAGCAGATATACCCACACAGAACACACACAACACACAAAACACTCACACACACCTGCTTGGAAGCACGGCCGTGGGCGCACGCACACTCACATTCGCGCACACGCTCACAAATTACATACATACACATACACAAATTACATACATACAAATATACGGACATGCATCGCACAATCACACACACACACACACACACACACACACACACACACACACACACACACACACACACACACACACACACATACACACACACGCACACACATATACACACATCGCACAATCACACACACACACGTACGCACGCATGCACACAAACACACGCATACGCGCGTGTGTACACACACACACGCACACGTGCACATGGAGATGGGGGTGTTATTGGAAAGACTGCTGGAACAGATGGGTTTTCAGGTTTGTTTTGAACGATGCTAAAGATTGACTATGTCTGACAGCAGAAGGCAATGAATTCCAGAGTTTGACTGCTGATGATGTAAAAGCTCTACCACCGTGCCTATCACGTTTACATTTTTGTATTCGAAAAATCCTATTGTCATTTGCTGAGCGGAGAGATCGAGATGGAACGTAAATTTCAAGAAGCTCAGAGAGGTATTGCGGTGCTGTTCCCGATATGATCTGATAGCAGAGACAGGCAGCTTTGTAGTTTATTCTTTGTTGAACGGGTAGCCAATGTAACTCTTTAAGTAGAGGTGATGTGTGTTGAAGACGCTTGGCTTTGTAGACCATTCTAGCAGCAGAGTTTTGGAGTTGTTGTAAGGGTTTGAGAAGCGCCTGTGAGCAACCAAGTAGAAGGGAGTTGCATTAATCTAATCTAGACAAAATGTATGAACTGACTAGCGTTTGGGTTGCCTCGGTCGTGAGAAAGGGGCGTATAGAGCTGATTCGTCCGAGTTCGATGTATGCAGCCTGGCAGATCTTAGTGATATGATGTTGCATGGAAAGGTCTTCATCCAAGAAAGCGCCAAGGTTGCGAACATGTTCAGAAAATTTGATGTTGGAATCTCCAAGGGCAATGGTGGAGGGCAGAGAGCTAGAGTCAACAGATGGGGGAAGCACTCTGAGTGCTTCAGTCTTGTCATCGTTTAGTTTAAGCTTATTGTTTGACATCCATGTTTTCACTTCAGTGACACAGTCTTGAAGAGTGTGAATAAACTGGCCATGAGCTAGCGGTGAAGCACGATGATTGAGTTGAGTACCATCGGCATACATTTCATGACGGACAGAGTGTTTCGCTATGAGAGGGGTCAATGGGGTGGTATAAAGAATTAACAAAATTGGTCCTAACACGGAGCCTTGTGGGACGCCAAAATCAAGAACTGACTCAGAAGATTTGTTTTCATTTACTACAACTATTTGTTTTCTTTCATGAAGATAGGAACGAAACCATTTGAGGGCATTTTCAGTTATTCCAAAATTTTGTTCGAGACGAGAAATAAGCATGTCATGATCGATTGTATCGAAGGCAGCCGAAAGATCAAGGAGTAGGAGAACCGAAACTTTGTCTTCGTCTAGAGAGAGAAGTAAATCGTTCAGAATTCGCAACAGGACTGTCTCTGTGCTGTGCCCTGGCCTATAGGCTGACTGATGAGGACTGAGAAGATTGTGGGTGGTCAGATGGGAGAAAAGTTGATGAAGCACAAGCCTTTCAAGAAGCTTAGAAAGATAAGGGAGATTTGAGATGGGTCGATAGTTTTTTTTAGCAGATAGGGAAAGGGTGTGGGATATAATTATGGAAAGAAGAAATGAAAGGGAAACGATTTGCGAGTTACAGAGGCTCAGGTTCGGATCCAGTGGGGGGGGGGGGGGGGGGGGGGGGGGGGGGGAGGGGGGGGGGGGGGGGGGTGTTACCTGGGTTCCGTAACCCCCTCCCCCTCCCCCTCCCGCCAAAGAAAAGAAAAGAAAACGAAAAGAACAGAAAAAGAAAAGAAGAGAGAGAGAGAGGGGGAGAATGAGAGAGACTGAGAAATAAGTCATTATTACTGTTTTGTGTGTGTTGTTAGGCGCAAATTAAAGGTTCTTTTGTGCTATATTTTCTCAACTAAAAAAGCTTCCGTTTCAGGGGGCATTGCCCCTGGACCCCACTGGGGACCTACACCGGCCCCCAGACCCCCGCCCTTGATTGCAACACCCCCCATCCCCCTCTAATGCATCCTGGAAACTGATGGGTTTCTGGTCACCCAAACAGCTTTATTTCCCAGTTTGGGGGAGATTGTGCACAGAGAGAGAGAGAGAGAGAGAGAGAGAGAGAGAGAGAGAGAGAGAGAGAGAGAGAGAGAGAGAGAGAGAGAGAGAGAGAGAGAGAGAGAGAGAGAGAGAGAGAGAGAGAGAGAGAGAGAGAGAGAGAGAGAGAGAGAGAGAGAGAGAGAGAGAGAGAGAGAGAGTCGGAAGTCGGAAAGTTTAAATCGTAAGGCCACCGGCCTGTATACAATGGGTACACGTTATCATGGGAGAACCAAAATATGAATCACGAAAAAGGGATGTAACTTCCTACATCATAATCAAATAGAATCAAGGGAATTAATTTGATATATAAAAATAAGCAACAAAATTAAATGTTTCAATTCAGTCACAAAAATACAGTATTCAGCTCTTATTCAGTTATTGACATGTATATCTCTAGTCTTGAAAGCATGAAATGCATACATTGCTAAATTTCTTAGGAGCATTACGTCATCAGATTGTAACATTCGAGCTAGACATTCTTCATTGATTACGAACGTATAGTATTTTGATAAATGTTTTTTTCTTAGAGAAGCATATGTTTGACATTCAAACACAAAATGAAATTCACTCTCTATCTTGTTACAAAATGGGCATTGAGAGAGAGAGAGAGAGAGAGAGAGAGAGAGAGAGAGAGAGAGAGAGAGAGAGAGAGAGAGAGAGAGAGAGAGAGAACACGAACGAACGAACGAAATTTCTTTTATCGAGGGAAAAAGAGTAAGCACACAATTGGGCTTTTTTACATCTTGCCCTCAAACAAACATGCAAGAAAATCAATATATTCAATATATATATATATATATATATATATATATACAAGAATTGAAGAAGAAAAAACAACCACACCATTAAACTTTCCTCTTATATAT
>CM065699.1:43522225-43524725 GCA_017654935.2 Phymorhynchus buccinoides | reverse complement strand
TCGCTTTGTATTGCGTTTTTGTTTGGATGACAGACGGGCTTTAGACAGAGCGAGAGAGAGAGAGAGAGAGAGAGAGAGAGAGAGAGAGAGAGAGAGAGAGAGAGAGAGAGAGAGAGAGAGAGAGAGAGAGAGGGGAGAGAGAGAGAGAGAGAGAGAGAGAGAGAGAGAGAGAGAGAGAGAGAGAGAGAGAGAGAGAGAGAGAGAGAGAGAGAGAGAGAGAGAGAGAGAGAGAGAGAGATAGAGAGAGAGAGAGAGAGAGAGAGAGAGAGGAGAGAGAGAGAGAGAGAGAGAGAGAGAGAGAGAGAGAGAGGGAGAGAGAGAGAGAGAGAGATGAGAGAGAGGAGAGAGAGAGAGAGAGAGAGAGAGAGAGAGAACAGAGAGATAGAAGAGAGAGGAGAGAGAGAGTCGACTGTGATTAATAACATTGATTGGGTCTATCTACTGTGGTAAGCTTACCTTCCCACCAATTCCTAACATATCCTGCATCACGGGTCCCGTTTCTGATAACACTGCTTCGAACAGGGGTAGCCCGCGAATGTTGTCTCAGCCTTATGGGCTTCACAATAGTAATAAGCCATATCATGCGGGATTAAGAAGTGGTCAATGCCAAAGTCAATACCACTACAACCTTTATCTGTCGCATTGGTAAGCCTGGCCCTTAGTAAGTGGAAGACGTGCTACAACTGGGAAAATGTTCATGGATATAGTATTTAATTATAATAAATTAACTGGAGCCAAAAAGTTATAAACGGCGTGGGATTTACCATTTAAAGACCTACCACGTCACGTGTCAAAATCACGGTTTTCACGTGTTTTCCCTCTTACAGCTGGTATGAAATCTTAAGAAATATTCCCAGAAAAAGAAGGAATGTGACACGTGACGTGGGGGGTCTTTAACGAAATTTGAATGCAACAAAAAGTGATATTTTTCCCTCCCCGAGAAATTGTGAGTGCGTAAATGGCGTGCGTGGTGGAAAAGGTGAGGTGGGTGGGGGTGGGGGTCTGTTTGTCCATGCCTTGATTTTGTTCTTTCTGATTTTTTCTCTCCGGATGCTATGTTATGAGTGTTCGTGAGTGTCTATAATGAGAAACTTAGTGCGATTTTTTCTCACGCCAGAGGGCATGACGCTCGTGTGGGGCTAATCCTCTCTATATTATTAGTTGGGGATAAAGAAAGAGAGAGAGACAGTGAGTGGTCCTACCATCACTCTCTCTCTCTGTCTCTCTCTCTCTCTCTCTCTCTCTCTCTCTCTCTCTCTCTCTCACTACTACGCCCAAGTAAGAAAATCGCGTGATAAGCCCCCTAGTGCATTGACTGCCCTCTGGCGTGAAAAATATCGCCATAGGTTGACCATTATAGTACTATGTGAAGAAAAGGGAAGGTGGGGGGGGGGGGGGGGGGGGGTGGGTGGTGGGGTGGGTTGGTGAAGGGGGGGGGGGGGGGGTTGTGAAAGACCGGATGGATTATTTTGATTTCTACTTTAAATTGTTAAATAATTATTTTTATGCTTCTTTTTTTTTAAAAAGGTGTCTATGATGTGTATGTGTAAAAAGGGTGGTGGGTGGGGATGAGCATTCTGTTTTTTTAGTTATTTGGTTTTATATGCTTCTTCATGTTGTTTTGTAATAATGTTTTTTTGTTCTTGATTGTTTTCTCTCGTAATATTTGTAAAGCGCTCTGAGCCTGATTTTGTATCATCGAAGAGCGCTATAGAAGCTTTATTTTATTATTATTATTATTATTATTATTATTATTATTATTATTATTATTATTATTATTATCATTATTATTATTATTATTATTGCTATTATTATTATTATTATTATTATTATTATTATTATTATTATTATTATTACTAAATGCAGGTCGGTGAATATTCATACATAGGTTACATTTGTATTGATCTACAACAAAATCTGTGCCAATCACTCAAAGAAATACGTTGCATTGTTTTGCAAAAGGTTTCTTTAACTTTTTGGCTTCAGGCTACAAAGGTGTCTGTAGGCCTAGGCGTGAACATGTTTCGCTGTTTCCCCATGGCAACACAGTGACAGCCACTCATAAAATTACTCGCGTAGCACTGTGTCTTAAGCCACGACAAGCTCCTAGCGTAACACCATCAGCCTAAAATCCTCCGAAGTCGGAGTGTGGCTGCCCACGTGGCGGGGTAATCAAAAAACGGTCACACACACGTAATGTTCTCATCCCTAGCTGGTGCATTGTGTGCCATAGTGTTCAAGTGCTTCGGCTGTTGGGATGATCCCTGGAGTCTTTAAGCCAGGGTATGACAACAAACAACAACAACCGTGTTGCCATGGGGAAAGAGTGAAAAAAGTTCACGTGTACAGAGACTTTAAACAATGTACGTATAATAATATGTCTACTCACTTCACAAAAAGTTAAGGACCACTTGCATAACCCTTTCACCGCCTGTGTCGCATTTTAGCACATTTTCACAACCATGTAGTGACATCCCATCCAGACCTGCTTTCCAAAGAC
>CM065699.1:43507225-43517225 GCA_017654935.2 Phymorhynchus buccinoides | reverse complement strand
CGTTTAGTAACATGTGTGTTCTGAAACCATTGTGGTGCATACATGCGACATTGGCGGTGAAAGGGTTAAAGCCCGTCGTCATCCACACAGCCAACTTTCCTGTTCTTCTTCGTCAATCGTTCAGTTTTCCTGTCAATGAACGCAGATGCGTATTGCTGCCGTTATTCGCCTAACTCGCCTAAGTAGGATTTCATCAGATTGACATAGACAGCATAGAGTTGTTGGTTTTTAAATCAGATTCATGCCTGACACGCGTCACAGCTGGGTAGTCGTAGGACTGTGGTTGGATGTGTGAAGAGCGGCCTTTAGCTTTACACACACTGTAGACGTGTTTCATAGCAGCCCCGCAGCTACACTTCTCGCTAACCAGCCGCCAGGCGAAAGCTGGTTAATGTCTTCAGGGCTTTCTGTTCGTTCCTGACTATCTGAGTGTCTGATAGTATCTATCCATGTGAACACGATAACGTTTGAACGGAGAGACCCAGGAGGCTCACACTTGGCATGCGGATAGGTATTTAGGATATCTAGGCCAAGTCCGAAAATTATGGTCATTGGTCAAAGGTCAAGGTCACTGGAGCGGAAAATGCTGCCGCGCGAGATCCTCGCTAACGCAGGGGTACTGTAAAGTGCAGGTGTAGACAGTTTGACCGGACTTTAGCTTCAGGGGTGTTTTGTCTGTGTGTTCCTGCAAGGTCACTGAGCCCGATAATGCTGCCGCACGGCTGGTTGATCTATCGTCTTCACATTACATTGTTTTGCATGGTTGTGGAAAGCGTTGTTGACTGGTGTGCGAAAGAAACAGTATTATAGCGACTGGCCACTAATATAACTGTCACGGGGAAGAGAGGGAGATAGAGAGGGGGGGGGGGGGGGAGGGAGAGAGGTATTGAGAGAGAGAGAGAGAGAGAGAGAGAGAGAGAGAGAGAGAGAGAGAGAGACAGGCAGACAGAGACAGAGAGAGACAGACAGAGACAGACAGTCAGACAGATAAACCGAGACAGAGAGATAGTCACAGACAGTGAGACAGAGACTGACGGAGAGAGAGTGAGAGAGAGAGAGAGAGAGAGAGAGAGAGAGAGAGAGAGAGAGAGAGAGAGAGAGAGAGAGAGAGAGAGAGAGAGAGAGAGAGTGAGAGGGTGTCAAACGTAACAGATGACAGCTGTCTGAAAGTAACAAAGAAATATTGATGATGATGATTCTCCGAAGAGCGCTCTGAGCGTTAGGTAGTGCGACACTCAGACAGACAAACGTGCAATGAAAATAATAATATGGCACCTTCACACAGAATGAGAAGCGCCTCGCAACTTCTCTCTCTCTAGGCGCTGGCTGTTAGTGCTACAGCCAAAGGGATGGGTTGGCCTTTGGAGGACCTTCCCCAACGCCAGCTGTCCTCAAATCCCTTTTTTTGTGTTGCCGAGAGAGTGGGGATGAACACTGGGCAAGGAATCTCCGGTATAATTATACGCATTGTAGCCCAACCCGCCCGGGAATAGCATCTTCCCCCCCTCCGCTATCTGGCAGTCATGGTCGGAAACGAATTGACTGGCTTACAGGCGTTTACTTACATCTTACTACTCCTCAACGCCAGCTGTGTCCTCAAATCCCTGTGGCCGAGAGAAAGGGGATGTACCCTGGGCAAGGCATCTCCACCATAAACAAATTATAGCCCAGCCCGCCAGAATAGCGTCTTCCCCCTCCCCCCCCCCCCCCCCCCCCCCCCCCCCCCCCCCCCCCTGTTATCTGGCAGTCATGGTCGGAAACGACTGACTGGCATACAGGCGTAGCTATACATCTTACTACTATATAGATTCGATGATGGACGTCAGGCAGGCCGATGATACTGTGAGCAACATGATTGTGTGAACACATAATTACTGAGTTCCAATGCGTTCCATGATGAACTTGATCATGCAGTGGCGGAATAATTATGCTTTTGATTTTAAAAACTCGTTTAGGATGTTAAAATATCGGTCACGGATAAATAAAAAAAATGCTCTCTCTCTCTCTCTCTCTCTCTCTCTCTCTCTCTCTCTCTCTCTCTCTCTCTCTCTCTCTCTCTCTCTCTCTCTCTCTCTCTCTCTCTCTCTCTCTCTCTCTCTCTCTCTCTCTCTCGTTTACTTCTCTGTGTGTGTGTGTGTGTGTGTGTGTGTGTTACTTTGTCCATCTAATTCTTGTGTGGCGTGTTTGTGTGAATGCGTTACGAATGTGCGCGCGCTTTGATTTGATTTTTATCAAGATATAGCAGCGTATAAATACTGTACTGTTGTAGGGGTGGGGTTGTGTGTGTGTGTGTGTGTGTGTGTGTGTGTGTGTGTGTGTGTGTTAGGTATGAAGTATTAGGTACCCTATAGTCACAGAGGCGTCTCTGTGAAATCGGGCTGCTCTCACCCGGAGAGCGCTTCGCAGCCAGAGGAGCGCCACCCATTTTATTTTATTTTTTTGCGTGCGATTTTTGTGTGACTGATCAGGAAAGAAATGAGGGGTGTGTAGGGTGTGTGTGTTGCATTGTGACCAAATGACAACTTGTTCGTTGCCACTGGGTTTAGTGTGTGTGTGTGTGTGTGTGTGTGTGTGTGTGTGTGTGTTAGTGCGTGTGTGTGTGCGTGTGTTTTAACATCTCCGTCTGTTTTTGAATATACCTTAATTCACTGTGATTCATATTTATATCTCTTTCTGTTTTTGTCGCACCTTCACCTATACCTACCCCTCCCTTTTTTCTCTCCAATAGTGTGATCCTTTGATTCACACCTGGGACATAAACTTTCCACCCCCTATACTAGTCTGACACCCCACCCCACCCCCACCCCCTCCACACACACACACACCTCCCCTTTCCTTCACGTTTAATCTCATCAAACACCCCCTTAGTGTAGAGCGAATACGCAGTCATACTTTCCTTTTGGTACGACGTTCTGAACGTTTGAAGGCGAATGTTTTGTGAAATGTCCTTTCAATTTAGAGGACGACACACGCTGTTCCGTGCTGTTTCCTTTGTTAAAGTAACACAAAAATAACGGATTCTATATAATATATATTATAAGATCGCGAAGGGAGACGGCGGATAGCTCATTCTCGTCATCCAATAACATTCCAGGAAAGTGCGCATGCGTGTCTCGTGGGTTGCGTGCGGAGAGAGAGAGAGAGAGAGAGAGAGAGAGAGAGAGAGAGAGAGAGAGAGAGAGAGAGAGAGAGAGAGAGAGAGAGAGAGAGAGAGAGAGAGAGAGAGAGAGAGAGAGAGAGAGAGAGAGAGTCTGTGCATGTGTTTTTCATTGGCTTTCTGTTTATAATTTCAGTTGCTTGAGAAATAAATTTTATTGGACGTTTGGACAATCTATATGGGTCAAAAGGTGTTTTGAGCAATCCGTTTGAGATTCTTTCGACTTCTCATAGAGTTCTCTACTTTTGAGTTAGTTTAACAACGGACACGTCGTCGAACAGCGTGTGTCATCCTCTGAAATAGAAGATTGTCTTGCAAAATATTTGCCTTCAAATCGTGTTCGTGACATCGTATCAAAAGGGAATATCCCTAGAGTACTTTGCATGATTCGCCCTAGAGTACCTAGGAAACTTAACAGACCTCAAACGTGAGAAATTTCAACTTGTAAGTTTCAGTCTGAACCCGTCAATCAAAGGCAAAGGAACCCACTTAATTGGTCAATGAAACCAAAGACTCCACTTTCATTGGCTGAAATGGGTTAGAAAGCCCCACCCCTTGCGCGCGCCTCGCCTGTCGCATTTCACAAACACAGAGAGAGAGAGAGAGAGTGAGAGGGAGAGGGAGGGAGGGAGGGAGAGAGAGAGAGAGAGAGAGAGAGAGAGAGAGATTAAAAAGTGTCGCTTGGTTGGCCTTTTCCTGTAGAAGCCGTGTGCGGTTTAGAGTGAGAGTGCGAAGAAAAAAAAGATACAAGAAGTCAGTTTCCACCGATGTCAGTCTGAACTAGCACAAGTGGTGTGAACGGAGACAAGTTTATAAAAGAGGGGACAGGGTGATATTTTGTTGTTGCTTCGTTAAAAAACAACAACCCACTGAAACAGACTGCAACGTCACTGTTGTTTCGAGTTGTTGAAATTACATTTTTGTTGTTGTTTCGGACTCATCTTTTGAGTCTTCAGTTCTTCTCGTAGCCTAATTGTGCCTTTAGTATATACCCACGCGCCAGTGAATCGGTTGGTGTTTTTGTTTGACTGATGCTGATTTCACAGACATTCAAACGAAGAGTGTGTATAGCCATAGTCTTTGATTTGGTATAGCCTATTATGAAACCAGGTAGTCTATGCTGCATAATAATATGAATCAGTGTTGTCGCGTTGACTTTCCTAACCGCATAGTACCTGCGCTATAGTATGATTGGCTTTAAAACAACACAACCAAAACGTGGTGATGAAGTTTGTACTTTACGTTTTTTTTTTAACGTAGTCCTTTGTGAATCATTAAAAAAACCATTTACAATTTTTTTGGGGATTAACGTAATATTCTTAATCTTTCATTTATTTTTTAATCGTGGATGAATGGTCTAAGCTGGATTAACAATAATACCAAGTAGAGTTTCTCATTATAGCTTTATAATTCGGGTCTTTCCTGGTATTGCAGTATCTCCAGGATCGACCCATTATCTGCAGGGGCGGACCAAATGATTCGTATGGGGGGGGGGGGGGGGGGGGTCCATGGTGAGTTCAGGGAGCTGCATAGGTCCTGGGTTAAGGTGTAGGTTGTGGGGGCCCAGGAGGCGAAAGCAAGTGAAAAGTGCAATTTAGTGATTATTAAAGCAAAATGGATTCATTTGCTTACTTTTTACCCGCTCTAGCGAACTTAAATTTTAAAAGAAACAGTAGCCTACCCCATTGTTTGAAATGAATGAATAGCATGATGTTGGTTGGGTCGTGTGAGGTTACAACTACAGCAAAAATCTTCCGAAGTCGGAATGTGACTGCCCACGTGGCGAGGGCAGAGCAGCAGACAGACAGACTAACACACACACAAACACACACACACACATACATACACACACACGCACAAACACACACACACGCATGCACACGCACGCACGCACACGCACACACACACACACACGCATGCACACATACACACACGCACACGCACGCACGCACGCACACGCACACGCACGCACACGCGCATACACACACACACACAAACACACACACGCACACAATTTTACATGATTGTGATTGCTAACCAGAATGAGAATCGTGTCTGCTTTTGACTTACCTTCTGTTTTCAGTCCAAGGATATGATCATTAAAATAGAATCACACAAATAAATAAATAAATAGATAGATAAATAGATACATCAAAGATTACACACATGTACGACATAATCGGACAATACGTTATTAAATTGTGTGTGTGTGTGTTTGCGCGTGCGCGTCTTGCGCACGTGTGTGTGTGTGTGTGTGTGTGTGTGTGTGTGTGTGTGTGTGCGCGCGTGTGCGTGTGCGTGCGCGTGCGTATGCGCGCGCGCGCGCGCGTGTGTGTGTGTTGCAATTATTAAATTTCCCCACCCCATTCTCTCAGAAAGGACCAAAGTCTTGAAGCACCAAAACTCAGTTTCCTCCAGAGTCCAATTCCGTACAAATCCAGCGTGCTTTTCCAGCCAATCCAGTTTCCATGGAAACAAGCAAACAGATCAACGGTCGTTATGTTGTAGCCTGCCACGTGATTGTGTCCAAGTGTTCTGTGTGGTCCTGTCTGACGTCATAGAGAATGACATGACCCGGTGACTCGAAGCAGAAGCAGTGCGTGCTAGATACTATACTCGCGTAGGGTGTAGAAAACTACGTCAGCGGTATATCTGACGTCATTTGTGCCTCGTTTCGTTTTCCTTTTGCCTGGCTTCTTGGTTGGTTGGCTGGTTGGTTGGTTGGTTGGTTGGTTGGTTGGTTGAGCTCTACATAAGAAAAAACAAAATGGAGGGATGCCACCGAAAGAAGCTTGGAGCTCATCGTGTGCTTTTATTCTCAGGTGAGTGTTTTGAATGTATGGGTGTGGGTGTGAGTATGGGAGGGAGTTGGGGGGCGTAAGAGAGAGAGAAAATAAAGAGGGAGAGATAGAGAGAGAGACAGACGGACAGAGAGAGAGAGAGTGGGAGGGAGAGAGAGAGAGAGAGAGAGAGAGAGAGAGAGAGAGAGAGAGAGAGAGAGAGAGAGAGAGAGAGAGATTGAGGAGAGAGAGGGGGGGGAGGGGGGGGGGGGGAGTGTGTATATCATGTGAGAGAAAGAGCGTGTGTATGTGTGTGCGAGTGGTTTGTTGTGTGTGTGTGCGTGTGCGTGTGCGCACGAGTATATATATGCGCGTGTGTCTGTGTGTGTGCGTGCGTGTGTGTGTTTGTTCAGGCGATTGTGTGTGTGTGTGTGTGTGTGTGTGCGTGCGTGTGTGCGTGTGGGTGAAAATGAGATGGTGAGGGGGAGAGCACACGGGAGGCGGACGACAAATGGATGACTGCAGATCTATTGCATTTACTCACCCGCAATGAACACATAGGCTCATGCATGACCGCATGCACACGAAAACACACACGTATACACACATGCGCAAGCACACACACACACGCACGCACGCACGCACACACATTTACAAACACACACGCACGCACACATTCAAACGCACACATACATGCGCGCGTGCGCGCACACGTACTCTCTCTCTCTCTCTCTCTCTCTCTCTCTCTCTCTCTCTCTCTCTCTCTCTCTCTCTCTCTCTCTCTCTCTCTCTCTGTCAGAATGGAAGACTAGGCCCAGCCTAAATTCTTATCCTTGTAAAATAAAGTTTCTGAAGTCTGAAGTCTCTCATACACACACACAGTGACAGTACTGACACGCACACATACACACACACGCATGCACGCACGCACGCTCACACACACACACACACACACACACACACACACACACACACACACACACACACACACACACACACACACACACACACACACACACACACACACACAATGACACACACACACCTTGAACAATGTACTTTTCCATCCAATTGTCCTACTGCTTGATGACTGTCAGTTATTGGAAGTCACGTACTGGGCCTGAAAGTGTTAGACACTTATCTCACCAGCAAAGTTCACAAGGTAAAACTTCACACTTTTAGATGTGCAAGTAACTCGTATCAGACTATGACCACCAGGTGAGCAGGGGATGCATCTGCTATTACGAAAAGCTCGGCCGTATAGGCTGGATAAGTAGCAGATAATCAGATATGCCTTGCCTAGCATAGATACCCACTCTTTTGTTTTAGGTCATAGTGATGAAATAATTAAATTAAAACCCAAGACCCGCTGCAGTAAGCAATGGGACCCCCCCGTGGGGATACCGGGGGGTCTTATGCATAAATAGTTCCCCCACCTTCTGGAAGTTATGTGCTTCTCTAATCTGTCACTCTCTTTGACTCTTCCTTTTCCCTTTGCTTAATGCCATCTACTATCTTTCTGCCTTACCGGTCCATTCTCCTGTCTTTTTTTTTACCCGGCCAGAGGCGATTGGTTTGTGTGTGTGTGTGTGTGTGTGTGTGTGTGTGTGTGTGTGTGTGTGTGTGTGTGTGTGTGTGTGTGTGTGTGTGTGTGTCGATTATCTTAAAAACTACTGTTTGGACTTTGATTAAAATTGGCAGAGGGGTAGACAGCTTGAAAAGGAAGCTTCCTGTCGTTAATCAACACCGTGCTGACCTTGACCTTGAAGTGTGACCATGATAACCGAAATTTCCTTCTTTGGGCTATGTAAGTTCCCCCCAGCTTTATTTCGTGAACTAGTGAACAGAATCGCTTCACATTTTGTGTGGTGGTGTACCATGGTGCAAGGAAGTTTGTATAAAAGTTCAGCTGTATCTCGTGAACTATTGAACAGAATCGCTTCAAATTTTGGGCTATGTATTTTATGCGTTCTGTAAGGGTGGAAAGTGGTGTGTTTATTGGGGGGTGGGGGGGGGGGAGAGGACATAACTCTGGCCGGGTTGCATTGTCACAATGCCTTGCTGCCGCTCGGCGATGCACTTACAATGTGTTGCTGCCGCTCGGTGATGCCCTTGTTTTTTTTCTTCAAGAAACCACTTTCAAAGAGATTTCCTTCAGCCGAAGTCGGACATGCTGGACCTAACTATTTCTTACTTAGGCGTGACGCATCTGCGCTCATAATTGACAGGAAACTGTCTGAGCGATCGAAGACGAAGAAGAAGACGACGAAGAAGAAGAAGAAGAAGAAGAAGAAGAAGAAGAAGATAAGCAATGGGAAGATTGAAATAGGTCCGCTGCAACACACGCGATCGAATTGTGAATAAATCTTTTGTTTGTTTGTTAAGAAAAAAACAAGAAAAAAACTGGGAAATGTTTATCTCATGACATACCATAATTGTTTTTATTTTGTGTGCGGATTAGACAGTTTCAGATTAGGGTTAGGGCTAGGAATAGGGTTTGGGATAGGTTTAGTGTCAGTTTAGTGTCAAATACACACACACACACACACACACAAACGTTGATGACAAAGCTGACCCTAAGCCTATTCAACTCAATCAACTCATGCAACTTTATTATCTCTTAGAGAGAAATTAAGAGTGGTGATGTCTGCGATTGACACAGTTAAAACAAGACACATTATAATATACATTAAAAACAAGATGTGCTTATAAAACATAAATGACAGTACCATCATACCACACACACACGCACGTACGCACATACACACGCAGAGAGAGAGAGAGAGAGAGAGAGAGAGAGAGAGAGAGAGAGAGAGAGAGAGAGAGAGAGAGAGAGAGAGAGAGAGAGACAGACAGAAAACTGGAAAACTTGAAACTTGAAAACTTGAACTTTATTTTTCAAGGATAAAGATTTTAGGCAACGCCTAGTCTTCCAATCTGTCCTGCAGGCAGGCAGGCAGACAGGCAGACAGGCAGACAGACAGACAAACAGACAGGCCGAGTAGACGCAGACACAGATCTTGGCCCACTTAAATGTGACCCCAGCTCTTTTCATCTTCCCATTTAACACCTATATATAAAGAAACCCGAGCTGGCTTTCAGATGATAACAATTATTATCTGCGACTCCTATCGATAAAGCCTGCAGTCAGTTGCAGAAGTTCCCAACATGCATAATGTCAAGGTATTAAAAAAAAGAGGTGAAGGTGATGAATGGGAAGGGGGTGGGGGAAAGGGGAGGGGTGGGGGCAGTGCTAGTTAATTAATCAAAACCTTTCCGTCTAGGTGGTTCTATGTTTTGAAGGACAAATTGGTCTGAGTCAACCGCTGATTTGGCTGGCACCTTCTGAAACCGTGATACTAAATATGACCTAATAGATTACGAGCTAGTTGAGAGAACACACAGTCCACACTCACTAGGGCCAAGCATTTGTAAGGGCACGCTACACTGCATACGATTCGACCCCAATGCGATGCGATTGTGACGATGTCTGTGAGTCATGATTCACGCAAAAATGTTCCGTCTAAAAATAACTCCGCTATTTTCGCTCACCCGGAAACCCGTGCGGAAACCCGTGCGCAATCAATCCATAAATAAGTGAAACCAAGAAGGGAAAAGATTTGCGCAGAGAGAAAATGGAGTTTTACGTCCTCTTGGTCTGAATCAGACACATATGGGACATTTGTAAATACAAATATGGTGGGAACAATACTGGAGGCAATGCCCGGAGGCAGTACGAAACCAGTAAAGTCCCGATTTTTAAAAATAATTAATACAGATAGCTGTAGCGGTAACCACGCCTCGGTTAAACCTCATCGGCTATGGCACCGCCACAAGTAGTATTTTGCTTTTGATCTCTGTGCAAAATGATTTCAAAGATTTGCGCACGTGTCCGAATTTCCCCTATATACGTACACTTTTATCCTTTCTTTCACTTATTTAGGCTTTTCCGTACGGAACTATGGCCGGGTTCACATTAGACGCGTAAGTTCCGTACGGAAAACCCTAAATAAGTGGGGGGGGAAAAAAGGATAAAAGTTTACGCATATAGGGGAAATTCGGA
>CM065699.1:43484725-43494725 GCA_017654935.2 Phymorhynchus buccinoides | reverse complement strand
ACTGATGATACAGTCTCAGTTCTATAGTCCATGTTGTGCTGTTTTGTTCTTACACACATACTGAAGATACAGTCTCAGTTCTATAGTCCATGTTGTGATTTTTGTTCTTACACACATACTGAAGATACAGTCTCAGTTCTATAGTCCATGTTGTGATGTTTTGTTCTTACACACATACTGATGATACAGTCTCAGTTCTATAGTCCATGTTGTGCTGTTTTGTTCTTACACACATACTGATGATACAGTCTCAGTTCTATAGTCCATGTTGTGCTGTTTTGTTCTTACACACATACTGAAGATACAGTCTCAGTTCTATAGTCCATGTTGTGATGTTTTGTTCTTACACACATACTGATGATACAGTCTCAGTTCTATAGTCCATGTTGTGCTGTTTTGTTCTTACACACATACTGATGATACAGTCTCAGTTCTATAGTCCATGTTGTGCTGTTTTGTTCTTACACACATACTGATGATACAGTCTCAGTTCTATAGTCCATGTTGTGCTGTTTTGTTCTTACACACATACTGAAGATACAGTCTCAGTTCTATAGTCCATGTTGTGCTGTTTTGTTCTTACACACATACTGAAGATACAGTCTCAGTTCTATAGTCCATGTTGTGCTGTTTTGTTCTTACACACATACTGATGATACAGTCTCAGTTCTATAGTCCATGTTGTGCTGTTTTGTTCTTACACACATACTGATGATACAGTCTCAGTTCTATAGTCCATGTTGTGCTGTTTTGTTCTTACACACATACTGAAGATACAGTCTCAGTTCTATAGTCCATGTTGTGATGTTTTGTTCTTACACACATACTGATGATACAGTCTCAGTTCTATAGTCCATGTTGTGCTGTTTTGTTCTTACACACATACTGATGATACAGTCTCAGTTCTATAGTCCATGTTGTGCTGTTTTGTTCTTACACACATACTGAAGATACAGTCTCAGTTCTATAGTCCATGTTGTGCTGTTTTGTTCTTACACACATACTGATGATACAGTCTCAGTTCTATAGTCCATGTTGTGATGTTTTGTTCTTACACACATACTGATGATACAGTCTCAGTTCTATAGTCCATGTTGTGCTGTTTTGTTCTTACACACATACTGAAGATACAGTCTCAGTTCTATAGTCCATGTTGTGATGTTTTGTTCTTAGACACATACTGATGATACAGTCTCAGTTCTATAGTCCATGTTGTGATGTTTTCTTGCGTACATGTCGCCATGTGGATAGGCTGGAGGCCGCACATGTATAGTTCACGAGTTCTCTCTCTCTCTCTCTCTCTCTCTCTCTCTCTCTCTCTCTCTCTCTCTCTCTCTCTCTCTCTCTCTCTCTCCTCTCTCTCTCTCTCTCCCCCCCCTCTCTAAACTTCGCCTAAAATCTGTATCCTCGTTAATTCAACCAAGTTTTTCAGTATTCAGTGTTCAGTGTTCCCCCTGAGACAGGCTCGGTAGCCAGCTACCTGTGACACCCCCACGTGCCGCCATTCCGCCACTACGGGTTCAGGTCCAAGGCAGACACATTCATTCTCGCTTCCTTATCACCTTGATTATCCCCCTTGCCGTCAATCCCCCCCACACACACACACACTGCTTTATCGCCCCTGCCCTGGCCCCAGTTGCCTCTGATTGGCAAGGATGGATGGCGCTGTTGCTCTTATCACAATGGCGGCATGGTTTCAAGATGGCCGCCAGATACCGGGGCAATGTCGGGAATGTTCTTGTCAAGGCGGATTTTTAATTCGTCTCATCGATGCGCGTGAGTCATCCTGTTGTTATGCCTGGGCGCGGTGGGTGGGTGGATGCCTCGTGCCTCCATACGGGGCGGAGTTGGACGACCCCCGCCTCCTCCGCGAGCATCTCCCCGTGTGGATACCGGAAGGTTCTTTTAGCACAAAACAGTTCCCCCACCTTCTGGAAGTTATGTGCTTGTAACTTCCCCAAATCTATCACTCCCCTTGACTTTGCCTTTTTCCCTTTTCCCTCAAATTCGCTATTTATTAGCATAGAGAGACGTATGATTATCTTCAATGTGAATACCGTTCTTATTCTGGAACTGACTCAGACCTTTGCTATGGAGATATAATTTAAAGAAAGTAAATGATAAAAAAAAAAGTACCCGCTCAAAGCCTTTCCCCAGATTATATTTATTTATAGAGAAACCAACTTTCCAGTTTTCCCATGAAATTATATTATAACTTTTAATATAAGGCAGAGAAGAAAAAAAAGTTGGAGAAATGGGATGGGGACGGTGGTGAGAGGGAGAGAGAGAGGGAGGAGAGAGAGAGAGAGAGAGAGAGAGAGAGAGAGAGAGAGAGAGAGAGAGAGAGAGAGAGAGAGAGAGAGAGAGAGAGGGGGGACTTGAGAACGCTTCTTCTTTTTTTTAAAGATAAGGCGTACCTGTTTTCTTTTTGTTCCTTTTTTTTTCTCACACAATCTGTCATGTAGCCACAGGTTCTCATGAGGTGAGAACTTTCCCACACGGTTTGCTGGCTATTCCAATGGGGGGGGAACAGGGCGATTGAGGAGGAGTCTGCTGGACGTGACATGTCCAACTGAAAGACGCGTGAGGGGTGGGCAATGGAATGTGAAAGCTCAGCTCCACACCCCGCTCTGTAGGAAGGAGCCAGTAGACTGAGAAGTAACAATATCTGTATTGTTAAACACTCGGGGTTTTCCTGGTGTTGCACTGCCTCCGGGCATTGCCTCCAGGATCGTTCCCACCATCTTTATATCTACTCATGTCCCATATAATTATGTGTCTGTTTCAGACCGGCGGACGTTAAACAGGTTTTTGTTTCTTCTTAGACTGAGAAGTGAGTCTTGTTCAGTCACAGACCGGGACTTTCCTGGTATTCCAGGATCGACCCCACTATCTGTGCAATCATTTAGGAATGTCCCTTATGGACCTGCTCCAGTTTGGACGACGTTAAACGCACCTTCTTCTAGACTGAGAAGATGCATGTTGCCTTTGCCTTTAAATGGCTTTTATCATTGGCTGACGTTAGCCTGTAGTAGGGGTCAAAGGTAACATGAGAGCTGTACAATTGATGATTTTCTACAGTAATGGAAAATCATGGTACAGTCACCTCTTCCGGCAATAGCTCTGATGTCTTCCTTGTCCTGTTTCCTGCCTTAAAACTATGTTCCCCACATTGGTGTGTGTGAAGTGTACGCGCTCATATACGTATGCGCGCGCGCTAGGGAATAGTGTGTGTGTGTGTGTGTGCGCCAAAGCGTGTGTGTGTGTGTGTGCGGACGTGTGCGTGTGCGTGTGCGTGTGCGATGCCGTACGTGGTGTGTCCTCGGCCAGCATGTTTGTGATAGTTAATATTGTATTAGCTTATTTATGATCTATGTATTTATTTTAAATAATTGTGAAGCGCCGTGAGCTTCAATAGAGATAAGAAGACTAGAATGTTAGTTATTATTATTATTATTATTATTATTTATGTTTCTTGTGGAAGGACTTTGACTCGAACAAGGGGGACATTTTGCACCGTCTCTGGTTCTGCAGCCAAAGGGATGAGTTGGCCTTTGGGGACCGTACCTCCCCCCAACGCCAGCGGTCCTCAATTTCCCTTTGGCCGAGAGAGTGGGGATGTACTGTGGGCAAAGCATCTCCACTATAAACAAATTCTAGCCCAGCCCAGCCGGAATAGCATCTGCCCCATCCTGCACGGACACACACAGACAGACACACACACACAGACACACACACACCACACACACACACACACACATACACACACACACACACACACACACTATCTTGCGCTCAGCGCCTCGCGCGCGCGCACGCACGCAGACGCACGCAACCGCGCACACACGCACGCACACGCACACGCACACACACACACACACACACATGAATTAAGACAGACAGGTAAGTTGCACACTTTAAAATCATTATCATTTACAGACAAGGAGCACGCCAAACATGTCAGTTATGCAAAGCTCGTTAATTTGAAATTCGACATGGTACATGCGACTCAAAGATGAAACCATTTTTCACCGGATTCCATGTCTGCTGCTTCGTCTTTCAGGGTAAACCAGTGTGAACATGACACCCACTTTCCACATGAAACTTACCTACAATTTAAAACATGTTTTTTTAAAAAACTCTTACCGAGTGTAAGCGAGAGAGTAGTTTACGACCAGAACGAGAGAAGCGCGCAACATCCAATTTCAGTTTGTTTGACCATAGACAAACAGTAATGTAACGGTCGTAATAAAATGACGATTTAGGTGATTGCAGTTTAAAAAAACCAGACAGGAATATTCTTGGTGTATCCTGCAAACAGATGATGTGTGGTCATATTATGATCTTGATTACTCTAAATCAGCGGGACTTTCCTGGTATTGCAGTACCTCCAGGATAGTCTCACCATCTTTATAGTTACACATGTCCCGCACGTGACTGTCCTTGGTGAAGAACATGGCTGTGTTCCTCATTTCACCCAAAATATGCAATAATTAACTTTACAAACACGTTTCACGTTGCATCTTGTAGTTGAAAGGCTAAAAGGAAAACTCGAAGCAAACAGTAAACAAGAGGCAAAGCCTTCAAGGCTCACTCGAACAGGAACATGTGGGACAACAAACAAACAAAGATTGAGGGGGGGGGGGGTCTAAAGTACAAGATTCCCTATAACAATTTTAATGTACAAATGAAACTATCATTAATGGATACAACTAAAAACAAAACTAATAAAAACAAGTGCAACGCCGTGCGGCTGCAAAGTCCCCTCGCAGCATCGCCGAGCTACTCCGAAATCGGAATGTGTCGGTTGTACACATACATAAAAACGCATCAAAACAGCACGTAACTACATAAAAACGCATCAAAACAGGTACGTAACTGAATAGTTTTTTATATATAGCCTTGGGGTTCGGACCCATGATTTGAGCGCGCGCGATCATGCACACACGAGCGCACAGAAAAATTAATGACAACTGTGTTATAGACCATTCATCAAGAAATGTTGTGAAAAAAACTGCATTGAAATACATGCAAAACTTCGCGAGATATTAGCGATTATGTGTTTCGGGGTTTGAGCCCCGTAACTGGCGCGACCTTGACCTTAATGTAAAACTAAATACATCAGTGGATAGCTTGCATCTTGGCAAACTAGTATACCTAATTTGATGATGATACACTGAATAGTTTTTGAGAAAAACGGACGAATAGCCGGACGGATGGAGGCACGCCAGACGGACAGCGGACAGACACCGGACGGACGGACCAGACAAAAACAATAGCTCCCCGAACCTTCCTCTCGGTGACTAAAAAGTGCCCGTGCCGAGAATCGAACCCGGAACCATTGGCACGACAGATAGACGCTCTACCAATGAGCTATCGAGGCTTTCAGTGTTGATGAGCTTCTTAGCTCATGTTGCCTGTTGAATACTCTCTAACCCACTAATCTCAAATGTTATCTGTTTGTTATCTGTTTACAGTGTTGTTTTAAGTATTTAATTATTCAAATAGTTATTGTTTGAAAGCTTGCATAGACATCTATATGTGTGCAAAGTTTGAACAATGTATGCCTTCTATTTCCTGAGAAAATGCCAACGTTAAAATGTGGAGATTAGACCACGGACGCAACACACACATACACACAGACACACAACCGAACAACCATCATACTATAGACTCACTTCGTAAGCAATGACATCGCCTGTAATCGCACTTCTCCTTATGGTCATTTCAGAAACCCGCTAATTTGCTAACATTTATATTTTTTTTACAATCACTGGTAGTGCTGGGGCAAATGGTGGATGCCTCGTGCCTCCTTACGGGGAGCTGGACGACCCCGCCCCCTCCACGAGTCTCTCCCCGTGGGGATACCGTGGGGTCTTTCATAAAAATAGTTCCCCCACCTTCTGGAAGTTCTGCGCTTGTAACTTCCTCTAATCTGCCACTCTCTTTGACTCTGCCCTTTCCCTTTGCTTTCTGTCATCTACTATCTTTCTGACTTATTGCCTTTTTTTCTCCAAAACAATCTTCCAAATAACTTTTCTCCTTTGAGCTCCTCCAAAATCGGAACGTGTCGGCTGTACGCAGCGGGGAGACCAGTGAAAACTGAAAACCGGACACATACGTACTTTGCTCATTATGGCCTTTGGGCCTGCGAACGCAGAAGAAGAAGAAGAAGACTGGTAGTGCATTTACATGGCTTGCCGTTTTGTCTTTACAGGCGGTGTGACAATTCTATAAAGGGATTGACGGGGTTTAGCTGATAGTTCAACATTGCGGTTAGCAAGCTATAGTATGTCGGCTTGTTGGACTCCGGCTTTCGCGGGTGTCGCCTAGTAAGCGGTAACGTGAGATAGCGAGCTGGGTTATCGGTGTCACAACTCCGTATGTTGTGACTGTAACGACAGTCTGAAGAATGCTCGTGGTTTAGTGTAAAATACAAGGGCAATGCGTGTGTAGGACCCATTTTTGTTTGTCAAATCGACCACTCTTGTCGACCATTTTCAACCACTTTTGTTGAACTTAACCACTTTTGTCGAACATTTAAAACCACTTTTCACACACAACACTACACCGGCTTATTTCGCAGCTAACGTCCACATCTGAAGGCCGTTTCGTTATCCGTCACCGTCTTCTACCCGCTGGGTTGGGGATGGTCACCCCCACTAATGAATTGCAGGTAGTTTGGTCCCAGAAGCCCATTACATCAACCAACCAGGGAAGACGTGTGATCAGCAGAAACTCCCCTGACGACTAAGCTCTATGGCAACCTCCAAGAGCTGGAGGAAACGGCACCATTTGTGTCAAGAGCCGGTTTGGTCGTGTGAGCCTGGCGAACGACAAGAAGCAGAAGACTGAAGAAGGCAACATAAGTAATTGGGTCGACAAAATATCAGTGTCAAAGGTGTCGACAAGAGTGGTTCAGTTCGACAAAAATGGTTACAAATGGTCGACAAAAAATGGTTGGTCGACAAAAGTGGTTGATTCCACAAAAGTGGTTGATTCCACAAAAGGTGGTCTGTACACGAGTGTGCGGACCACTTAGTGTACGACTGTAGACCTGTAGACCTGTAGACCCCCAGGCAAAGGACTGATATTCTGGAAAGAAGGGTTAGAATTTGTTGACAGCTGATAGATGCCTTGCCCATGGAACACCTCCACACTCCCGACATTGAGGACTTTCGGAAAGTTGGCGCAGGAAACAAAAAAGTCGGACACGGATATTTTGAAATACTGGAAGACCATTGCATTCATACGGACACATACGTACCTTACCCATTATGGCCATATGGCCTGGGAACGCAGAAGAATAATACTGAGTTGAATACTGAGTTGAATACTGAGAATACTGAGTTACTGCGAAGTAATCACTTTGTGATATTTAGGCTTTTGGGTGATACTCACCCTATATACTCACACTGGAGTCTCCGCTTGTTTATCTGTCTCAGCCTTTACCCGTACTTGATGGCTAGTTAACAACAACAAAAACAACAACTGGAAGTTGATTCATTTGTCCTAGGGTTAGGATTAGAAGAGAGTAGGGGTCATAGACAAGGAGGAACCGAACGTGTTCGACGAATCCTGCAGCAATACCAGGCTGGACAACGCCCGATTCGATCGTATATCACGTGGACGCCATGAGTATGGACATAAAGCTGGGCTGACGTACGCAATTGGCCAGCAAAGATACTGTATGTGAAACAGGCCCTCACAGACACTGTAGGTGAGACTGGAATAGGTGAAAGTAGGATAGTTGAGACTGGAATAGGTGAAAGTGGGATAGTTGAGACTGGAATAGGTGAAAGTGGAATAGGTGAAAGTGGAATAGGTGAAAGTGGAATAGGTGAAAGTGGAATAGGTGAGACTGGAATAGGTGAAAGTGGAATAGGTGAGACTGGAACAGGTGAAACAAGTGGGTGAGACTGGGATAGATGAAACTGGAATGATTGCGACAGGGATAGGTTAAAGTGGAATAGGTGAAACTGGAATTATTGAGACTAGGATAGGTGAAAGTGGAATAGGTGAAACTGGAATGATTAAGACTGGGATAGGTGAAAGTGGAATAGGTGAAACTGGAATGATTAAGACTGGGATATGTGAAGCTGGAATAGGTGAAGTTTGAATATAGGTGAGACTGGAATAGGTGAAAGTGGAACAGGTGAAACTGGAATAGGTGAATATGGAATAGGTGAAACTGGAATAGGTGAAACTGGAATATGGTGAAACTGGAATAGGTGAAGTGAGAACAGGTGACTGGAATAGGTGAAAGTGGAACAGGTGAAACTGGAATAGGTGAAGTTTGAAAATAGGTGAAACTGGAATAGGTGTAAGTGGAACAGGTGAAACTGGAATAGGTGAGGTGAGAGGTGAAAACTGGAACAGGTGAACCTGGAAAATGTGAAACTAGAATAGGAGAAACTGGAACACAGGTGAATAATGATGTACCTTCCCGTTGTGCGATGTGAGAGCAGAGTCAGTAGCGTGGCTACACTACAGCGCAGGCGCCATGGAAAGCCAGTCTGCCGTGTCGAGCGTCAGGTCAGGTGACGCAGGACGTCCATCATCCGACAGGGACTGCCTGCTCGGACACAGTCATGCCCGCACCCCCCCCCCTCCACCCCCCCCACCCCAGCTCCCCCCGCACCCCCCCCTCCCCATTTCTTCATAACCACACCTATACACACTTTTATTTCCTTTACGAGTCAGCCTGACACATTCACCTAATGTACAGCCCTAGAATTTTGTCGTTGTTGTTTTGTTGTTGTTGTCGTTGTTGTTGTTGCTGTTGTGTGTTGCTGTGTGTATGTTGGGCTGGTCAGCCGCACTTTGTGCTTGCAGTCGATGTGGACAAAACTGCCTTCCTTAATAAATCTTCGTCTGCAGGGCAAAGTCATGATAGTGCGCGCGCGCGCGCGCGCGCGTGTTTGTGTGTGTGTGTGTGTTTGTGTGTGTGTGTGTGTGTGTGTGTGTGTGTGTGTGTGTGTGTGTGTGTGTATGTGTGTGTGTGTGTTGTTCTTTAATGTAACGTCTTTTCACTTAAAAGTGATATTAGACATGAAAGTGTGTGTGTGAGTGCGCGCGCGCGGGTATGTGCATGTGTATAATGTGTGTGCTTAAATGTGCATATTTATATGTAACATTAGGGGATATATGCTAAATTAAAACAGTTTACCAAAAAAACCCCACCCAAAAACAACCCTCCAGAATTGAACTATTATAAAATAAAAATGCAAACATTCTAAAAAAAACCCAACAGCAATCATAGAAACGAGCCAAATGGACTTAACATTAAAGTTTGTACAAAATTCAAAAGAGATACGGCATCTTGGAATATACATTTGGATTCATCTTTTCTGAATTCTGAAAGGGTCGATTCAAAATAAGGGCAATAATATAGAATGTGTGTTGTTGTACAATTATCAATAGCACCGCATACACATTGAATATTTTTTTTATGAATTTAGTTTTAAAAGCATTTAGCTTAAGTCTATAAAGTAGTGAAACAAACTTTTTACGGCGTCTTGGATGTTTGTTTACATTTCTATTAAGAAATACATAATTTACTAAGGAATCTCTTTTCTGAGACTTCCATGATCGGGAGTTTAAACAACACTTTATGGAAGATTCAGGTTTATGTATTTTGTGAAGCATAGATTCTTTGTAGATTTTATCAAAATGTTCAAAAGAAGCTCGTTGTAAGAGAGAATGACCTTCTTGCAAACTCCAGGAATAGGAATCCCCTTTCCCCTATCCTGCTCCCCCTCATTGTTATGCTCTCTGTCTTGTGTGTGTGTGTGTGTGTGTGTGTGTGTGTGTGTGTGTGTGTGTGTGTGTGTGTGTGTGTGTGTGTGTGTGGAACAAACTGAGTCAGCGACCGACTCTCTCTGCTTTCAAAGCTGTCAAAACCCCACCTGTTCCCCTGTCATTAAAGCTGTGTGTGTGGTCTGTGCTATATTCCATTTGTGTGTGTGTGTGTGCGTGTTTGTGTTTGAATGTGTTATGA
>CM065699.1:43457225-43467225 GCA_017654935.2 Phymorhynchus buccinoides | reverse complement strand
TCTCTCTCTCTTTTTCTGTATCTCTTTCTCTGACTGTCTGTTTTTGTGTCTTTGTCTGTCTGTCTCCCCCTCCCCATACCTCTCTATCGCTCTCGCTCTCTCGCTCTCTCTCTCTCTCTCTCTCTCTCTCTCTCTCTCTCTCTCTCTCGCTCTCTCTCTCTCTCTCTCGCTCTCTCTCTCTCTCTCTCTCTCTCTCTCTCTCTCTCTCTCTCTCTCTCTCTCTCTCTCTCTCTCTCTCTCTCTCTCTCTCTCTCTCTCTCTCTCTCTCTCTCTCTCTCTCTCTCACTCTCTCTCTCTCTCTCTCTGTGATATGCGCCAATGTGTTTATTCCTGAGCGCACTACCTTTATAAGCATCTATGATTCAAGTTTGATTTATTTTAAAAAAATCAGTAAGTTATTTGGTCGTACTTGTATCCTCACGTAGGGCCTAGCCCGTAGTACAAGAGTCGAGCATATATCTAGCAATCATCACAGGAAGCACACATACGCCTCCGCATCTGCGTTATATTATCAACTCATTGACATTTCAGTAACACGAGTTAAGAGCGACTGCGCATGAAGGAAAAAAACCAATCAACACATTTTAACAACAAAACTCTCATAAGGGCCCGTGTGCACGATTAGATCCGCACTCGACAAGTTCCGTACAGAAACATCCGCTTATGTCAGAAATAAGCGGACACCGACGGAAACTCATGCGCAATCCCATCCGCTTATTTCTGAAGTGAAAATAAAGTTTGACGTCTTCTCGACCTAAGTCATATGAGACGTTACTTTAGGTTTAGTTGGGGGCTTATTTGTCATATTTGTGGCGGTGCCATAGCCGATGAGGTTTAACCGAGGCGTGGTCACCGCGGTTCGGGAGATATCCTTGGGACAGACAGAAAAACAAACAAAAAAACAACAACAAAGAAACATACACGAACGAATTCATACTCCTTTGCGATCGTAGATCGGCAAAGGACAATGATGAAGATGTAAATCTTTTCACTCAAAACACAATAATGTACTCCTCACACGTAGCTTGGTTATTCGTGATTTGTACTCACTCTCTCTTGCTTCAAGTTACCTTTATTTTGTTCTCTCTATTTTTCTTTTGATCTTGAACTCTGTTCAGTGTTTTGTTCTCCACCTGCTGTTCGACCCTGACTCTTAAAGGGGCACCCTGACGGATGAGTTTTTTTTGCAAGAAACACATCGAGATCACCATGAAAACACCATTTACAGAGATCGCAACACTCACTTTGCTCTGGTTTCCTCGAAATCAAACCGTCAAATCGGCTATTCCTCCTTGGCAGAAGTGCTGGAAATCAAATTATTTCACATAAAAAGAAGGCGTGTGTCGTCTCTTTTGTAATGGCCGCCTGCGTTTAGACCAAATCGTTTGCACGAAATGTTCCCAATACAAGAATTTTGTTCTTTTTTTTTTAAAATTTCTATACAGATTATCTAAAGGAGTTTCGCTCACAACAAAGGAAACCGCTCTTTTTTTCTCTTTTTTTTACTGCACTATAAAACAAAGAAAACGCTTCAACCACAATGAGTGACCTTCACCCACCCCATTCAAAATGGCATCCGCCAAGGAGGAATCGCCGTTTCGACGGTTTAATTCTTAGGAAACCAGAGCAAAGTGAGTGTTCTGATCCTTGAAAAGGCTGTCTTCCTGGTGATCTCGACGTGTTTCTTGCAAAAACTCATCCGTCAGGGTCCACCTTTAAGTCAGCCTGATGAGAGCTCTGTGGTAGAGCTGAGGATAACTTGCTCCACTCTGTCCCTTCCTGCAATGCTCACCTTAACCATACCTGGTAACATTTGACCATTCATTTTTCTTCTCCCTGAAATATGTAGCTTTTGATAGAAAGCAGAAGACTACCTTTATTTTGTGTATTCTACCTTATATCAAACTATTAAAGGAAACCGTGCGTGGTTTCTTGTGGTTGATTCAATTAACTTAAAAACCAAACCTCTAGAAACAAACTTGATGACATCAGTGCTTAATTTTATGAAGTTCTACTAAAGCTTAAGTGGGAAACTAAACGTCGTTACTTTCTAAACTAAGTATAGCGGTTACTTAATTTAGAAAGTAACAACGTTTAGCTTCCCACTTAAGCTTTAGTAGAACTTCATAAAATTCAGGACAGATTCCTGAAAGTTGCACGCAAGTCTGTAAGTCTTGGAAACTTGAATATGAATCACGTTTTTGTTGTTGTTGCTCTTTATTGTTTTCTTGTTTGATTCTGGATGCTAGGTTTCAAGTTGATTGAAGAGTTATGATTTTAGAGTTATTTAAAATTGGCAAAGACAATCCCTCTCCCATCCATTGATACAAACACTCAGATTGTGGCATGATTATATAACCTGATTTTGTTACCATATAATCATTTGTTTTTGTTTTCTTTTATATTGGTTGTCCATTCATGTGCATGCTTTCGCTGTTGTTGTTGGAATGTGTGTTGTGCAAAACCAAAACGATTTCCTTTGTACACTGATGCATTGGCTAATTAAAGAATCTGGAATCTGGAATCTTAAAGGGGCACTCTGACGGATGAGGTTTTGCAAGGAACACGTCGAGATCACCAGAAAGACAGCCGTTTCAAGGATCAGAACACTCACTTTGCTCTGGTTCCCTATAAATCAAACCGTCAAAACGGCGATTCCTCCTGGGCGGAGATGCCGGAGAGAGAAGCCATGGGGTGGGTGAAGGTCACTCATTGTGGTTGAAGCTTTTTCGTCTTTGTAGTGCAGTAAAAAAAACAATGGAGCTATTTCCTTTGTTGTGAGCGAAACTCCTTTTGGTAAACTGTTATACAAAAATAATTTTAAAAAAGGCTTGTATTCTGTAAATTTCGTGCAAACGATTTGGTCTAAACTCATGCGGCCATTAGAAAAGAGAAGACACTGAAAGAATTTGACTTCCAGCACCTCCGCCAAGGAGGAATCGCCGATTTGACGGTTTGATTTCTAGGAAACCAGAGCAAAGGGAGTGTTGCGATCTCTGTAAAGGGTGTTTTCCTGGTGATCTCGGCGTGTTTCTTGCAAAACCTCATCCGTCAGGGTGCCCCTTTCAGGTTCCAGTATTACGCCCCCGGATTCTCTCTCTGTAGTCTGCCTTCAGTAGTCTCTATGGTTTCGTTGCTGTGTGTTCGTTCCCACGCAGCGCTGGTGACGTGTGCGATGACGCAATGGCCGCACCACGTGTACCGCGAGGACTGGAAGGAGCGCACGTGCAGCACCATCCTGACCCAGGTCACCCACCGCCACGTGACCGTGGACATGCCGCTGAGACTGACCGGCAGGTGGACATCACACCGGTGAGAAACAATGGGCATGAAGGGTTTCTACCCCCCCCCCCCCCCCCCCCCCCCCCCTCCCCCCCCCCCCCCCCCCCCCCTCACTCTTTTTTTTCTGTCTGTCTCTCTCTTTAAAAAAACCCTTTTGGTATTGACAATGAATCGTCAAAGTGTCACAGTCTCTCTCTCTCTCTCTCTCTCTCTCTCTCTCTCTCTCTCTCTCTCTCTCTCTCTCTCTCTCTCTCTCTCTCTCTGTCTCTCTCTCTCTCTCTCTCTCTCTCTCTCTCTCTCTCTCTCTCTCTCTCTGTGTCTCTCTCTCTCTCCCTCTCCCTCTCTCTCTCTCTCGCTCTCTCTCTCTCTCTCGCTCACTCTCCTCTCTCTCTCTATCCTCTCTCTCTCTCTGTCTCCCTCCCTCTCTCTCTCTCTCTTGTTGACTCTCTCTCTCTCATTAGTAATGGTCTCTCTCTCTCTCTCTAACGACTCTCTCTAGAACCCCTCTCTCACTCTCTCTCTCTCTTGATCTCTCACACACCACTCTCTCTGTGTCGCTCTCCTTTGTGTCTCTCTCTCTCTCTCTCTCTCTCTCTCTCTCTCTCTCTCTCTCTCTCTCTCTCTCTCTCTCTCTCTCTCTCTCTCTCAGATCTCTCTCTCTCTCTCTCTCTCTCTCTCTCTCTCTCTGAGTTTTGTTGTTGTTGTTGACGGGGACTTTATTAGTAATGGGTGTCTGACACTTTGTAACGACTCTATAGAAACAGGTTTTGATGGAACGGACTCTCTCTCTCCCTCTCTCTCTGTCTCTATCGCTAGCTCTGTCTCTGTCTGGTCATTACCCCCCCCCCCCTCTCCATTCTCCCTGTTTGTGTGTCTCTCTGTTTCTTTATGTCTCTAACCCCCCACCTACTCTCTCCTCTGTCTCTCTTTATGGTGTTGTTGTTGTTGTTGTTCTTTTTCTTCTCTTCTTCTTCTTCTTCTTCTTCTTCTTCTTCTTCTTCTTCTTCTTCTTCTTCTTCTTCTTGTCGTCTTCCTGTCCTCTTTCTTCTATTCTAGTAACTTGCACGACACGACCTCTTGTCGGAGATGTCACACTTCCTGAGTGTCCTCACGGCGAGCGCTGGAGCGACCAAAACGTTCACCGATCGACTCGTTAAGTGTGATGTTGCCTTTAGAAAAAAACAACACCATGACGACACTGTATCTCTGCCGGAGCAATGGGTGGATGCATCGTGCCTCCATTCGGGGAGCTGGATGACCCCTCCACGAATCTCTCCCTGTGGGGATACCGGGGGATCATAGTCCCCCACCTTTTTGAAGTCCTGTGCTTGTAAATTCTACTAATTTGTCACTCTCTTTGACTCTGCCTTTTCCCTTTGTTTTCTGTCATCTACTGTCTTTCTGACTTATTAGCCCATTCTCCTGCCTTTTTTCTTTCGAAACAAATCTTCCAAAGAATGTTTCTTTTGATGAGCTCCTCCGAAATCGGAACGTGTCGGCTGTTTGCAGCGGAGAGACCAGTGAAGACTGAAAACCGGACACATACGTACCTTACCCATTATGGCCATACGGCTTGGGAACACAGAAGAAGAAGAAAAAGAAGAAGCACCTCTGCTGCACCAAACCTAACTGGCAAGGCAGCAGCGGAGGATGAATGGGATACAATAATAAACGTAGGGGAGTGCGCCTGTATTCCACCTACTTTCCAAACCAAACCGCCTGTTGGTCTATCCTGGGTACAGCAGATTTCCCTGATTTACTGTCGAAACCGTTGACGTTAATTGGGGTGTGTGGCCGCCTTATCCCCCCTTTTGATCCTCTCTGCCTTATGTCCCCTGCCCAAACATCTCCCTAGTCAGCTTGTTATGAGCCTATCCCAGTTGTCGTTTTTTTCTCCTTTAAGTTAGGAAGCTATTTAAAGGGGAAATATACTACTCAAAATAATTCAAGGGCCCTTCTCATATTTGCCATGCCTTCTTTTTTCAAATTCATATTGTACCACATCTACAAACAAAAAAATCATTTCATAATGAACCTGAAAGATAATGTCCCAAGCAACATGTTTTTGCCAAGTATTCAGATACGCACAAAACATGAAAAGTTGCCTTATTCTTTTATGCCCTTAGCTGAAAAAGCAGAAATGTTCATGGTAAAAACTGCATTATAATTATACAGATGTTTCTCGTCCAAACATGCTACACTAACTCGAAAAAGATACGCAAAACAACACGACAATTGGCACTCCATTAGATGCCCTCAGCTGGAAAAAAAGCAGAAATTTGCACAGTAAAAAATCCTTTGCATGATGAACACATGTCAGTCAGCTGAACAAACCAGTGGGTATTCATTGCCATGTTACTGGTGCTTATTTCACCATGACTCCAGGAGACGACTGGCTGAGGCTGATATAAAGATGGCGCTAGCCTGGCTCCAGGAAAGCGTGGCTCTGTGAAAATGTGTAGGCCGACTCAGAGGTGATCAAGGTGAATGTCCTCAGAGTCACTCCATCTTAATCTCAACCTCTTTCATTTGTCTCCTGGAGGCATGGTGAAATAAGCCCCCGAATAACGCAGCCATGAATATTCACTGCTTTGTTC
The DNA here is from genome assembly GCA_017654935.2 of Phymorhynchus buccinoides. NCBI lineage: Eukaryota > Metazoa > Mollusca > Gastropoda > Neogastropoda > Raphitomidae > Phymorhynchus > Phymorhynchus buccinoides. Next base: position 43,461,346 of record CM065699.1, on the reverse strand, counting down.
AGCTGACTGAAATATGTTCATCATGAACATGTCTTGACCATGCAAATAATTTTTTACTGTGCACATTTCTGCTTTTTTCCCAGCTGAGGGCATCTAATGGAGTGCCGATTGTCGTGTTTTTTGCGTTTCGTTTTCGAATTAGTGTGGCTTGTTTGGACGAGAAACATCTGTATAATTAAGAAAAACATGTTTGACATTTGTTTGTATTTGTGTCACAAAGTTTAATTCTAAAGAAGCATGTCAAACTTGAGAGTGGCCCTTGAATTCTTTTGAGTAGTGTATCTTAATCAAGCATGAAAGTTCTGGAGATCACTCTTTAGGAGGGATAAAAGTGCTGGTGCACCTGGCAATAAATAAAACCGGGTGCATGATGTGAGTGGCATGTTTAAAAAAAAAATGCTATTTCAGGTATTGCGAAAGTCACAAGACAGTTATTGCGTATGTTAATAATATCAGTTTGCGTACATTTTCACTTTTGGTTATTAAAATAAGGCATTCCTCAAAAACAGAAAATGTAAAAAATGTCACTCAGACTGGGTGAAAACTCTTCATGCATCCCTTAAAATCAATGCCACGAACGTGTCCCGTTGGATCGGTTGAAGCACTGGGGGTTGGGGCCTTTGGAGACAATGGCTATATTTTCAGGGTTAAGAGGGAAGATCAAGGAGCTGTTAAGGGTGTGCACAGTGTTTCATGTTCTTTTATTCTAAACATCTACATGTCAGCTCAGCTTGGGCAGCTGTTGTTATCGTTTGAGTGCACAAGGTTTATATTAGTACGCTTTCCATGCTTTTTTTGTTTTTGTTTGGGGGGGAGGGGGTAATTTATGTGTCAATAATTCTTTTTATGCAAGAACACAACAAACACAAACGCCCATATTCTAGTTTACAGGGAATGTACAAGTGTCATACACATTTTCTTCAGGCCCTATTGTGACACAAAAATCAATTCTCATAATTCTTTTTATGTTATATATTCCTTTCTATGTCTCTACTTTGGGTCATTGGTTGACGAAGGCTTCTATTATTAAAAGCCGAAAATTCACAAAATTTAACCGAAAGATTGTTGTTTTGTGTTTTTATTTTTGTATTATTGTATTATAATTATTCTAAAATATTATGTTATATTATTCTAGTTTCATATTGCCTTTCTGTTTCTTTCCTTTCTGTCATCTGATATGTTGTTCTTTTCTTTCGTTTTTTCCCCCCTGTTCTTCTCTTCTTCTTTTTGTTAGTTTTGTTGTTGTTGTTTTTGAGGGGTTCATTCATCTCTTTCTTTATCTTGTTTTGCTCTTAGAAAAAAGGTGCTAGCCATGCAAGCTTCTTGTTGTTACTTGCAATAATGTATGATGACAACCGGGTGGCAAACAATTATCAATCCAAAAGCCCAAAGTAAACACATGATGACTATAATAAGTATTCTGAAGACATCTTTCTCATTTTCTCTAAAATATAGATTCCTCAAAATTGCAGTACATATCAGTGTCTCACAAAATGGTTATTATTGCCAAGCACAGCAAGGTGTTGTGAATCGGCGGGAGTTAAACTAGTTCTAATTGGTTCTTAGCGTTTACATGGTCATAGCAATTCCAACTCCTATCTCTGTCTATCTGTTTATCTTTGATTCCCATTGTTACGATTGTAGCAGGAAAAAGTTCAAAACTTCCTTTCGGTTATTGGTCAGTTTTTACACATCATAGTTGTCATCGGGTATAAGCTTTTGTTCACAGTTCTAAAAATTACTTCTTAGCTCTCACTCTCTAGTTCTAGATAATCTTCTTAGCTTTCACTCTCATAGTTCTAGATAATTGGTCTTAGCTTTCACATCTCATCTTCTCTCTGGTTCTCTTTCACATCTCATAGTTCTAGATAATTGGTTCTTAGCTTTCACTCTCATAGTTCTAGATAATTGGTTCTTAGCTTTCTGATCATAGTTCTAGTATTGTTCAGCTTTCACATGATCATAGTTCTAGATAATTGGTTCAGCTTTCACGTCGCTAGATAATCGGTTTTCGCTTTCACATGATCATACGATAATTGGTTCTGAACAAACACATGATCATAGTTCAGATAATTGGTATAAGCTTTCACAAATAGTTCTATAATTGGTTCCTGAATTCACATGGTCATAGCCTAAAAGGCCTTAGCTTTCAGATAGTTCTAGATAATTGATTCTTAGCTTTCACATGGTCATAGTTCTAGATAATTGGTTCTTAGCTTTCACATGGTCATAGTTCTAGATAATTGGTTCTTAGCTTTCACATGGTCATAGCAATTCCAACTCCTATCTCTGTCTATCTGTTTATCTTTGATTCCTATTGTAGCTGAAAAAACAAAACTTCCTGTCGGTTCTTTGGTCAGTTTTTACACTCACTCCGTTGTCATGGGCATGTTACCTAACAATTAAATTATGCTCTCTCTCTCTCTCTCTCTCTCTCTCTCTCTCTCTCTCTCTCTCTCTCTCTCTCTCTCTCTCTCTCTCTCTCTCTCTCTCTCTCTCTCTCTCTCTCTCTCTCTCTCTCTCTCTCTCTCTCTCTCTCTCAGTGTTGTAAGAACAGTGGCTGTTTTTATCTTTAAAGCTTTGAAAGTTAGGCAAGGTTTACGTAGTGTTTTGTAATGTCAAGTTAATAATGTAATGTCATTTTTTGGGGGGTGTTGTCAAACTCACTCCATTGTATGGGCATGTCCTAACAATTAAAAAATGTCCTGACTCCTGACTCTCTCTCTCTCTCTCTCTCTCTCTCTCTCTCTCTCTTCTCTCTCTCTCTCTCTCTGCTCGAGTGCGTCCTTTGTGATTCAATTCATAATGCGTGTGAGTGCGTGTAATATAATGTGTGTGCGTGGGAGGGGGGAGGGGGCGTATATTGTGCGCGTATGTATGCTAATGTGAATCTATCCTGTAATTGATGTTGTGTGTTTGATTCTGTTCTATTTGCAGGGGCACCTAAATTACGTGACATATTTAATAATAAGATGTTTCCTGTCAAAATTGCTAATTTGTTCAAAAATAATTTGTACTTTGTAATTCCTTTTCTTTTCTTGTTTTAAACAATTATACATGTGAACGAGCGTGTGTGCGTATGTACGAATGTATATGTGTGAGCGAGTATGTATGTATGCGTGCGTGCGCGCGCGCGCGATTGTGTACGTGTGTATGCAAGTGTGTGTGTGTGTGTGTGTGTGTGTGTGTGTGTGTGCATTACATGTGTTTGAATTTAGTTATGCATTGCAATGCCCTTGAATATTTTTGTTTGTTTTTGTAGCCGTCCACCATGACATGGGCCTAAGGCCTATTCATAAACCATTCAGTGTTCAGTGTTCAGTGTTGTTCTCTCTCTCTCTCTCTCTCTCTCTCTCTCTCTCTCTCTCTCTCTCTCTCTCTCTCTCTCTCTCTCTCTCTCTCTCTCTCTCTCTCTCCTGCTCGTTGTATGTCGACCCCACACCCTGCTACTTTTCCTTCGTCTCTCTACTGTTCATTTCTCCTCCCAACCTTCAAAAGACGGTTGAGGACATAACCGATTATTTACAAACCCTCGCGAATTGAGGGGGACAAAAAGGACTCTGGGTAGAGAAGATAATATGACGGTGGAAGAGGGTGTAGTTTTGGGTTGTGTCTGGGTGGGTGGGGTGGGTTTGGGGGTGGAAGAAATGGTTTTGCTTGCTTCAACAACAGTAATCAGAATGTGTAATATTTGTCCTATGGTTTTTAACTCCTTTTTTGCTCGAAGGTAAGTGAGCCCTAAGGTAGGGTGTGGCAGTAGAAAGAACATGGTTTTGCGACTAAGAGGCATAGGGACTATATAGGAGTGGTGTGTGTGTGTGTGTGTGTGTGTGTGTGTGTGTGTGTGTGTGTGTGTGTGTGTGTGTGTGTGTGTGTGTGCGTGCGCGTGCGTGCGTGCATGTGTGTGTGTGTATGCAAAGAAAGGAAGAAAGAAGGAAATTGACGAACACAAAAGAAACAGCGGAACACTGTTTGTCATTAGTTCATTTAGGTGTACCCCAGTGCCAATACAATCCAAATGGTTCCCATTTTACCCCGATCTCCCCTACCCTAAAACCCTTAATTTTGGGCGGCGGCTTTTTTTACACATGCTGTTTGACAGTCCCCTTTCTCTCTCTTTT
>CM065699.1:43434725-43447225 GCA_017654935.2 Phymorhynchus buccinoides | reverse complement strand
CGGGGAATAGTATGTAAATTAGACTAAACTACCTAAACGATTGGCTGTTGTGGCCTAATTAAGATTCCCCTCTTGAGGGAGAATACTAGGGGAAGATGGGGTAAAAAGCGCATGGGCGGGTAAGAAGCCCACCCCAATTGTCTCATGAAATAAAGAAAATTTCAGTCAAATTTGCCCATGAGACGAATGCTAGACATTAACGCTCGTCTCATGGGCAAAATAAGACTGAAATTGGCTTCATTTCATGAGATAATTGGGGTGGGCTTCTTACCCGCCCATGCGCTTTTTACCCCGTCTTCCCCTATTGCATTCGTCAACATTCTTCTTTTCTTTCTTCTTCCCCTTTTTTGGTCCGATTTGGTTGAAGTTTTCAGAAAGGTTGCAGGACCTTATGGTTATATGAAATTTGAAATATTAAATGATTTCGCCAAATTTTCGGCAAAATATGGCCCAAAAACCGCGAAATCGGCGACATTTCAATCTTGAATATCTCAAAAATGGCTGAACGGATTTCGTTCATATTTTCAGAATTTACTACAAAATAGATTTGCAACACTTCCAGTATAAAACCGAAACCGGAAGTGCCCCAGCTATGGTCAGGCACCTTTTATGTGGTTCACGGAATAGCACTAGGGGAAGACGGGGTAAAAAGCGCATGGGCGGGTAAGAAGCCCACCCCAATTATCTCATGAAATGAAGCACATTTCAGTCTCATTTTGCCCATGAGACGAGCGTTAATGTCTAGCATTCGTCTCATGGGCAAATTTGACTGAAATTTTCTTTATTTCATGAGATAATTGGGGTGGGCTTCTTACCCGCCCATGCGCTTTTTACCCCGTCTTCCCCTAACTATTGGATTTTGTAGCCCTTACTCTGGCCCAGGTCTGAAAGGAGTTTGTTGACGATATGTTAAATAGTTTCGAAGTCATTCAAATTTACATAAATTTGGTTGTGTCACTTTCACTAATTCCTATATATGGACATTTTTATTTTCCATCCGATTTCGCTGAAACTCGTAGGAAAATTGAAAGACACTATGCTAATGCCAGATGTCCAATATTAAACCGATTAGCCAAAATGCGGCCGAAATATTGCCCCAAATGGCACATTTTGGCAAAACTTTAATCTTCAATAACGTGAAAACGGCTGCACGGAGTACTTTAATTTCTTCAGTGTTTACTAAAGAGTAACATTGCACTGTTTTCGTTATAAATTCGAACCGGAAGTGCCAACCGCAAGTGGTGACGAAAATGGCCAAATATGGCAAAATTGTAATATTGAATAAAGTGCAAATGGGTGTTTAGGGGGATAATCCTGCCATGTTTGCTCTCAAAGGCAAACATAAGCCCTCTAGTTTACATACTAATCCCCGATTTGAAAGTCGAAGACGCACTCATGATTTTGATTTTGATTGATTTAATTTAAAGTCTGTTCACAACAATGGTGATATTAGACTTAAATAAATACATTAATTAAACAAAAACAAAACAGACATAAACAAATATTGAATTAAAATTAGGGGAAATGTGTGTGTGTGTGTGTGTGTGTGTGTGTGTGTGTGTGTGTGTGTGTGTGTGTGTGTGTGTGCGTGCGTGCGTGTGCGTGCGTGTGCGTGTGCGTGTGCGCGCGCGTGTGCGCGTGCGCGTGCGCGCGCGTGTGCGTGTGCGTGCGCGTGATCTGGTGGATCTAATTTAATGATAAATCTGAAATGTTGGAAAAGGAGTTGGGGTGGTGTTTGTGTCTTATTTTGTTTGTTTTTGTTTTTTGTTTTTGTTTTTTGTTTTTGTTTGCCTTTGTTTTCTCCGTTTTTCAATGCTGACTTTCTGTGCTCGCGTGTGGGCCCTATTTTTCTTACTTGCCCTGTAAACTTACTTTTTTTTTTTTAACACACAACGTTCATTGAATTATAAAACCAGGCAGCAGCATGAAACAAAGATGATGAGGGATAATAATAATAATATATAGTCGAGGAAATGGGCTCCACGCGCTGGTCAGTCGTGTCCGACGATGACCTCCACATAACAGAAGAGATTTAGTATATAACAAAAAGAATAAATAAGTAGGGTGGGGTTTTTTCTCTCCCCGCATACCATCTGTCAGTGAAAACCCCCTAGTCCACCCCACCCCCCTACCATTTCTTTCCAAACCACTGTCCTTTTTTTTCTTCTCTTCGCCCCCCCCCCCCCCCCCTACCCCCCCTCCCCCCCTACCCCATCGCCCTCCTTTCCCCTTGCTCCACTTTTGTTTCCACAAAGGTTAACTGAAGCGCTCCGGGTACAGTCAAAGAAAGACAACTTATGAATGAATCATTAATGAGCGACTTAGGACGATGATTTGACCGCCAGGGGGCAATCAAACCAGTAGGGGCTTAGCGCGTGATATTCTTAGTTGGGCGTAGTGAGAGAGAGAGAGAGAGAGAGAGAGAGAGAGAGAGAGAGAGAGAGAGAGAGAGAGAGAGAGAGAGAGAGAGGGAGGGACTCATCTCCCCTTCTCCCCCTCTCTCTCACTACGCCCAACTAAGAATATCACGCGCTAAGCCCCTACTGCTTTGATTGCCCCCCTGGCGGGTCCAAATCATCGTCCTAAGTTGACCACTACCAGCTGCAGACTTAAGCGTTACCTTCTCTTTTTTTTTTACTCCCTTCCTTGCGAGACGTGTTTTTTTGTTTTTCTTTAAAGCACAAACTTACCTACCCCCAAAAAATATTGAATTGGAAATATCTCAAAGTAGTCGTGCTCGAATCTGTCAAAGATTGTTTTTTCGACCCACCCCCCACCCCCACCCCCCACTCCCCCTTCTTCCTCTCCTTGTCAACAAAAGAAGATGGCAAGCGCATAAGCCTAGTTGCAGTAAGTACGCTTCCAAACGTATTTTACATTGCCGAATAACAATTGATATCTTCCAGAGTACATCTTTGATGGCTCTGTTTGTAATAACGCGAGATAGGCTTGGTACACAGTACATCAGGATTTTCCCGCGCGGAAATAACCAATAAGTAAAAGAAAGAAGGAAACAAATATACGGATACGTGCGTGTATTTTTTCCCCTTCTTTCTTTTACTTATTTATGGATTGCGCATGGGTTTCCGCACGGAACATCCGCGTGTATATACACGGCCTATTGGAAACGTTTTCCTTGTAATAATAATAATGTTAAATAAACCTTCTATAGCGCTCTCCGATGATAAAAAAAAATATCCCCAGAGCGCTTTACAAATATTACGAGAGAAAAACAATCAAGAAGAAAAACATTTTTACAAAACAATATGAAGAAGTATATATATATATAAATTAAAAAAATTAAATGCTCACGCCGTTCATCCCCACCCACCTACATTATAGACACCATTTTAAAAAAAATTGCTAACTCGTTAACTCGTTCAAAGTTGTTGGGTTGTTAGATTAAATTGTTCGATTTACTGTGAAATGGCAATCAATAATGTTGAGACATTTGGAACTTTTCTGTCAATGTTCATCACGATCGTCTCATTACTTTTAGGTTGTAGCGATTACAATCCTGTGAGTTAAAGCAACACTTTCAACACAACCGCTCTCGCTGCTCCGTATTCCATCAAGGAGTCAAGGAGTAGACATTCCCTCAGGACACTGCAGTCAAGGAGTAACCATTCCCTCAGGACACTGCAGTCAAGGAGTAACAATTCCCTAACGACACTGCAGTCATGGAGTAACAATTCCCTCAGGACACTGCAGTCATGGAGTAACAATTCCTTCAGGACACTGCAGTCAAGGAGTAACAATTCCCTCAGGACACTGCAGTCAAGGAGTAACAATTCCCTCAGGACACTGCAGTCAAGGAGTAACAATTCCCCCAGGACACTGCAGTCAAGGAGTAACAATTCCCCCAGGACACTGCAGTCAAGGAGTAACAATTCCCCCAGGACACTGCAGTCAAGGAGTAACAATTCCTTCAGGAGACCCCACTTTGGCCCCTTTTCAATAAATTATCTTTAAAAATCTGGAGATTACAGTGACTTTATGTTTGCATAGTGGTTTAGATGGATCTTTAGTCTTTTAAATGATATAAATCTCGAAAACCAATTCGTTATTGTGTGATTAATGCCTCAGGGGCATTTTGCCCGTTTGCTAACATTCTAGCAGCGTGTTGGCAACGGTAAACTCGGGCGTTGCTATTAAAGGGGCACCATGACGGATGAGTTCTTGTAAGAAACACGTCGAGATCACCAGGAAAACACCCTTTACAGATTTTGCAACACTCACTTTGATCTGGTTTCCTAGAAATCAAACCGTAAAATCTGTGATTCCTCCTTGGTGGAGGTGCTGGAAGTCAAATTATTTCACCCAAAGAGAAGGTGTGTGACGTCTCTTTTCTAATGGCCGCCAAATCGTTTGCACGAAATGTTCGCAATACAAGCCTTTTTGTTCTTCTTTTTTATATTTTTTATACAGTGTATCTAAAGGAGTTTTGCTCACAACAAAGGAAATAGCTCCTCTTTTTTTTTACTGCACTACAAAAAAAGAAAACGCTTCAACCACAATGAGTGTCCTCCACCCACCCCATCCAACATAGCTACTCTCTCCGGCATCTCCGCCAAGGAGGAATCGCCGTTTTGACGGTTTAATTTCTAGGAAACCAGAGCAAAGTGAGTGTTCCTGTCCTTGAAAAGGCTGTCTTTCTGGTGATCGCGAAGTGCTTCTTGCAAAAACTCATCCGTCAGGTCCACCATTAAGCATTCTCACAAAGATGTAATGTGCTCACTCCGTTTACAACTGGGGTTAGGCCTACAAGACGAAGAAGAAGAAGAAAAAACACACATAAAGAACAACAACAGCAACAACAACATCAATACTACTATTACTACAGCAGCAGCAACGGCATCAACCACAAACTAACACAAATGGGACGAAGGTCATCAAATTACGTCTCTTGGAAATCCAGTATAGAGTGGTTGGAAATAATGAACAATGGAAACGTGGAATTCTAGTTTTGACCGTTTGGTAACTGGATCACCCTGAAGGTGGTCAGTGATGAACGGAGGGAGCCCCGTGACCTGTGGACTGTGACCCTGACCACCCAGCCAGCCAGCCAGCCCGCCGGTCATCTTTGATCCCTCCTGGGATTCCAATGGACGATTCGTACGAAATCACGGAGAAAGAGAGACAGGGCGAAGACAGACAGGCCGACAGACAGACAGCTGCATGCCAACAATGGGCAATCTGTTCACAGCTATTTTGTTTTGTTTTGAGGACTATGACTCTCAAGCAACACTAAGGGTGCAGGTGGTCTTGGGCAACTTAGGACGATAATTGGACCGCCAGGGGGCAGTCAAACCGGTAGGGGCTTAGCGCGTGATATTCTTAGTTGGGCGTAGTGTGTGTGAGAGAGAGAGAGAGAGAGAGAGAGAGAGAGAGAGAGAGAGAGAGAGAGAGAGAGAGATGAGCCCTCCCTCTCTCTCTCTCTCTCTCTCTCTCTCTCTCTCTCTCTCTCTCTCTCTCTCTCTCTCTCTACGCTCTCCTCCTCTCTCTCTCTCTCTCTCTCTCTCTCTCTCTCTCTCTCTCTCTCTCTCTCTCTCTCTCTCTCTCTCTCTCTCTCTCTCTCACTACGCCCAACTAAGAATATCACGCGCTAAGCCCCTACCGGTTTGACTGCCCCCTGGCGGTCAAATCATCGTCCTAAGTTGACCATTGATAGTATCAGGAAGGGAAACTGAAGACAGTTTTTTTAACCAGCTGTGAAGCGAAGGTGGTATATGTCAGCGGGAATTTGTCTGTTTGTTTCTGGCTGGCTGAATGACTACGTATGTGTGTATGCATGTATGTATGTGTGTAGCACGATAGCGTTTGAATTGAGGGACTGAAGTGTTGCATGCCCATAGGTATTTAGGATGTCTAGGTTTTCTTCTAAAGACTACGTTTAATCATTGACCCAAGGGAACCAAGCTGCGAGAAGGGGCTTTCCAAACTATCTTCGGATCTCCATTTCACACCTCTGTTGTCTTGTTCTTGGTCTAAATTCTTTTCCTCGTCCTTGTGGTCTTGTTCATCTAGCCACCACGATCCCGCGTGAGGGCTTTTACAATAGATTTCCCATTCATCCGCTTTCTCCCTTCAGCTGGACCGTGGAAGGCCTGTGTGTTGGGTCTGTGTGGACACTATGAGCCAGAGGAATAAAGGGAAATCTGTTCGCTCTTTGGGCCGAGCACATCCCATTACTGGATGTATTTTGCTACGGTCGGTCTTCAATGAGTTCTTTCATTGGCTTTGGCGTTTGTGTTTGTGTTGCTCCCTCTCCTAGAGTCTGTTTATTTATCTTCCAGTCTCAGTTGTTGTTGTCCATCTCTCCATTTTTCTTCTTCTATCCACATGCCAGTAAGTAGATCAACACTTACTCCCCACCCCCACCCCCTCTCTCTTTACCTTTCTGCGCGCACACACATTTTGTCAATGTGCGTAGTTTCTTTCTTTTGTGGTATACTTCCTTTGCAGAGTTACATCCCAGAGGCTTCTGTTATCTCATCGTGTGGTGTTTGGGACATTGTTCGGCCGGGAACAAAGAAGAAGAAGAAGAAGAAGGACATTGTTTGTTGCTGCCTTTGATGGTTTCAGGCTCCCTTGAAGATGCTGTGGTTGTTAGGGGCTGTTGCCCTGATGGTCTGATTGCTACTTTTCAAAACACATGTACCCCCCGGCAATATTTTCACGTGTACTTCGTCCACTCTGAACATTACACACTATTGTCTGTGTTGGCGTGGTCTTGCTATCTTGGGCAGATGCAGAAAACTGTATCACGAAGTTCGGAAAGACTTTTGAAGAACTTCTTCCCCTGAGCTGTCATGAACAAGGCCGTGTACATATATGTGTGGGGATTCCGGTGTGGAAACCAGTGCGCAATCCGTAAATAAGTAAAAGAAAGAAGGGAGAAGATTTGCGCACGTGTCCGTATTTCCCCTATTCCGTGAATGTTTACCCTTTCTTTCGTCCACTTATTTACGGATTGCGCATGGGATTTCCGCATGAAGTGTGTACGAGGCCTAAACGTTCTTTTCTCCGACCATGTGTTTTATCTCTCAGTCCTTGTCTCTGTCTCTCTCTTCTAGCGCACAAAGAAAGCGTGGATTTGAACACAAAATCGTTTCTTTGGCCCAGAGGTAAAAAAAACCCACACACAGTGAGACAGAACTTGTCCACTGGACCCCTCCTCATTCATACCTCTGTTCTGCTCCCCCTTGATCTTTTTGTCATCCTTGTACTGCGGTCTTCCCGGCACATCTTTATTTTCTCCCCCCCCCCCCCCCCCCCCTGGCCCAATACAATCTTCCCCCTTCCGTTCATCATTGTCGCCCACCTCATCGTCGTCAGGTGCTCCTGTCAATGGACGGAGTGTCGTCCACAAGATTAGGATTTTCCGGTGTATGATCTGCGCGTCCTTGTTTCGAGTGGTTTGCATTGTGACAGACTAGCCAGTGTTGGGGTCTGTTTAGATTGGGGCAGATCCTATTACGGCTCTAGTGTAAGCAGGCAATTGTGATCACGAGCGCGTCTTGAGCAGCTAACAACGGGTAGCAACATCAGGGATAGTATAATTATAAGACATGTCATCAGGGGGCCGTTTCACAAGTGCTAACGTTACGTAGCGTGAGCGCAAATCGGCAAAAACGGTCTAAGAAACATCCTTCGTTTGCCGATTGTTCGCGCAGCATTTTGTTCTTGCCAAACACCGAGCAAGCGGCGACTATCCGGAACTAGTAGGGGGTGAATACGTTTCTTGTTGTTGATTGGTCCAGTAAAGTTTGTTTAAAACAAAATTGACCAATCAGACAAGACCTTGTAATATTCTTCCGCAAACGTTTTCTAAAGTGTTTCTTAGTGTTTGGCGTAAGCGTTATTCGCGCGGCGACCGTTATCTAGAGAAACTATACCCAGGTTAAGTAAACACTAGAGCAGTAGGAAGTGACGTACGTACTAGCCCTGGTAACGGGTAAATCAGACGACAAAGCCAAAACGAGTGGCAGTTTCTTCTCATTCTCATCTTGCTACCCGTCTCATTTTAACGACAAACTCATGGTTATGGCGCCATCTTCTGCTTTATTGTGGTGGTGGTCCTTGCCTGGCTGATCTCTTGTTTGTTGGGGGACAGAGTTTCCCATCTCTGTGAGATTATGTCTTGATTGTTGCCTGTTTCTTGGAATCTCTCAAGTCTATTACATGTATATAATATATTATGCTTTTCCCGCGTTTGTATGTTTCCCGATTTATTTCTGTTTGTTTGTATGTCTGTCTGTCTCCTGTCTGTCTCTGTCTAATCTATATCTATGCCCCTTCTCTCTCTCTCTCTCTCTCTCTCTCTCTCTCTCTCTCTCTCTCTCTCTCTCTCTCTCTCTCTCTCTCTCTCTCTCTCTCTCTCTCTCTCTCTCTCTCTCTCTCTCTCTCTCTCTCTCTCTCTCTCTCTCTCTCTCTCTCTCTCTCTCTCTCTCTCTCTCTCTCTCTCTCTCTCTCTCTCTCTCTCTCTCTCTCTCTCTCTCTCTCTCTCTCTCTCTCTCTCTCTCTCTCTCTCTCTCTCGTCTCTCTCCTCTCTCTCTCTCTCTCTCTCTCTCTGTCATTTCACTCTCTTTTCTCTCTTGCTGTCTGTATGTCTCTCTGTGCTTATCACTTTTTCTCTCTGTTTCTCTGTCACTGTCTCTCTGTCTCTGTCTTTGTCTCTGTCTGTCTGTCTGTCTGTCTGTCTCTCTCTCTCTCTCTCTCTCTCTCTCTCTCTCTCTCTCTCTCTCTCTCTCTTGTTTGTTTTCTTTGTCTCTCTCTCTCTCTCTCTCTCTCTCTCTCTCTCTCTCTCTCTCTCTCTCTCTCTCTCTCTCTCTCTCTCTCTCTCTCTCTTTCTCTCTTGCTGTCTGTCTGTCTCTCTGTGCTTGTCTTGTCACTCTCTCTCTCTGTTCTCTGTCACTCTCTCTCTCTCTCTCTCTCTCTCTCTCTCTCTCTCTCTCTCTCTCTCTCTCTCTCTCTCTCTCTCGCTCTGTGTCTTTGTCTCTGTCTGTTTCTCTCTCTCTCTCTCTCTCTCTCTCTCTCTCTCTCTCTCTCTCTCTCTCTCTCTCTCTCTCTCTCTCTCTCTCTCTCTCTCTCTCTCTCTCTCTCTCTCTCTCTCTCTCTCTCTCTCTCTCTCTCTCTCTCTCTATCTATCTCTCTATCTATCTATCTATCTATCTATCTATCTATCTATCTATCTATCTCTCAGTCTCTTTCTTTCTCGCCATTAATTATTGACTGTCTATTTTTCAATAGTTACTAATAAAATAATAATGCATAGTATTTATATAGCGCCTTTCTTTAGAATTAAACTCAAGGCGCTCACATTCACTGATTGACACGCAATTGGGCTAACATACACATTCATTCAATCATCATCTAATTAATGTGAAAAGTTAGAGAGAGAAAGCTCTTTGAAACAAGTGAGTTTTCATTTGGGTTTTGAAAGCAGGAAGTGCTGAATTGTGACGGAGGTGAACACTGAGGCAAGGAGTTCCAGACAGTGGGGGCGCAAAAACTAAAACCGTTGGCCGAAAGACTTCACAACCATTTTTGTTTCATTAATAGCCCTCCCCACCCCCCACCCCTCCCTTTTCCGTCCGAATCTTAACCAGCTTTGCCCCCCCCCCCCCTTTCCACTCCCACCTCCACCACCATCTATCCATCATCACCCCTTCACCCCACTCCTCCCCCTCCACACACACACACATACTCAAAAACAGGTGTAGCGGTTTTAGGGACCACAATGGATTAATCCGAAACGGAAGTGACAAGACTCACTGCTCTGACTACTCCGGCGCGCGCGTCACACAAAACGTTACTCCTACTGGCCAACAAGATCGGCTTAAAAAAACAAGCACCCCGGATCTGTCGAGTAACTAACTAGCTCTACCCCTAACGTTAAACTTGAAGGGGATTGTTGACACATGTCAACTCAGTCGTGGATCCACTTCTCCCAGGGCCCTTTGTTTAGTCACGTGCTTATAATGCTCGTTACAGTTACTGCGGCACGCCTGGGTCAAAACCATGATCGATACGAGAATGAAAGTCCGTTTAAAGACCCACCACGTCACGTGTCAAAATCACGGCTTTTCGCGTGTTTTCCCTCTTAGAGCTGGTAATAAATCTTAAAGACCCTGCACATCACGTGTCAAAACCACGGTTTTCACGTGTTTTCCCTCTTATAGCTAGTAAGGAATCAAGAAATCTTCCTAGTATAAGATGGAATGTGACACGTGACGTGCGGGGTCTTTAAGAAATCTTCCTAGCATAAGATGGAATGTGACGTGGGGAGTCTTTAAAGACCCCTACGTCACGTGTCAAATTCACGGTTTTTACGTGTTTTCCCTCTTATGGCTAGTAAACACATCTTTTAAAATCTTCCTAACATAAGAGGGAATGTGACACGTGACGTGGTTTTTTTTTAACATCCTCCGACCTCAAACGGGGTACATGTGGGACATTTTTAACGATAAAGATATAGTGGGACGATCCCGGAGGTACTGCCATGCTAGGAAAGTACCCATACAAGAAGCATGGCGACAGCGCGAACCCGCCCAAACCTAAGTTTAGTATGTTGTTGCGACCAGCCAGTCAGATAGTTTATGTTAGTGTACTTTTTAAAAGGGGACAGTACTCTTGTTGTTTTGCTGTTAGCCCAATACCTAGAGTAATTTGTTCCCTTTGATTACTGACATTTGAATGATTTGTGAATTGACCAAAACAAATTCTTAAAGGGACACCCTGATGGATGAGTTTTTGTAAGAAACACGTCGAGATCACCAGAAAGACAGCCTTTTCAAGGATCAGAACACTCACTTTGCTCTGGTTTCCTAGAAATCAAACCGTCAAAACGGCGATTCCTCCTTGGCGGAGTTGCTGGAGAGAGAAGCAATTTTGGACGGGGTGGGTGGAGGACACTCAGAGTGGTTGAAGCTTTTTCTTTCTTGTAGTGCAGTATAAAAAAAAAGGTGCTATTTCCTTTGTTGTGAGCGAAACTCCTTTTAGTAAACTGTAAATAAAAAGGCTTGTGTTGTGGAAATTTCGTGATTTTTGTCCATTAGAAAAGAAAGAATCTGACTTCCAGCACCTCCGCCAAGAGAGGAATCGCTGATTTGACGGTTTGATTTCTAGGATGAGTGTTGCAATCTCTGTAAAGGGTGTTTTCAAAAATGGTGATCTTGACGTGTTTCTTGCCAAAAACCTCATCCGTCAGGCCCTTTTTTAAAAATCACTAACAACCAGCAAGACCATGGTTATCGAAAGGAAGCTTCCCTTATTCTCTTGCCTACACTTCTACCAAATTTGATTTTAAAATCCGTCCGGTAGTGGGGGGTTTTAAAAATCGGTTCACAGACAGGCAGACAGACAGTCAGTCAGACAGACAGACCAAAATCCAATACTCGTCGCAGACTCAGTTTGACCGGGTAATAATGATTCCATCGAGATACTTCTTAAAAAGAAAGACATGTATGACTGTTAGTTAGGGAAGGGTGTCTGATTGGAACATTACACCTTACAATGGTGGGTTTACCTTGGTGTTTGGATCACAGAGAGAGAGAGAGAGAGAGAGAGAGAGAGAGAGAGAGAGAGGGAGAGAGAGAGAGAGAGAGAGAGAGAGAGAGAGAGAGAGAGAGAGAGAGAGAGAGAGAGAGAGAGAGAGAGAGAGAGAGAGAGAGAGAGAGAGAGAGAGAGAGAGAGAGAGAGAACGAATGGAATGAAACGTTTTTAAGAAGGGAAAATGATAAGCACCCCAAGCGACAGAGAGAGAGAGAGAAGAGAGAGAGAGAGAGAGAGAGAGAGAGAGAGAGAGAGAGAGAGGGAGAGAGAGAGAGAGAGAGAGAGAGAGAGAGAGAGCGAAAGAGAGAGAGAGAGAGAGAGAGAGGGAGAGAGAGAGAGAGAGAGAGAGAGAGAGAGAGAGAGAGAGAGGACTAAATCGAATTGAACATAAGATATGTTTGTTTTGTGTAAGGCAATAGGGCTTACATTCATAACTAAAGACAGATTATTAACATTATAAAACTTTTTTTCAAGAATAAGTATAATGATGTTGTTATATAAAAGAAAAAAGGTATACTGTGTGTACATGTATGCCTAATCAGTAATGAACGGACAGTGTTATAATAGGTAATAATAAGACTCTCTCTCTCTCTCTCTCTCTCTCTCTCTCTCTCTCTCTCTCTCTCTCTCTCTCTCTCTCTCTCTCTCTCTCTCTCTCTCTCTCTCTCTCTCTCTCTCTCTCTCTCTCTCTCGCTCTCTCTCTCTCTCTCTCTCTCTCTCTCTCTCTCTCTCTCTCTCTCTCTCTCTCTCTCTCTCTCTCTCTCTCTCTCCCTCTCTCTCTCTGATAAGACTCTCTCTCTCTCTCTTTGATACAAGTGATCGCTCTCTCTTTGAACTTAGCAACTTTCATCTCTCCAGATCTCTTTTATTTTTAGCTCTCTCTGTATGAATGTTCTCTCTTAATCCTCTTCTCTTCTCTCTCTCTCAAGGTCTCTTTCTCTCTC
>CM065699.1:43424725-43427225 GCA_017654935.2 Phymorhynchus buccinoides | reverse complement strand
GTTTTTCCTTTGCCACAAGGCAGCGTGTGAAAAATAAATCGACAGTAACTCAGTCTATGGTATTGTGATTTAAAATATCTTAGAAGAAGGAGGAGAAGAAGAAGAAGAAGGGCAAAAACAAGCAGAAAGAGGAGGAAATGGTTGAACATTATAGATGTGGTATTTTTGTGTGCGTCCATTATTGACCAGAATATGGAAACAACAAAAATATTGATAGAGAGAGATGTTCAAGAATATTCAAACAATGGCTTTGATTGTTAAGTTCTCTGATTGTTTGGGTAAACTGAAAATAATAATAATAATAAGCAATGTATTTAACAAGGAAATCATCCTGGCCTACTTTTGGTCGCTTGCACTGTGACAAATGGAACGAATGTTCGTTGAACAGAAACTTCCACAGACTGACAGGCAGATAGACATATAGACACACTTACATTTCGATCGCCAGCTTCAATTGTTATTACAGAATTAAGAGTGCAAAAAACAAAAGTAGAACGTTGTGACACAGACCCCATCAGGCTTATAATTTACTGACAGCTGGGATTGCACGCGAATACGGTGTGTCCACTGATCACATATTGTATTGTGCCACATGGATGACGCCCCGTGTGTAATGGCCTTTAGTGACGCCCCGTGTGCAATGACCTTTTTAGAGACGCCCCGTGTGTAATGGCCTTTAGAGACGCCTCGTGTGTAATGGCCTTTAGTGTCGCCCCGTGTGTAATGGCCTTTAGTGACGCCCCGTGTGTAATGGCCTTTAGTGACGCCCCGTGTGTAGCGGCCTTCAGTGACGCCCCGTGTGTAACGGACTTTAGTGACGCCCCGTGCGTAACGGCCTTTAGTGACGCCCCGTGTGTAATTGCCTTTAGTGACGCCCGTGTGTAATTGCCTTTAGTGACGCCCTATGTGTAACGGCCTTTAGTGACGCCCCGTGTGTAACGGCCTTCAGTGTCGCCCCGTGTGTAGCGGCCTTTAGGTGATTTATAGCTCACCTGGAGGGCCCAGCTTTAGCTTGTGTGTCGCTCTCATCTCCTCGCTGCCAACCAGATAGTTTATGTTGGGTGTCCTTCTCACGCTACCGCCTCTATGGGATCTGGCGACATGCCTTCACGCGCCTATTATTATTAGAGGTGGGGGGGAAAACCGATTTGAACCGAAAAACCGGTGCTAAACTTTCGCGGTTCGAAAAACCGGTTCGAGTTGCTGTGAACCGATTTTTTAAAACTGCAAACTGAAAGTAAGTTTTTCCTAGAATAACTCATTCTTTTCGAAGAACAACACTAATTCTCAGCGCAGATTGGGTGTTTTGTAAAGCAAGAGTAGCTGCTGGTTCTAGTTTGTGGTGGTCTATGGCTTTGACTTTGACTGAGTGTTGAGTTGAGTGTGTGTGTGTGTCATAAGTGTCGTTATTGCGTGAGTATATGTCTGCGCGTGCGTGCGTGTGTGTGAATATTCTGACAAATACATATGTGTTTGCATAGGTGAAACTAGTGATGAGAGTTTGGTTAATCAAAGAATGAACTAGTGAGGCCAAGAGGTGAATGGTATCGTAATCAACTTTGGTGGAGGGGAGTTAATTAGAAAAAGAGAGTAATTACCCTTTGTTCAATTTAGTGATGAGAGTACTGGTTTAAAAAAACCGATTCCATAAAACCGGTTCGAAGAGGGAAAACCGATTTTTCGGTTTAAAACCGGTTCGGATTTTTGAACCGGTTCTCAAATCTAATTATGATGTCCCTTTGCGTCTCCCTAACACTCTATGGAAACACAAAGAACGATAACCCTGGATATCTCCTACCAATCCCGTATGCTGAATAAAAGCTTCTTTTTTTTCTTACCTGTTTTTTCGGCCAGTGTGGTGTTATTCGTTTTCTTTAAGTATTAGGTGTTAGGTATTGGGTACTTTATAGTCACAGAGGCATCTCTGTGAAATTCGGGTTGCTCCCACCTGGAGAGCGCGTCGCAGCTAGAGCCGCGCCACCCATTTTTTATTTTTTTTATTGATTGATGCGGAAGGAAAGGGGGATGGTAAATTTTGACCAAATGACAACTTTTTCGTTGCCACTGTTTTAACGTGTGCTAAGTGCATGGGCACACGGGACCTCGGTATATCGTCTCATCCGAAAGACTCAAAAGAAGTAAAGTGGTTGCAATACTGGCAAGCATAAACCCGTTTCCCAACTGCATTAATTGACAGGTATTTGCCTAATATTCGCCTCAGCATGAGGCTGTGTCAGACCAGTTGACATAAGCTAGAACACCAATGCTACATCAACATATTGTTATGTTCTGCATGGCTGTGCGGGGATTGTCTTCAGCCATGACAAGCTCCTAGCATGACACCATCAGTCCAGAATCCTCTGGCTGGTGCATTTGTACCATAGTGTTCAAGTGCTTCGGCTGTTGGGATGAACCCTGGAGTCTTTAAGCCAGGGGAAGACAACAGCAACATTTGGCTAAAAGTACTAATCCAAAAGGAATAAATATGGCTAATAACACA
>CM065699.1:43412225-43422225 GCA_017654935.2 Phymorhynchus buccinoides | reverse complement strand
CCCCGTCTATATGTCCCCGTCTGTATGCCCCCGTCTATATGTCGCCGTCTGTATGTCCCAGTCTATATGTCTCCGTCTCTGTGTGTCCGCGTCTGTGTGTGTCCCTGTCCAGTCTTTATTATTTTGTTCCCATCTCTATAATTATGTCCCCACCTGTGTGTCCCCGTCTCTGTGTGCTCCCCGTCTCTGGGTGTCCCCTCGAATTAGGGTAAGGGTTAGGAACAGGCTTTGGGGTTAAGGTTGGTGTTTGGGTTAGGGATAGAGTTAGGAATAGGGTAAGGGTTAGGAACAGGCGTTGGGGTTAAGGTTGGTGTTTGGGTTAGGGATAGAGTTAGGAATAGGGTAAGGGTTAGGAACAGGCTTTGGGGTTAAGGTTGGTGTTTGGGTTAGGGACAGAGTTAGGAATAGGGTAAGGGTTAGGAACAGGCTTTGGGGTTAAGGTTGGTGTTTGGGTTAGGGACAGAGTTAGGAATAGGGTAAGGGTTAGGAACAGGCTTTGGGGTTAAGGTTAGTGTTTGGGTTAGGGATAGAGTTAGGATTAGGGTAAGGGTTAAGATCATCAAAGAAGCGGAGATATATTTTCGTAGATAGACCGGGACAAAGAGAGACCGGGGACACGTGGAAACGGGGACACTTGGAGACGAATACTGGGGACAACATAATTAGAAGCGACAGGGGCACAATAGTGTGTAGACCCTACTCAGCGGTAAAGAACAGGAAAGCGTAACGTTTGACACTGTGCTGGACCCAAAGAAATGGGATCTGCCACAGTCAGTCGGATTCGTCACTTTTTACTCTTTCCTAACCCCCCACCCCCAACCCCCTTTTTATGCCACTTTTCTTTCCCAGTCTTGGTTGGTTTGTGGTTTTTTTTAAAAGTTTTGTTGAACTAGGTCGAAAAAAGTGTTAAGTAGCTGGGAAACTCTTTTTAGTTTGGCAAAAAGAGAGAGAAACTAGATAGTTATTTCTATGTTATTTCCCCTTTGAAAAGAGACAGTTGATGTGGAGTGGTTCTTTAATACACCACCTTCAGTAGTCAGAAGAACCCTTTTGTTGTTGTATATTATATCCTTTTTTATACGCACAGGTTTTGGGCTGGGTTTTTTTTTCAAAGAATAAATAAATAGTAAGTAGGTAGCGATTACTACTGTGTTGTGCGGCAATCAGAAAAAAAGGGTTAAAACCCTTTCATCGCCACTGTCGCCTCTTGGCACCACAATGATTTAACACCCATGTCACTGAAAGGAATCACATGAGGGTCTGGTATCCAGTGACCTTATGTTCTTAATTTTGGGAGGTTAAGGATAGGCCCTGTTTTATGCGTGTCAGAGAAGAATCCCCAATATTGCAGACAGAATCTTTTCCCCAGCCATGTAAGCTTAACCCTTTCACCGCCAGCAATATTTCAGCCCAAAAATGTCCATTACATTTACCTGGGTAGAGAACAAAATCCATCTGCAGTATTGGGGATTCTTCTGTGTCACATATAAAACAAGGTCTATCCTTACTTCCCAAAACTGAGACAATAGGGTCTTTGGGTAACAGACCCCAATTTGACGCCTTTTAGTGACATAGGTGTCAAATCACTGTGGTGCTAAAATGCGACTTTGGCGGTGAAAGGGTTAATGGAAAGCTTTAGCTGAAAAATGGCTGGCGTTGAAAGGGTTAAGCAAATAGGTAGTAGGCCTACTTCAGCATGCTTGATGAAGCGACTGGTTCCATGTTATGCTGGAAATACAGACAGTAGGAAAAGTTAAAGATCACCTATTCAAATTGCTATAGTTTCAGTATAAAAGTTATAAAGTAAATCGAATCGGTGATCCTTAACTTTTCTTGACGACTGTAGAATCTTCGCCGATTCCAACGGGTGCCTTCACTTGCCTTATTATTGTATAATCATTACAGTTTCGTTGACGTCCAACGTAAACACTATTAACTGTCTAGTGATATGGTGTGCAGGATCTTGAAAGAAGTATTCTGCTTATCATAAAAAAACGTCTTAAAATTAATATCTTCGCCCCCTCGTCCTCCACCACCCTTCCCCTCCCCTCTTCCCTCATCACCTTCCTAAAACAACCCGTACAACTTTCAATGTTATATCTAATTTTAACATATGTGGTAAGCTGGGGCAGAAAGGCCAATTATTGTTGCTTTTATTTGCCTCTTGTGTGCGAAATTATTCTTTCAAATTTTAAACGGTTAGGATATGTTGAGGTGTGGCTGGGCCTTTGTCATTTACATTCAACACAAAATGTCTGTAAGTTCAAATAGAAGAGAAAAGGGATTTCATTAGGGGGATGGGCGGGGGAGGGGGAGGCGTTTCTGTCACTCTTGCTTTGTCTGTTTGTTTGCCTGTCTGTCTGCCAGATCTTCTGACTGTCTGTCTGTCTGTCTGTCAGATCTTCTGATTGTCTGTCTGTCTGTCTGCCAGATCTTCTGACTATCTGTCTGTCTGTCTGCCAGATTTTCTGACTATTTGTCTGTCTGTCTGTCTGTTTGTCTGTTTGTCTGTCAGATCTTCTAACTATCTGTCTGTCTGCCATATCTTCTGACTATCTGTCTGTCTGTCTGCCAGATCTTCTGACTGTCTGTCTGTCTGTCTGCCAGATCTTCTGACTATCTGTCTGTATGTCTGCCTGTCAGATCTTCTGACCGTTTGTCTGTCTGTCTGCCATATCTTCTGACTGTTGTTCTTCAGTTTAACGTCCTTCCACTAAATGTGACTTCTGACTGTCTGTCTGTCTGCCAGTTATGTCTATCTGTCTGTCTGTCTGTCTGTCATGGAAGCTGGGTGTGGACGATGAACTCGAATGTAACCCAGGCTGGTGCATCGTCTCCTTCCTGTGCCCCAGATGTATCAGTGACAGTGCATTGCCTGAACCAGAGGAAGCCAGTAGCGGGTGATCATGGACTTAGCACTGCTGAGTCAATCACAGAGTCGCTGACAGCCACCGTCTGTCATTTGTCACTCTCACTGCCCCTAAAATACAGAGAATGACATAAAATGGGGTCATATTTCTCTTCCCTTTTTACCCAGCTCTGTAATCAAAGCGTTACGTTTGTGACACAAGGTTTTAGCAGTTGAGCGGGCCGTTTCACAAACGTCAGCGCTTTCGAGCGTTTCGAGCAATTCGACTAAAAAGGTCTCAGAAATGCCAGCGTTTGCCGAAAAAGTTTGCGAACATTCTTACTCCATTTCCGGAACCATCACCTGACTCTCTTGTGACAATCTACCCTGCAGATGATGTCATCACGGGGTTAATGTACTTGTTGTTGTTGATTGGTCCATTATCATTTGGTTAAAAATACAGTATGTTTTAGCCAATCAGACAAGAGCTTGTTGTTGTTTTTTTCGTCAAAGTTTTGTCAATTCGTTTCTTACACCTTGTTTTTTACAAACGCTCTTCGCGCGCGTTGCGCTCTCGTGTGAAACTGAACCGATTTGGGGTGGGGTTTTGTTTGCTTCTTCTACCCTTTATTCGTTACAAGAAAGATGGCTTTTCACAGAAATGCACGTGGGAAGAGTTTTTAAAACAAGGAAGTTTGTGTGGCTGTCGTTCAATCAGATAAAATCTAACAAACAAACAAAATTGATATACAGGAAAAGGTTTGTGATCAGCTAACCAGAATACACTTGACACTGACTGTTGATGATTTGAAGAAGCATAGCTACTTACAAACTTCAATTGGCCCTAATTAATGAACTCTCTCTCTCTCTCTCTCTCTCTCTCTCTCTCTCTCTCTCTCTCTCTCTCTCTCTCTCTCTCTCTCTCTCTGCTTATTCTTAACCATCAATAAAAAAGATTCGTTCGTCCGTTCGTTCGTTCGTTCGGTCTCTCTCTCTCTCTCTCTCTCTCTCTCTCTCTCTCTCTCTCTCTCTCTCTCTCTCTCTCTCTCTCTCTCTCTCTCTCTCTCTCTCTCTCTGTGTGCTTATTCTTAACCATCAATAAAAAAAAAGATTCGTTCGTTCGTTCGTTCGTTCGTTCGTTCGTCTCTCTCTCTCTCTCTCCCTCTCCCTCTCTCTCTCTCTCTCTCTCTCTCTCTCTCTCTGCTTATTCTTAACCATCAATAAAAAAAAGATTCGTTCGTTCGTTCGTTCGGTCTCTCTCTCTCTCTCTCTCTCTCTCTCTCTCTCTCTCTCTCTCTCTCTCTCTCTCTCTCTCTCTCTCTCTCTCTCTCTCTCTCTCTCTCTCTCTCTCTCTCTCTCTCTCTCTAAAACTGGTGTAAATCTCTCTTTTTCTTGTCGTTGGTCTTCAGAGCCATGAAGCTCACACTACTGACTAAATTACACGTTGTTTTGCTGATGTATTTCTATTCTTTCCCTTTTCTCTCATATAACCAGGTGCGAAATACGGTCCGGGCCCCAGTTTGTGCTGAGGTATTACGTGTTCCACGGTCTGAAGTTCGAATCCTACCTGTACCATTACGAAGACCCTGACTGCAACAAACCGCTATATGCTGTGGTGGCCACGGGCATGCATCGACTGCTGCGGGTAAGATCTTATGATTAGTGTGTGTGTGTGTGTGTGTGTGTGTGTGTGTGTGTGTGTGTGTGTGTGTGTGTGAAGTCAAGTCAAGTCGAAATCATCTTTATTGAGGGTTAAAGAATAAGCTGACAAAGCTGTTTTTTTATCATGCCTTTGTGTGTGTGTGTGTGTGTGCGTGTGTGCGTGCGTGCGTGTGTGTATGTCTTGGAATGTTTGTAGTATTACCTCTTTCTGAATAATTATTGTCTCTGGACACGTACATCTTATATAATATAATTATATCTATGTTTCGTTCTGAGTGAGACTATGACGTATACTAGTGTTTACAAACCTAAAACTTATGCACATGTTTGTTATAATAATGCTCCTTTGTTACCAAATAAATCGCTTCTTTTCAGCATAGCGAAAGAGTGAATTATTGTTAACAAAATAAGGACGGTTATGGTTGCTTCATTTGATTAATTACTGGTGGTTTTGTTGGTATTAGGTCTTCGAATTCATTTCTTTATTGATGTTTTTAGTTGGCAATACTTATTCTTATTAATTTATTCGAAGGTGTGTACAACACTTCCTGGATTTTCCATAGAAGTTTACAATGTCCGTAGGGTTGTTGTTCTCGAATTATATGCTGGTATTCACAAACCACATTATTTTACTATTTTACTGAAAAGAACAAAAAAAGCAAACTTCTTTTTTGACACACAGGAATCCTGGGTGGTGCCAGGCGTCTTGGAGGCCAGCTATCGCCTGGAGAAAGTCCACGTGGTGCCATACACGCTCCACACGGCAGAAGACCTGCACAATCAACTGAAAAAAGCCTGCCCGAAATTCCACCACTCCGGTCCATTACAGCTCTTCCACAAGCGGCTCATTTTATCCCAGCCTAGAGCGAGCAACGAACTCACCGGCGAAACCCCAAATCCCGAGGAGGACGACGACCCTACTCCGGAAATTGACCCCGACTTTGACTGCACGGCGGCCTTGAACTTCACGCTGAACGAGCTGCAATTGGTCCGCTTGGAGACGCGCGTGCATCACCGGCGCCATCATCAGTCCTCCTCGGCCAATCGGATGCTGGAATTCAACTCCGGAAATGCCTGGCACGGGGCCGGGGCGGGGGCCTCGCGGCGGCGCGTGGTGCGCGAGCTGTTGCTAGGCGACGTGCATACCGACCCGGGGCAGCGGCAGAATCACCGGCCCACCAGTTTCCAGGAGCCGTTGAGAGACGCGCAGGTCAGAGTCCGTTGTTGTTGTAGCGTGTGGGTTTTGGGGGGAGCATTCCTGTTGGATGGGAACTATGGAAACGTTCTGGGATTGCCGCTCTGTCGGTCTTTGTCGCCATCACGCCTGTCTTCTGTCTTTTGGACTGCTAAGGCCTAACCCACAATGCATACGATTTGAGCCCAATACGATACGATTGTGACGATGTCTGTGGATCATGACCCACGTGAAATACATCCGTCTAAAAGTAAATACTACTTTCGTTCACTCTACTTCTGTTTAAAAATGCATCTACTATTTTTCGTTCACTCTACTTCTGTTTAAAAATGCATCTACTATTTTTCGTTCACTCTACTTCTGTCTAAAAAGAAATCTACTACTTTCGTTCACTACACTTCGGTCTAAAAATACATTTACTATTTTCGTTCTCTATACTTCGGTCTAAAAATACATTTACTACTTTCGTTCTCTATACTTCGGTCTAAAAATACATTTACTGTTTTCGTTCACTACACTTCGGTCTAAAAATACATTTGCTATTTTCGTTCACTATACTTCGGTCTAAAAATACATTTGCTATTTTCGTTCACTACACTTCGGTCTAAAAATACATTTACTATTTTCGTTCACTACACTTCGGTCTAAAAATACATTTACTATTTTCGTTCACTACACTTCGGTCTAAAAATACATTTGCTATTTTCGTTCACTACACTTCGGTCTAAAAATACATTTAGTATTTTCGTTCACTACACTTCGGTCTAAAAATACATTTACTATTTTCGTTCACTACACTTCGGTCTAAAAATACATTTACTATTTTCGTTCACTACACTTCGGTCTAAAAATACATTTACTATTTTCGTTCACTACACTTCGGTCTAAAAATACATTTAGTATTTTCGTTCACTACACTTCGGTCTAAAAATACATTTAGTATTTTCGTTCACTACACTTCGGTCTAAAAATACATTTACTATTTTCGTTCACTACACTTCGGTCTAAAAATACATTTGCTATTTTCGTTCACTATACTTCGGTCTAAAAATACATTTGCTATTTTCGTTCACTATACTCATGTAGACCGCAATGCACGAATCAGATAAAATGCCTGATACAAAAATAAGATATGTTATCAGATTCGTGTACAGGGAGACTACAAATATAGTGAACATATTAACTAGTAGGGTTTCATCATATTTATATAGACAGTAGAATTTCACGTGAAGCATGCCTCACAAAAATAATGTCAAAATCGGATCGTAGTGAATCGAATCGTATGCAGTGTGGCTAGGCCTTTAATGTTTTCTGAATTGCAGAAAGATTGTGTTTCGCTTTCGCACTTTACGGATGTCTCTCTCTCTCTCTCTCTCTCTCTCTCTCTCTCTCTCTCTCTCTCTCTCTCTCTCTCTCTCTCTCTCTCTGTTTCTGCATGCTAACAAGCTTTGTTAACACTCCAGTGATATGGGCCTATGGCCTAATCATTAAACATTCCAGTGTCCAGTGTCCAGTGTCCAGTCTCTCTCTCTCTCTCTCTCTCTCTCTCTCTCTCTCTCTCTCTCTCTCTCTCTCTCTCTCTCTCTCTCTCTCTCTCTCTCTCTCTCTCTCCACCACTTAGTATTTTACTCTAGCAAATACAGAACCATGCAGGAGAGGCAAGACAGGTGCATTAAGAGCGCGTTTCGTGTCTGAAGACATTTGGACTTGATTGGCATGCCCTAGTTTGTAATTGGGTGCGTATGAAATAGTCACGTGGCATTTGAAGCATTATTTGTAATGGACACAATCTGCAAAAGTAGACACGCAGAACAAAATGCGTGTGCTAGCAAACACCAATTATTTAAAGGAAATTAAGATAGAAATAGTGAGGCAATGAGAGAGGATAATATAATAAAGTAAAGAAAGGTAACTCCCTCTGTAATTAACTCCCTTCACCAATGTTATTTACGGCACCAATTCGCCTAGCAAAGCATAACCAACAGCCACATTGAGACAGACCAAGGTTCATCCTCAATCTTTTGTGAAGGGAGTTAATTACAGAGGGAGTTACCTTTCTTTACTTTAAAGGAAATTACCAGCAGAAAAATGCAAAATACAAAGTGCAAAAGGCACTTGCTGAAAGCACAACCATACGTATAATGAATGGGTTTTTTTAATTAATAAAAACCCGCTTTGGTTTAAATGTTTTTGTATTGATCAAAACGTACATTACATTACAGTACGTTAAGCAAGCATAACGGCAACAACAAGCTTAAAGCTTATACTGTGCCAACGTACTAGGGGAAGACGGGGTAAAAAGTGCATGGGCGGGTAAGAAGCCCACCCCAATTATCTCATGAAATAAAGAAAATTTCAGTCACATTTGCCCATGAGACGAATGCTAGACATTAACGCTCGTCTCATGGGCAAAATGAGACTGAAATTTGCTTCATTTCATGAGATAATTGGGGTGGGCTTCTTACCCGCCCATGCGCTTTTTACCCCGTCTTCCCCTATGCATGAATTTTTGAATGGCGGCTAGCTTTATTGTTTGACCCCGTGTCACATTTGCATCGATCCTTACTTAACCTTCAACTGCGCATCATCATGGCTAAATTCCTAAATTAAACTGTCAAAAGCGTTAACATTCATCATTCAATCTAAGCGTTTCACATGTTGCAGCGTGGCGGTACCATAGCCGATGAGGTTTAACCGAGGCATGGTTACCGCTACACCTATCTATATTGTTAAAAACTCGGGACTTTACTGGTGTTGCACTGCCTCCGGACATTGCAGCCAGTATTGTTCCCAACATCTTTGTATTTACAAATGTCCCATATGTGTCTATGACCAAGAGGACGTAACACATCATTTTCATCATCATCTTTCACATTTTGCGTAACGCCTTGGCATGAGGCTGTGTCAGACCCGTTTACACAAGCTAGAACACCAAGGCTGCATCAGAATATGTTCTGCATGGGTGTGCGGGGATTGTCTTAAGCCATGACAAGCTCCTAGCATAACATCATCAGTCCAAAATCCTCCGAAATCGGAGTGTGGGTACCCACGTG
This sequence comes from Phymorhynchus buccinoides, assembly GCA_017654935.2. NCBI lineage: Eukaryota > Metazoa > Mollusca > Gastropoda > Neogastropoda > Raphitomidae > Phymorhynchus > Phymorhynchus buccinoides. The sequence goes on along the minus strand of CM065699.1, from coordinate 43,413,467 downwards.
GCGGGGTAATCAAAAATGGTCACACACGTAATGTTCTCATCCCTGGCTGGTGCATTTGTACCATAGTGTTCAAGTGTTTCGGCTGTTGGGATGATCCCTGGAGTCTTTAAGCCAGGGTAAGACAACAACAACAACAACAACATTTTGCATATTAATATGGCCAAATCAAGCGATGATAAACATTTAATTAAACAAACGTGTTTTTTCTCCTTCAAAACAAACCTGTCACTTTAACCATCGTAACCTTATAACCGGAGATGTTCCTAAACGTCGTCAAATCAATGCACAATCTTGAGTTGAAGTTGAAAGTTTACAGCGGACTTAACAAGCTCTTAAACATCCGAAAGCGGCTGTCAAGTGCTGAGTACAACGAAGGGCTTTAAAGAAATCCCCCAGTGTTAAGGGTTGACAGGGTCTGTGAAGACTATCGCACCGCCTGGGGATATAAGAGTGGGGTGGGGGAAGGAGTTGGAGAGGGCGTCGGGGGTTGAGGGGGGTGGTGGGGGTTGTTTATCCTCCAGCTGATAATCTTTCTTGGCTTGGTCTTGTTTTACAAGTGGGTCAGCGGTGGAGGCCAGAGTATTGTTTCATTATTTTGAAGTTGTTTCAGTTTGTCCCCTTCACAACAACGCTACTATGCATTCTTCATGGCTTCATCCCACCCCCCACCCCCACCCCCCCACCCCTCTCCTTATCTATCCCCCTTTTTTCTTAATTCAATTGGGTCAGGTCTTGCTTCTCCATCTTTGCTGATTGTTTTAAACCCTCCTCTCTGTCTGTCTATCACTGTCTGTCTGTCTGTCTGTCTGTCTGTCTCTCTCTGTCTCTCTCTCTCTCTCTCTCTCTCTCTCTCTCTCTCTCTCTCTCTCTCTCTCTCTCTCTCTCTCTCTCTCTCTCTCTCTCTCTCTCTCTCTCTCTCTCTCTCTCTCTCTCTCTCTCTCTCTCAGACTTGGTATGTTTTTTACTTTGTAAGGTTTGATCTGTTTTTAAATCGCATCAGCATATTTTTAGCCAAGTGTTTTAGCCTAAGGCCTCGTACACAGTTCATGCGGAAGCCCCATGCGCAATCTTTAAATAAGTGAAAGACAGAAGGGTAAAAATCCCCCTCTCTCTGTGATGTATCTGAGAACGAGAGCGAGAGAAAGAGAAAGAGAAAGAGAGAGAGAGAGAGAGAGAGAGAGAGAGAGAGAGAGAGAGAGAGAGAGAGTGTGTGTGTGTGTGTGTGTGTGTGTGTGTGTGTGT
>CM065699.1:43404725-43407225 GCA_017654935.2 Phymorhynchus buccinoides | reverse complement strand
GAGGGTGATAGTGGTGGTAGTGATGGTGGTGATGGTGGCGGTATGGGATGCTGCAGGTTGTTAATGTTGACCAAGATAGCTGTCTCGTCCTTTGAAGTGATGCGCTAACCCAGATTCACAGTTTCACCATGTTGAGCGGGGGCTTACATTTTGGCTACAAGTAGGCTACAAGTCATCAGTGCCCCCGGATGATCGTGGAGGTGACGGATAGCAGATTACTGACCCCGTTCTGTTTTAGTTTGGGAAAAAGTTGTACGTTAGACAATATCTCTCTCTCCCTCCCCCCCCCCCTCCTCCCCCCCCCCCCCCCCCCCCCCTCCCCTCTCTCTCTCTCTCTCTTTCCCCCCTTTCTCTCTCTCTCTCTCTGTCTCTCTCTCTCTCTCTCTCTGTCTGTCTCTCTCTCTCTCTCTCTGTCTCTCTCTCTCTCTCTCTCTCTCTCTCTCTCTCTCTCTCTCTCTCTCTCTCTCTCTCTCTCTCTCTCTCTCTCTCTCTCTCTCTCTCTCTCTCTCTCTCTCTCTCTCTCTCTCTCTCTCTCTCTCTCTCTCTCTCTCTCTCTCTCTCTCTCTCTCTCTCTCTCTCTCTCTCTCTCTCTCTCTCTCTCTCTCTCTCTCTCTCTCTCTATAACGCACTCGTTACGGGTTTCCCTGTCGTGGTAAACTTTTTGAATCATGGTTTTGCATTGAAAAGAAAAGATTTAAAGAAATGCCCTGAATACATGCTTACCTCAGTTTACCCCCAAAATCTAATTAAGCGACTTAAAAATCACCAAACAGGTCTTTGTCTTTATGGCTTTATTGCTCATACAAACAGTGTTTGACACCACAATATATTGTTTAAAGGGGCACCCTGATGGATGAGTTTTTTGCAAGAAACACGTCCAGATCAGCAGGAAAACACCCTTTACAGAGATCGCAACACTCACTTTGCTCTGGTTTCCCAGAAATCAAGCCGCCAAAAAGGCGATTCTTCCTTGGCGGGGGTGCTGGAAGTCAAATTATTTCACCCAAAGAGAAGGCGTTTGCCGTCTCTTTTTGAATGGCCGCCTGTGTTTAGACCAAATCGTTTGCACGACCTTTTTGCAATACAAGCCTTTTTGTTTTAATTTTTTTAATTTTATACAGTTTATCTAAAGGAGTTTCGCTCACAACAAAGGAAATAGCTCCTTTTTTTGTTTTTACTGCACTACAAAAAAAAAAAAAAACGCTTCAACCACAATGAGTGACCTCCATCCACCCCATCCAAAATCTCCGCCAAGGAAAAATCGCCGTTTTTACGGTTTGATTTCTAGGAAACCAGAGCAAAATGAGTGTTCCGATCCTTGAAAAGGCTGTCTTTCTGGTGATCTCGACGTGTTTCTTGCAAAAACTCATCCGTCCGAGTCCACGTTTAAAAATATTGTGTCAGTGAATAAGACTCACCGTGTGGAACGTGTCTCAGGAAGGAATGTTTACGCAACTTCTTCGAAATTCCGACAATAAAAACAATGTTATGTTAAAGACCCACTGACCCGGCTGGAAACACGTGAAGTGCCTTGTTTTTTTCTGGGTAGATGTGACCCACATACAGACGGTCTTCCCCCATACACGATCGAGGCTGCTCTTTAAAGTGATGTCTCGTTTTCATGCACGGGGGAATATGTATTGAAATCACACCTGGTCAAAATAAGATTTCTTACCAGTTAAAGACCCACCAGACCCATGAGTGCAAATCACGGGTTTCACGTGTTGCCCTCTCTCGCTGGTAAGAAATCTTATTTTGACCAGGTCTGAGTCCCATACAAATGTCCCCACTAAAATTGAAAACGAGACAGATACTTTGAAGAACAGTCTCTCCTGGAAGTTGGGGGCATTTGTATGTGGGTCACACCTACCCAGAAAAAAACAACAACAAGGGACTTAATCTTGCCGAGTCAGTGTGTCTTTACAATGGTGTGGTGGAGGTCTTTCAATCATTTCAGCATGACTGTTCAGCGTGGCTCTGAATGAACTGATGCATGCTCGGGTTGCCGAGTACGTACATAACACTCGCGCCAGAGAACAAAAACCAACAACTCTAAGATCTTTGCAATCCAAAATATCATTTCTCACTTTTAAGATTAAGTCCTTTAGAAATCCATCAACACGCCCACCACTCCCCCTACCCCCTCACCCCACCCCACCCCACCCCCTCGCCTTGAATCGGCCTCACAGTATAATTCACCATGTTCTAGGATCGGTACAAGTGATGAGAATTTCCCGAGTTAGCAAAAATAACACACAAGAATTTGGCAAGTTAAAGTTAATGGAAGAATGGTTTGAACGTTTATAGTTCGCCACCAATCCCACGTCAGACATAGCCTGTTTTCTCTTCAGATCCAATGACAGAAATGCCCAAGAAGTCTTTGAAGTTTTTGCTTCTTTTCTGTCTGTTTTTGTTTTGTTTCTTCCTCTCGAATTCCGAAAATCAATGCAATTCTACTCCCCTTAATATCAATGCATATTGCAACCTTAGGTCGTGTTCC
>CM065699.1:43397225-43399725 GCA_017654935.2 Phymorhynchus buccinoides | reverse complement strand
TCTTCTTCTTCTTCTTCTTCTTCTTCTTCTTTCTTCTTCTTCTTCTTCTTCTTCTTCTTCTTCTCTTTTTCTTAAGAAATCTTCTTCTTCTTGTTCTTGTTCTGGTTCTTCTTCTTCTTCTTCTTCTTTTTCTTCTTGTTCTTCTTGTTCTTCTTGTTCTTCTTGTTCTTCTTGTTCTTCTTCTTCTTCTTCTTCTTCTTCTTCTTCTTCTTCTTCTCTTCTTCTTCTTCTTGTTCTTCTTCTTCAATGTTCTTCTTGTTCTTCTTGTTCTTTGCTTCTTGTTCTTGTTCTTCTTCTTCTTCTTTTTTTTTTTCTTCTTCTTCTTCTTCTTCTTCTTCTTCTTCTCTTCTTCTTCTTCTTCTTCTTCATAGTCCTTCTTCTTCTTCACTCTCTTGTTTCTTCTTCTTCTTGTTCTTCTTCTTCTTCTTCTTCTTCTTCTTCTTCTTCTTCTTCTTCTTCTTCTTCTTCTTCTTCTTCTTCTTCTTCTTCTTGTTCTTCTTGTTCTTCTTTCTTCTTCTTCTTGTTCTTGTTCTTCTTGTATTTGTTCTTCTTCTTCTTCTTTTTCTTCTTCTTCTTTCTTCTTCTTCTTCTTTTTCTTCTTCTTCTTCTTCTTCTTCTTCTTCTTCTTCTTCTTGTTCTTCTTTCTTCTTCTTCTTCTTCTTCTTCTTTCTTCTTCTTCTTCTTTATGCTTCTTCGATCGCTCAGACAGTTTCTTGTCAATTATGAGCGAAAATGCGTCATGCTGCCGTTATGCGCCTAACTAAGAAATAGGCCCAGCAAGTCCGACTTCGGCTGGAGAAATCTTTTTGAAAGCGTTTCTTGAAAAAAGGGCACGAGAATGGACTGGGTAAGGCAGAAAGATAGTAGATGACAGAGAGCAAAGGAAAAAGGCAGAGTCAAAGAGAGTGACAGATGAGAGGAAGTTACAAACACAGAACTTCCAGAAGGTGGGGGAACTATTTATGCAAAAGACCCCCCGGTATCCCCACGGGGAGGGGGGGGGGATGTCTGATACAACAACACGGATATTTTCATCAGATTCGTGTACGGGAGACTCAAAAAATAGTGAACATAACTAGTAGGATTTCATGAGATTTATTTCGACACTAGACTTTCACGGGAATCGTGCCTCACACATGTCACAATCTCCTCGCATTGGGATCGATTCGTATGCGGTGTGGGTGGTCCTTAAAGACCCACCACGTCGCGTCTCAAAAACACGGTTTTCACGCGTTTTCCCTCTTATATCTGGTAAGAAATCTTAAGAAATCTTCCTAGCATAAGAGAATGTGGCACGTGACGTAGGGGGTCTTTAAGTGTGAGCGAGGATGTGTAGCCTACTATGATTCATTGTCTACAGCTACGAACATTCACACTACAGCCAAAAAGGCCTAGCCACACTGCCAACGATCAGTGTTCGTTGGTTTGTTTAACGTCTGTTCACCATTGGTGATATTAGACGAAAAATAAAAGAATAAAACAATAGTAGTAAAGATAATCTCTAACTAACAATTAATAACATAAGTGATAATTGGAACAATAAAATTAACTGATTGAAATTGATAAAAGACACATCAAAGCAACTTTGCAACTTGGGATTGTGCAATTATAGTAGCAATATTAATGCTGTAAGGGCTGGATAATATTTGACTCTCATTTTGAAAGTTGATAACGTCAATAGATTTGTCTCTATAAATGGGAGTTAATGTAGGGCATTCTGCCAACAAATGACGCACTGAGATAGGCATACCACACGTACACACAACATTATTAGAATAAAAAAATATTTAGTGTTCCATGCATTTAACTTTAGTTTAGTTATTATCTTGGAAATGTAGCGAGGACAAGTAGTCAAATATTAGAGTTTTTGCCACACGATTTCTGTTATAGACACAATTTTCCAAAGTTAAAAAAATTTCATCCGAAGACATCTTCAAGGGGAATCTTAAACGATTTGACCCCAATATGATACGATTGTGACGATGTCTGTGAGTCATGATTCACGTGAAATACTTCTGTTTATTTTATAACTACAATTTGTGTTCACTATGTTCATGTATTAGAACCACAATACACGAATAAAATAAAATGTCGAATACAAAAATAAGATATGAGAGATTCGTGTACGGAAGACTACACAATATGGTGAACATAACTAGTAGGATTTCATCAGTATTGATGATCATCATCACTTATGATTCATCACATTAGTATTTTAGGTCAATCATGCCTCACAAATGTCACAATCGGATCGTAGTAAATCGAATCGTATGCAGTGTGGCCGGCCCTAAAGAGGTAGTAAACACCAAGATCTTGGCTACAGACTCGTCTTTTGTGAATACCTGTCTGTCTGTCTGTCTGTCTGTCTGTCTGTCTGTCTGTCTCTCTCTCTCTCTCTATCTCTCTCTCTCTCTCTCTCTCTCTCTCTCTCTCTCTCTCTCTCTCTCTCTCTCTCTCTCTCTCTCTCTCTTTTCTGTTTCTTCTTCCTCTATGTTTTACT
>CM065699.1:43382225-43387225 GCA_017654935.2 Phymorhynchus buccinoides | reverse complement strand
ATAGTCCATTGAAGTAGTATTGAACTTATTGTGAAAACTAATAACATGTATATAAAAAAAAAGATTGTAGAAATATATAAAGCATAATCCCCATTTTATATCATTTGCAGTCTTTTTTTTAATACAAATTCTTAGGGTTTTTTTTTTAATAACATCAATAATAAGTCAATGGACTCTCTAAAGATAGTCGGTTTCTACTCTAAGCATTCGCAATAATAATAATAAATACATAAACAAGCGCGAAATCGCAATAGTTTGTGGCACGCGGTCTATTTTTACCACTCCAATCATGAGTTACCTCCCCTGGCTTTTCAATAATTTTAATCTATAAACCAGAATGTTATCTCTGCACCATTTCGTAACTTTTTATATCTTTTGGAAAACATTTAAAACTATGTATCCTACTTATACTCATCAAAAGGAGCACCGCATACCGTATGTTATTGAAAGGGGGCCGCCAGTCCACAAACACGTGCATTTCCTGTCCAACTGCGACGACGGTCTGTGAGGCATGATTCCTGTGAAACACTCCCGGCTCAATTACAATAATTCTACTATTTTCGTTCACTATACTCTCCTGTAGACACCCCCACCCCATCACAAATCTCATAAAATGTCTGACACACACAAAATGCTGTTATTTCATCTGAGTCGTGAACCGGGGGACTGTAAATAATATAGGGAGCATAAACTAGGATTTCAATTCATTCATTTATTTGGTATTTGGTATATTCTAGTCACAGAGACTTATCTCTGTGAAATTCGGGCTGCTCTCCCCTGGAGAGAGCGTCGCCGCAAGTGCAGCGCCTACCCATTTTTTTTTTTTTTTTTTTATTGGGGGGGGGGGGGGCAGGGGGGGATTCAGGCAATTTAATGCGGTATCTGGAAGCTTATATTGATTAGTTTTGCCCATCAGCATAGTGAAGCCATGCTTTTGTATACACATTACAATAATAATAATAATAATAATAATAATAATAATAATAATAATTAACATTTATAGAGCGCCCTTTCTCTCTTGAGCTCACGGCGCTTCACAATTATTTAAATAAATACATAGATCATATTAAGCTACTACAATATTAACTATCAAAAACATGCACATAGCCACAACACGCACGCACACACACACGCACACGTCCGCACACACACACACACACACACGCACACGCGCGCGCGCACACCCCCACACATAATGTGGGGAACATGGTTTTAAGGCAGAAAACAGGACAAGGAAGAAATCAGAGGTATTGCCGGAAGAGGTGAGTTTTAAGAGCGGTTTTGAAAGATTGGAAAGATTTAGCAGAACGAAGTTCATATGGTAGGGTGTTCCAGACAGAAGGGGCGCTGAAAGAAAATGAACGTTCACCATTATGTCTTAGTGTTTGTACGAGGAATAGAAAGGATAAGCTTGTCAGAAGAGGAACGGAGAGACAGGTCAACGAGATCAGAGAGGTAGGCAGGACCAGATGAATGGACAGCATTGAAACAGAGGCAAGCAATTTTATACTTTGGTCTTGCATCGACTGGAAGCCAGTGTAAGGTATTGAGGTGGGGTTTGATGTGGTCTGTACGAGGGACTTTAAGGATTAAACGAGTTGCATTGTTTTGAACTTTCTGAAGTTTGTTGAGGAGGGTTTGAGGACAGCCTACAAGTAGGGAATTGCAATAATCGATGGGAGACAGTACAAAAGCTGACACTAGAGTCTTGGTGGCTTCAACTGTGAGATAGTGACGAATGGCACTAATACGACGGAGTTCAAAGTTCACATTACGAATCAGAGTCATGACATGAATGACCATAGTTAGCTGACAGTCGAGGGTTACACCAAGGTTTTTAGCTGATTGACAGAAAGGGACAGTAGCATCGCCAATGACAAGAGAGTCAGGAAACTGAACAGAGGTGGAACTTCTCTGAGTGGAAACAATCATTGCCTCACTCTTATCATCATTGAGTTTCAATTTATTGGAGGTCATCCATGACTTGACATCTGAAACAGTATCCAGCATGGGAAAGAAGAGTGCATGGTACAAAACTGCTGAGATCAAAAGAGTCAAACTTTTTCCTTCATCAAGGCTTAGAAGATCATTAACAACCTTTACTAAAGCAGTTTCAGGTATCATAAGCTGAAAAGGATTGAATAAATCATTAGAATGAGATGGTCTGAATGCTGGGACATGACGTCTGACACACCATAGGAGAAGTGTAGAGAACAACAAGAAAGTTTAGAACAGGTTAATCATTCACCCACTTTTTGTGTAAACCCATTTGTTTACTTATCCCTTTGAATGCACACTCATTTCCTGGAAACAGGAGGGAGGGCAGAGCCCTCTGCCGGCTGTCACCCTGAAAGGAAACAATCTGAAGTACGGTTAGAAAGATAAAGGCCTACAGCTGAACCACTGGAGAGGTCCACTGTGACTGTGAAGACAGATTCCAAAGGTTGAGAAAGAAGAGTGTTGTGGTCAATGGTATCAAACGCTGCTGAAAGGTCCAAAAGATATCAGAACTGAGAGTTTTTGCTTCATCAAGAGATTGAAGAAGATCATTAACAACCTTTAGAAATAAAGCAGTTTCAGTACTGTGACCTGGTCTATATGCTGATCATGAAAACGGATTGAATAAATCATGATCTTTGACACACAAGATACATTTGAGACAAGATAAATATTGAGTATCGACAAGAAAGTTTAGGCAAACGTTTGAGTCACTGCATTCGTCCATTCATAATCGCCAGGATTTGGTTTCTGACTACCGTTGATGATGTATTTCTTCAGTTAATCATTCACCCACTTTTTGAGTAAATATATTCGTCCATTTGTTTATTTACTTATTCGTTTATTTGATCATTCATTTTCGAATGATTTCAGGTGGCTCCATTTCCTGCCTGACGGTCAGTCCTGGGAAGGGAGGTACGACTACTACCACGACGCCCTCTGCCGGCTGCCGGCCTTCACCCTCAGGGCCAAAGGCAGCTACGCCGGAGGTCAAGAGTCGGAAGTCATCCGCGGGTCAAAGGCCTACAGCTTCAAGACCACTCGCCTGAAGGTCACGGCACGAGATGCTGTGACTGTGAAGACCTTGAACGGATATAAGGTTGGTTAGTGACATTAGAGAGAGAGAGGGGGTTGATGAGGTTTCTGAGAGAGAGAGAGAGAGAAATTCTTAGAGATTGATTAGACGAGATGGAGAGAGAGATTAATTATACGTTGATAGAGAGAGACGTTGAGACACCAGAGATCATTAATTATACGTTGAGAGAGACCATGGTTTCTGATCATTAGAGACGAGAGAGAGAGAGAGAGAGAGAGATTTCAAACAAAGCTTCCATTAATTTTGTGTGTTTGCTTTATGAGATGAAACACAATCTCCAGAGTTATTGTTCTTTCCGTTCTCCTCGAGTTTCTCCACAGTTATTGCTCTTTGCGATCTAACTAAAATTATTAGAAATTTAGGAGATGCCAACCTTCAACGACGAATAGCTGCTGCTCCCTCTGTTATCTGGGCAGTTATAGTCGGAAACGACAGACCTGCATATACATACGTTGATAAATTCTTAACACCATGACTACTGTTGTCATCTATGCGTTCATCAATTCTTAATACCATGGTTTCTGCTATCATTTATACGTCGATGAAGTCATTCTTACTGATGAAAATGTAGGTGTTTGTTTGTTTCTTGTTGTTGATTGTTTTCATCATCATCTTTTTTGTGTGCATGGCTAGCCTAAAAGTGTTATGATGGGCTTGTTGCATTTATCCTTTATATGTTCACGAACCGTAATCGCCAGGATTTAGTTTCTGCTACCGTTGATACGTTGATAAATACTTAACACCATGGTTTCTGCTATCATTTATACGTTGATAAATTCTTAACACCATGGTTTCTGCTATCATTTATACGTTGATAAATTCTTAACACCATGGTTTCTGCTATCATTTATACGTTGATAAATTCTTAACACCATGGTTTCTGCTATCATTAATTATACGTTGATAAATTCTTAACACCATGGTTTCTGCTATCATTTATACGTTGATAAATTCTTAACACCATGGTTTCTGCTATCATTTATACGTTGATAAATTCTTAACACCTTGGTTTCTGCTATCATCTGGGTTAGCTTGATGAACACCATTGGTTTCTGCTATATTAATTATACGTTGATGAAACACCATGGTTTCTGCTATCATTTATACGTTGATAAATTCTTAACACCGTGGTTTCTGCTATCATTAATTATACGTTGATAAATTCTTAAAGACACACTGACGCCCCACGATTAAGTCCCTTGGGGGTTTTTTTCTGGGTAGCTGTGACCCACATATAGATGTCCCTATATTCAAAGTGAGGCTGCTCTTTAAAATGATGTTTCGGTTTGAATTTGGGGGCATTCAGACCTGGTCAAAACAAGAATTTTTTGTCCAGTTATAGGAGGGAAAACACATGAAACCCGTGATTTTGACACGTGATATGTTGGGTCTTTAACGCCATGGTTTCTGCTATCGTTGATGCGTTGATACATTCTTAACAATATGATGTCTGCTATCGTTGATGCGTTGATGAGTTGTTCACCCCAGTTTGCATGGTGGCCTCCACACAGGGCGGGCAGTGCGGCCAGGCCGGGCAGTGGCAGGAGGACCAGGAGCAGGACGTGACCCCCACGGCCGGGTGCTCCACCCTGGGCATCTCCCTGCCCAGCCTGGAGCAGGACCTTCTCCGCATGGAGGCCGTCCACAGGAAGCTGCTGCTCTACGTGGGCCAGAGGACCTCGGACCACCCGGTGGTCAGGCCCTACCACCAGCCCCCTCCCTCGGCCTTCCAGCCCCCGCTCATCAAGTGCGACGCCCAGGACCTGGACATGAGCATCAACTCGCTGCCTGAAGGGGGTGTTAGTGGTGGGGGTGGTTTTAGAGGTGGTGTTGGTGGGGGTCAGGGGCAACTGCAGCCGCACGCGCTGGCGATGACGTCGTTGAAGAAGGTGGATGGTGGGGGTGG
>CM065699.1:43364725-43374725 GCA_017654935.2 Phymorhynchus buccinoides | reverse complement strand
CACCTTTTTTTCCATGTTGAACGGGGGAAATCGAACTGAACGTCGAGTCCATCGGATGGGAACTTAAAGCAAGTCTGGCCCGTGTGCTTTTCGAACGTACAAAAAGCCAAAGCAGTTAAAAGTTCGACAAGAGCGGGGGTAAATCCAGCTGCCTGGTATGCTACGACCCAAACTGATAGCTAGGTTTCCCAAGTCCGTCCCCTCGCTCCCTCCTCCCCCCCAAACCCCCTGAAAAAAAAAAAAAAAAAGAAAAAAGGTGGCACTGCGCTGGCGGCAACGCGCTCTCCAAGCGGGAGCAGCCCGAATTTCGTAGAGACGAGTCTCTGTGACTAGAACATACCAAACACCAAATACCAAAATAGCTCCGTCATTAAGCCCTCCTGGGTGCAGAGTGGCACAGAGGTAACGCGTTTGCCAAGTGCGCAATAAACCCGAGTTCGAACCTGGGTACAGGGGATTTTTCCTCTCACTATACACTAGGCCTTACGGTCTGAACGTGGAGTCTTTCGGATGAGACGATAAACCGAGGTCCCGTGTATGCCCATGCACTTAACACACGTTAAAAACCCAGTGGCAACAAAAAAGTTGTCATTTGGGTTATTTAAAAAAATTTTAACTTTCGTCATCAGTCGCACAAAAATCGCATGCAAATTATAAAAAAGAATGGGTGGTGCGCCTCTGGCTGCGACGCGCTCTCCATGTGGGAGCAACCCGAATTTTCACAGAGAGGCCTCTGTGATTATAAAGTACCAAATATCACTGATTGTTGCTACCACTGTTGTGGTCCAACTGGTCCCTGGCATCTCCCCAGCTGACACCAGTAACGGATGGAGCCCCTCTTTCCCTGACGACGCTCTGTCCAACCCGACACATGCACAAGGTCAGAGGGTACTTACTATCGGAGGCCTAGTTCATTAACTGATTGATTAACGACTGGTTCAGCAAAATGGACATAGCCTACGTGGGATTGACGTCTAATTCCTAAACAATCCAAACTGCTTTTACATAGTATTAGTCTCAGACAGCCAGTCTTGTCTGTCGAAAGTACAAATTCCAAGCATCAAAATGGTCTGGATTTGCAACGTTCATAGGATTAACCCTTTCACCGCCAGAGTCGCATTTTAGCACCACAGTGATGTAACACCTATGTCACTAAAAGGCATCAAATTGGATTCTATTATCCAAAGACCCTATTGTCTTAGTTTTGGGAAGTAAGGATAGACCTATATAATTATGTCAGAGTAGAATCCCCCAATACTGCAGATGAATTTTGTTCTCTACCCAAGTAAATTTAATGGAAATGTTTGGCTGAAATATGGCTGGCAAGGGCGTCGCCGAGCGTGAAACCAGGGTTAACACTAGAGTATCTAACAGAGGATTTGTTTGTAGTGGCAGAAGCTTCGGGTTTTGTGTGTGTAAGAGAGTGTAATAATTTATTCGGATGTTTCTTCTTAGGGTATTTACCACACACAATCTCTTCTTCTTCTATGGCTTAAAACCCAATGTGTAGACTCAGACAGTTTCCTGTCACCGTGATGAGCGATAGATGCGTCATGCTGCCGTACCTATGCCAAATTTGCCTAACTAAGAAATAGTTAGGCCCAGCATGTCCGACTTCGGCTCAATAGATCTTTTTTTCAATCAAGAATTTGGGATAGACAGAAAAAAAAAATGGCAGGAGCGAACGGACCTTGAAAGACCTAGATCGGTATGACAGTAGAACAAAGGGAAAAGGCAGAGTCAAATGGCTAAAAATAGATTTTCGACAAGATTAGAGGAAGTTACAAGCACAGGGCACACTTCCAGAAGGTGGGTAGCTATTTGTACGAAAGTTTGTTAATCAATCAGTCGCAATAGTCCGTCTTGGTGACGGACTAATAATGTCCCCACGGGGGGGCTTTATTTATTTAACAGCATTTGAAAGTGATTTTGTTACTGCATTCTGTCTGTTCGGCCATGTTGGAAACTGACTTCACCGCATACACTTTGATGGCGCTTTTTACTGCGGTGTTTACAGGGTTAATGTGTCTTCAGGCCTTTATTTATTTAACAGCATTCTTGATTCTTGTTACTTCTTTCTGCGTTCCCAGGCCATATGGCCGGTAATTGGGTAAGGTACGTATGTGTCGTTCCCAGGCCATTCAGTTTTAAGGTACTGGTCCGGTCCCCGCTGCTCCCCGTACAGCCGACACATTCCGATTTCGGAGGAGCTCAAAGGAAAAAAATTGTTTGGAAGATTGTTTTTATTTTTTTTTAAAGGCAGGAGAATGGGCTAATAAGTCTGAAAGATAGTAGATGATAGAAAGCAAAGGGAAAAGGCAGAGTCAAAGAGAGTGGCAGATTAGAAGAAGCTACAAGCACAGAACTTCCAGAAGGTGGGGGAACTATTGTTTACGAAAGACCCCCCGGTATCCCCACGGGGAGGGACTCGTGGTGGGGGCGGGGTCGTCCAGCTCCCCGTATGGAGGCACGAGGCACCCAGCCACTTCCCCTAGGGATTGAATTTCACAAAGATCGTATGAATTTGAAACTTAGTATGCGTATAGTAAAATTTTGAGCATGTGGTTAGCATTGTGAATACGTGTAACATGTTGGCTTTTTTGTTTTTTACGCCAACAGCATGTTGGCCATTGACTGGCATTATTAGCCAGAAGATGGATTCAATAGTAGGGGAAGACGGGGTAAAAAGCGCATGGGCGGGTAAGAAGCCCACCCCAATTATCTCATGAAATAAAGAAAATTTCAGTCAAATTTGCCCATGAGACGAATGCTAGACATTAACGCTCGTCTCATGGGCAAAATGAGACTGAAATTTGCTTCATTTCATGAGATAATTGGGGTGGGCTTCTTACCCGCCCATGCGCTTTTTACCCCGTCTTCCCCTAGTGTTGATTTTTGACAGAAATAGAAACGTAATCGGGTTTTTTCAGATTAATCCGTTATGCTTGAATAATTATATTGTTGCTGTTGTTGACGTACCCTGGCTAAAAGACTCCAGGGATCACCCTAATAGCTCAAGCACTTGAACACTATGGTACAAAACCATCAGCTAGGGATGAGAACATTACGTGTGCAGGGCCGGACCAGGTGATTCGCAGGGGGGGGGGTCCGCCAAGGGTCCAGGGGAGCTGCATAGATTCAATATTTACAAATCAATACAGAGGACTAAAATAATGAACAGCTTCATTATGTTTGAACCGTCGTGCTGTGTCTGTCGTATGCATTTCGACGTTTTCCTCTCTCCACAAAATTGAAAATAATAGTATGACTAACCCAGCCTGACGGAAGCTCTACGATCGGAAAGCTTATCTCTACTGTCTCTATTATCATCACCATACCCAAACCCTGGTGAGTTTCTGCAATCTGCCATTTTCTTCTTCCTCTGAAAACTTAAATCCTAAATCGAACGTCTGAAGGGATGACAATCTACTGAATTATCACTTTCGGTTTAGTTTTGTGTTTAGCGTTGCCTATTGACTTCCTTAAAAAAACCGGATAGAGGAAGTAAATGAACATTCAAAAGCAGCATGTTTATTGTAATTAAAAATAATTCATATAATGTGTAAAAATCAAATTGCATCAAGACGAACATGGTTAATTGTGAAGAGAGGATAGCGCAATCCACATTATGCTTTGATTCTGAGTCGATTTCTGATTTCCAACCATTAGCGTCCTCTGGGTTTGCATCACAGACACATTATGGGATATTAGTTTATACTTTAGAAGGGGTGATCCGACTTCTTTCCTAAAGTGTGTTTATTTATAAAACCACGTCTGGAAATTTCGTAGTTTACTTGCCGAAATCATTGTAATGAACATCACCCAAGCAGTAATTTATGTGTTGTAAATAGTATTTATTTTTTGTCTCATAAATGAGAAGTCTATATTACTTAAGGTCTCTGTACAAGTTAATATATTCACAAAATATCCATGTGTCCCCATGGCAACACAGTTCACACAGGTCACTCGTAATATGACTCACTGTGTTGCCATGGGGAAATAGTGATATTTTGTGAATGTGTTAGTGTGTACAGATATCTTAAATATGACTTACAACTCACTGTACTGTTAACGTGTACAGAGACCTTAACAGGACTTACAACTCACTGTACTGTTAACGTGTACAGAGACCTTAACAGGACTTACAACTCACTATGTTGCCATGGGGTAAATAGTGATGTTTTGTGAATGATGTTAACGTGTACACAGACCTTTACTAGTAAGTTACTAGTCACAATTTTGACACCCCCACCCCAACAAAATTGGAGCAGGAAAACAAGGGAAGGAATTTAGAACTGACTTGTACCTCTTCACCCCCACAGTCTGCTGTGGTGTGGTAGGAAATAACGAATCACTTGAACGGGGTTGGTACCATGTTACGCTGTTCTGATAAGGTTGCTAACCGGACCATCCATTCATCTTACTGATTAGACGCATTCTCCCCCACCCCACCATACCCCTACCCCTTCCACCTCCACTTCCATCCCTCGTCCCCGTCGCCTTCCTGGGGACATCCCGTTTCGCCCTGTCCCATTTCGCCATGCTCCCCTTTCGCCCCAACGATTACGGCAGCGTCATTTCGCCCTGTTTCGTTTTGCCCTGCCTCCTTCTAACATTCAACACAGTTCAATAGAGTTTCGTCGATTATTATTATTTGTTGATATAAAAAAACCAGGTATGGTTTCAAATGCAAGAAGTTCACAAAAGACTAAGGTGAGATGTATCACTCCGTGCTAATGAAAATTGGCTTCACGGGAGTTCATCCGTACTATCATTTATTGATATTGATCACGATATTCCACGAGTGAAAAAACCCGCCACAATCTCGAGATAGGCCAAAAGCCATGTACCACTATAAAGTCATAATAACGGATATATACCGATCTTACCATTTAGATTAAAACAGCAAAAAAATCACAATACATTCAAGAGGCGAGATGCGCCTCCCTGTAGCCTAAGTCTACATCCTACCAACCGCTGCACCAACACAACAAAATTAATGATTCCGCAAATAATATAGTTCTGAAAGTTAGAAAGTTGAGAGCTATTTAAATGTACATTTAACTAACAAATCTTCGCAATAATAATTGTCATGTCC
The DNA here is from genome assembly GCA_017654935.2 of Phymorhynchus buccinoides. Classification (NCBI taxonomy): domain Eukaryota; kingdom Metazoa; phylum Mollusca; class Gastropoda; order Neogastropoda; family Raphitomidae; genus Phymorhynchus; species Phymorhynchus buccinoides. The sequence continues at coordinate 43,369,627 of CM065699.1, read as the reverse complement.
CGACTGATGTTTAGTGTCTGAAACTCTTATTGGACAGGATTCTCAGAGCGTACTAACCGGATCATTCAGGTGGACAATAAAGTGAACTTACTGCACTAAAATTAGGGGAGAATGGGGCTGGTCCGCCTACTTTTCTGCCCTTCTTCTTATAAAAGGCAAGCTAACTGACGTAGAAGCTCCCCATTTGGCGGAGGACGTTAGAAACTTTTCGTTCCACGAGAGAGAGAGAGAGAGAGAGAGAGAGAGAGAGAGAGAGAGAGAGAGACAGACAGACAGAGAGAGAGAGACCAGAGAGAGAGACAGAAATAACTTACAAAGCAAAAAACAAAACACACACACACACACAAAACACACACACACAAAATGTTTTCAGAACACAAACTGAATTACGTAGTACGTTTTATGTTGCTGTAGAACTCTCTCATGCGATATTTTCCACAGTTGAATTGCAACGGTAAGTACATTCCACAGAGATCGTTAGAATCATAGGGGGGAAACAATGCTGACTTCAAACGTGAAAGATTAATCGTGTGCGCAAAGTATCATACAAAAACGATGCACAATACAGTGGAACCTCCCTATGTCTGTAAATGTCTGTCAGGTGGACCCTGACGGATGAGTTTTTGTAAGAAACACGTCGAGATCACCAGGAAAACACCCTTTACAAGATTGCAACACTCACTTTGCTCTGGTTTCCTAGAAATCAAACCGTCAAATCGGCGATTCCTCCTTGGTGGAGGTGCTGGAAGTCAAATTCTTTCACCCAAAGAGAAGGCGTGTGCCGTCTCTTTTCTTATGGCCGCCTGTATTTAGACCAAATCGTTTGCACGAAATTTTCGCAATACAAGCCTTTTTAATTATTTTCTTTAACTTTTATAGAGTTTATCTAAAGGAGTTTCGCTCACAACAAAGGAAACAGATCCATTTGGTTTTTTACTGCACTACAAAAAAAAGAAAAAGGCTTCAACCACAATGAGTGTCCTCCACCCACCCCATCCAAAATGGCTACTCTCTCCGGCATCTCCGCCAAGGAGGAATCGCCGTTTTGACGGTTTAATTTCTAGGAAACCAGAGCAAAGTGAGTGTTCCGATCCTTGAAAAGGCTGTCTTTCTGGTGATCTCGACGTGTTTCTTGCAAAAACTCATCCGTCAGGGTCCACCTTTAAGACCTTGCAAAATCAGCACACACACAAATGAGGTCTTAATAGGGAGATGGACACTCAGTAGTCCGGATATGAAGGGGGAAATATCGTGAAAAATGTTGTGGTCGCTACTTAGAGGGAGTCTTTATAGGGAAGGTCTTAATAGGGAGATGGACACTCAGTAGTCCGGATATGAAGGGGGAAATATCGTGAAAAATGTTGTGGTCGCTAATTAGAGGGAGTCTTTATAGGGAAGGTCTTAATAAGGAGGTTCCACTGTATAAGCACAGCAGGGAATCATTACAGATAAGTTTCATTAAATCAACCAATTCATTGACAATGGATAAGATCAGATTTTGTTTCAACTGGAGAAATTTGACTCATTTATAATAAGCACCAAGAGTATTTAATGTAATACAATGTCCCGATTACATATTCACAGAAAATAGCATCACTTCGAAACACTAACAAAAATTCAAACTCATCGAAACACATTGCTTAAAGACACTTTTTAAATAAAACTAGCAATCGCCCCGTGGCAGTTAATTCCCGTGGCAGTTTTAACCCCATGGCAGTATTGAACAATACTGGAGGCAATGCCCGGAGGCAGTGCTAAACCAGTAAAGTCCCGATTTTTTAATAATACAGATACGTGTAGTGTCATCCCCTTGTAATCTCCACTGGCCCCCCCCCCCGGGCCCCATCCCTCCATCCGCCCACCCACCCACCCCCTACCCCACCCACCCACCCCCTACCCCACCCATAACCAGCTGGCTGACCTACTCGTCACCCCAGCACGTGTGAACCATGGTCTCATGCCCACAGCAGTCCCCCCCCCCCCTCACCCCCACCCCCACCTTTAATAACAGCACGTTTGGACATATGTCGTTTCGCCTAGTGAGCGAAACTGTAAATTGGTGCATTTATGAACGGATGCTGTTCGAATTTCCTGCTATGCTTTACCCGGGTCATAGCAAGCCTGACAGCAAATTTGAGGCGATTCGGTTAAGAAACGGCGCAGTTATTAGTGAAAAGGTGAAGCGGCGTCTAGCGCGCGCGTTTCTGAACCGATTCACTTCCGGTTTGGCACACTGATAGTCCCCGGTTCCGGTCATCTTCCTGCCAAATGCGAAGGCAATCGGCCCAGAAACGCAGGAGATACGGGCGCCGAGAGGCCGGCGGATGCGCGTTTCGCGCATTTGCGAAACCGCGCAAATGACACGGCCGCCTCGGTTGCCGTTGCCATCGCCCCGTTAGGGCTCACAGCAAATTTGAAGCGATTCGGTCGAAAAACGGCGGAGTTATAAGGCCCGTTTTGTGTTTCACACACACACACACACACACACACACACACACACACACACACACACACACACACACACACACACACACACACACACACACACACACACACACACGGACGGACAGTTGGCTTTTTACTATATGATGTACATGTACTTGATAATTATTAAACCGATGGAAATAACAGAATTACAGAGCACATTAGCACAGTGTTTAAATTATAATTTTTATAGCATTCAAAAATGCACATTAAAAGGTTGTATATTGGAAATACTTTACAGACAATAATGAAAGCTTCTAACTGAATATAGTCTGATAATATTATGGGATTTGGAATGATGATACAAAAACTTCACACTAAGAACACTTTCAAACAGTATTCCAACATTTATAAAAACCCAACAGAATTCCTGAGTTTTCAAATCAGGCCAAGAAGTTTGGTACGGATTTCTTATACAAATTTGGCCTACACCAACATTTCAAATGATGTATTCAGTAGGCCCACGTTTGTAAACATTATTTTATAAACAAGATTTTATAATATTTTAACTGTCTGTCAGAAGACTGTGAGCAAAGGTAAAGATGCGCCCCTCCCCCCCCCCCTCCTCCATTTCTCGGTTGTTTCCATTTTTCCCGTTTTGCCTTTCTTACTGCAGATTGAGTACATCATCCTCAATCGTTTGCTATATTTAACACTAATGTTCATCCATATACATAATTAAACACATGCATTCAATAATAGTCGAAGATAAAGGCAAGACGGATAAAACGCAATGAACCAGGACTGTGACAAATGCTCCGCGGCTGTTGTGTGTACTGCACTATATTGGGGAGGGGGGGGGGGGGGGGGTCCTGTTAGATAATGGCCTTTATCATGACTGCGATTAATTATTCAACAAAGATAATTAGCTCCAAAAATCGATACGATACAGGTTAATGTTTGGTAAGAAAGGCAGGTGTGAAAATGTGGGGAGAGCTGAGAAATGTAAGAGGGGGGGGGGGGGGGGGGATCACATCTTTACCTTTACCAGACTGTGTTCACAGAAGGAAACGCAGCGAAAGCTGCCAAGAGGAAACTAAACTGAATCTTCAATCTTCAAAATAAAGCACAAAAAATGCATATCATCAACAACAACAAAAAGCAAAACTTGTAATCACGTTAATATTTTCATTATTAGTAATTGGATTCTCAACCAATTATAAACAACAAGAGACCCCCCAAAAAAAACCAAATCCGTTTTCTGATTATGCACAGACTATGACAAATGTGATACATTCACACATGAACACAGAATAAACAATAAGTGACTGAAGACAGGAGTACTGGAATGATAGTAACTTAGTACTTTGCGCTTCATGTTCACGAGAGACGTAGGCTTATATCGACTCTACAGACTATAGATGTTAATATAAACACTACGTCAATTCGGTGTGAATATAAAATGACCCCTTTCTTTCCTAAATGATTTGAATTTCAGATTTGCCATTTAAAGTCAAGACTAAGACTTTCGACATTTGCGGAAAACAATATTACTAGACAAGATCAAAAATATTTTTTTAAAGAAAAGCGAAACGATCAGAGGCTAGTCTCAGTCCTTTTGTCCTACAGACCTAAATTGATTTTCCCAGCTTATTTGGAACACTCAGAAATCATGGCAAATCAGTCACTCAGTGTAGAGTAGCACAGTGGTAGCGTGTTCGCCTCGTGTCAAGTAAACCCGAGTTCGAAGCTAAGTACAGGGGATTTTTCCTCTCACTCTGCACTAGGCCTTACGGTCTGAACGTGGAGTCTTTCGGGTGAGACGATAAACCGAGGTCCCGTGTGCCCATGCACTTAGCATACGCTAAACCCAGTGGCAACGAAAAAGTTGTCATTTGGTCAAAATTTACCACTACCCCTTTCCATACTCATCAGTGAGACAAAAATCGCATGCAAAAAATAATAAAATTGGGTGGCGCTGTGACGCGATCTTCAGGTGGGAGCAACCCGAATTTCAGAGAGACGCCTCTGTGACCATAAAGTGCATAATACCTAATAACACCTAATGGGCATCAGCAAGTAACAAAGAAAGAAAGACAATATGCCTATGCTAATCACCATTAAGGAGTGCATCTTTCAAAAAGAATCAATTCCCATTATTTACTATACCAGAATGAAACACAGTGAGACACTAATACTTGTTTAAGACAATACTCACACAATGGCAGCTCAGAGCATAACATATGTATGCCAGTCACTCGTTTCCGACTATGACTACCATATAGTAGAGGGGCAGATGCTATTCTGGCGGGCTGGGCTAGAATTTGTTTATAGTGGAGATGCCTTGCCCAGGGTACATTCAAGTGGTTTGTATTTTTCTACCACGTGCATTATGTTTGTGTTAATGCATGTGTGCGATTCATGTGAGCTGCGTCCGTACATCCACGTTTGCGCTTGTGTGTGTGTATATGTTATGTG
>CM065699.1:43354725-43362225 GCA_017654935.2 Phymorhynchus buccinoides | reverse complement strand
CACACACGCACGCGCTCACACACTCTCTCACACACACACACACGCACGCACGCACACACACACACACACACACACACACACACACACACACACACTCACACACACACACACACACACACAGAGGCGCTCTCTCTCTCTCTCTCTCTCTCTCTCTCTCTCTCTCTCTCTCTCTCTCTCTCTCTCTCACACACACACACACACCTACACACAGACTTACATTCCCATACAGCCCCCCTTTCCCCAGCAGCAGTCCCATGTCCTTGGTGTCCTCCCAGATGGCGGCCATGTCTTCCACGGGCAGGGGCTTTCTGGAGGCCTGACACACACACACAACAGTCCACTGCCTAACAGCACCAAAAAAGGCCGGGTTCACATTAGACGCGTAAGTTCCGTACGAGAAAACCCTAAATAAAAGGAAGAAAGAAGGATAAAAGTTTACGCATAATGGTGAAATTCGGACACGTGCGCAAATCTTTTCCCTTCTTTGTTTCACTTATATACGGATTGCGCACGGGTTTCCGCGTGGAATATCCGCTTATGTGTGTACCCGGCCTTAATGTCACAAACAGTGATAACTTCGCAGCCTACAAACCTTGCGAAGAATGAAGCCAACATTCTCACTCCCCACCTGGAAGGTGAAAAGGTGGAAGGTGGGAAGTGTTAAGTATGGTAACAGAGGCAGTGAGTGAGTTCACAATGATCCCCACCTGTAGTGTAGGTGAAAAGGTGGAAGGTGGGAAGTGTTAAGTATGGTAACAGAGGCAGTGAGTGAGTTCACAATGATCCCCAACTGTAGTGTAGGTGAAAGGGTGGGAGTAAAAAAACACCCGGCTTCAGTCAGCTGCGGACTGCAAACTCTTTGTATATTTAGACTTTTTGATAGCACCAACAGAAAAAAGAAACAATGGATAGATAATTGAAGAAATTAATACAAACAGCAACACTACTGCAAAAAAAAGAAGAAGCAATATTTCGGTTTATTCTATAAAAAAAAGAAGCTTTTTCCAGCTAAAATGTTGGCCAGCTGACAAAAACCTTTTACGCCCTAAATCTTTCCATGTTGTCAAAATAAAATAAGTGATGAAAGGGGCACCCTGACGGATGAGTTTTTGCAAGAAACACGTCGAGATCCCCAGAAAGACAGCCTTTTCAAGGAACGGAACACTACATTTTCAAAATATGGGTACAGGTGCAACTGGTGGGTGCGCCTCTGGCTGCGACGCGCTCTCCAGGTGGGAGCAGCCCGAATTTCACAGAGACGCCTCTGTGACTATAAAGTATCAAATACCAAATATCAAATACGAAATGATGAGGTGATAATGATGACGACGAAAATGATGACAATGACACCGATCACAATGAAGGTGATGATGATGATGTTAATGATGATGACGACAATGACACCGATGACAATAAAGGTGATGATGAGGACGATAACGAAGACGACGACAATGATGCTAATGTTACCGATGACAATGAAGGTGATGATGATGATGTTAATGATGATGACGACAATGATGCTAATGTTACCGATGACAATAAAGGTGATGATGATGACGATAACGAAGACGACGACAATGATGCTAATGTTACCGATGACAATGAAGGTGATGATGATGATGTTAATGATGATGACGACAATGATGCTAATGTTACCGATGACAATAAAGGTGATGATGATGATGTTAATGATGATGACGACAATGATGCTAATGTTACCGATGACAATGAAGGTGATGATGATGACGATAACGAAGACGACGACAATGATGCTAATGTTACCGATGACAATGAAGGTGATGATGATAACGATAACGAAGACGACGACAATGATGCTAATGTTACCGATGACAATGAAGGTGATGATGATAACGATGACGACAATGACACCGATGACAATAAAGTGATGATGATGACGATAACGAAGACGACGACGACAATGATGCTAATGTTACCGATGACAATGAAGGTGATGATGATGATAACGATGACGACGACAATGATGATTCTTCTTCTTCCATCGCTCAGTTTCCTGTCAATTATGAGCGCAGATGCGTCATGCTGCCGTCATGCGCCTAACTAAGAAATAGTTAGCTAGGCCCAGCAAGTCCGACTTCGGCTGGGAGAAATCTTTTGAAAGCGTTTCTTGGAAAAAAAGGCAGGAGAATGGACGGGTAACTCACTTTTCTTTTCTTTTTTCTCCAACATCGGCAGAATCTTCAACTTGATGAAGGAGGCCGATTAACGGGAAGAAGAAGAAGGCAGATAGATAGAAAGTGACAGTAAGCAAAGGGAAAAGGCAGAGTGAAAGAGAGTGACAGATTAGAGGAAATTACAAGCACAGAACTTCCAGAAGGTGGGGGAACTATTTATACCAAAAAAACCCGGTATCCCCATGGGGGGGGGTGGGGGGCAATGTTAATGATTCTATACCTTATCGGTGACCATCTCCATGCCGATCATCAGCCCCTTCCCTCGGACAATGGTGATGATTCCATACCTTATCGGTGACCATCTCCATGCCGATCATCAGCCCCTTCCCTCGGACAATGGTGATGATTCTATACCTTATCGGTGACCATCTCCATGCCGATCATCAGCCCCTTCCCTCGGACAATGGTGATGATTCTATACCTTATCGGTGACCATCTCGATGCCGATCATCAGCCCCTTCCCTCGGACAATGGTGATGATTCTATACCTTATCGGTGACCATCTCAATGCCGATCATCAGCCCCTTCCCTCGGACAATGGTGATGATTCTATACCTTATCGGTGACCATCTCGATGCCGATCATCAGCCCCTTCCCTCGGACAATGGTGATGATTCCATACCTTATCGGTGACCATCTCCATGCCGATCATCAGCCCCTTCCCTCGGACAATGGTGATGATTCCATACCTTATCGGTGACCATCTCAATGCCGATCATCAGCCCCTTTCCTCGGACATCTCCCACCACCTCGTACTGGTCCCTCAGCTTGACCAGCTCCTGTAAGAAGTAGGTGCCCACGTCTGCGCACCGCTCCTGGCACTGGTCCTCCTCAATCACCTGGCAATCATCGTCAGTTTTCATCATTCATCGTCATCATCATCAAATCGTTATCAAACATCCTTCATCGTCAATCATCATCATCATCAATCATCATTAATTATAAAATCATCAACATCAATCACCATCATCAACATACCTAATCGAATCATCATCAAATTAATCATCAATTAACATCCCTCATCACAAACATAATCGAATCATCATCAATAATCATCGAATTAACATCAATTAACATCATCAAATCATCATCACCATCATCATCAAAAATCATTATCAACAATTCATCATCATCACCAAGCAGCAAAATTGATCGTGTGTGTTGTTAATAGCGTTGTCCACAAAAGAAATAATAAGTCTAAGTGTGCCTTATGTATGTGTGTGTGAGTGATGTGTGTGTGTTGTGTGTGTGTGTGTGTGTGTGTGTGTGTGTGTGTGTGTGTGTGTGTGTGTGTGTGTGTGTGTGTGTGTGTGTGTGTGTGTGTTTTTTTGCCCTGTAACTTGTGAACCGGTAGGCAGAATCGCTTCAAAATTTGGTGCACAGATGGTCCCCTCTCCACAACACAGTTGTGATCCTTGCTGACCTTGGCCTTGAAAACCAATCAGTAGTAGTTACTACTAGTAGTAGAGAGAGGACAAGAGAGAGATGAGAGAGAGAGAGAGAGAGAGAGAGAGAGAGAGAGAGAGAGAGAGAGAGAGAGAGAGAGAGAGAGAGAGAGAGAGAGAGAGAGAGAGGGAGAGGGAGAGAGGGAGAGAGAGAACATTGAACAGTTTATTCGAATAGGCCATAAGCCCCCTATATATGAAAGGGATGAAGAAAGAGAGAGAGAGAGAGAGAGAGAGAGAGAGAGAGAGAGAGAAAGAGAGAGAGAGAGCGTATGCGTATGAGTGTGGTGTGTGAGTGCGTGCGTGCGCGCGCGCGCGTGTGTATGTGTGCGCGCGCGCGTGTGTGTGTGTGTGTGTGTGTGTGTGTGTGTGTGCGTGCGCACGCGTGTATGTGTATGTATGTGCGTTTGTGTGTGTATGTGTGTGTGCGCGTGTGTGTGCGTACGTGTACGTGTACGTGTGCGCGTGTACGTGCGTGCGTGCGTGCGTGCGTGCGTGTGTAACCATATGCGTGCGTGTATATGTGTGTGTGTGTATGTGTGAGAGTGGTCGGCACTCACGTCCAGAACGGCTGAGCCGACTGCGGAGGCCAGGGGGTTGCCCCCGAAGGTGTTGAAGTGCAGAGCCTGGCCCATCACGGCCGCTATCTCTGGAGTGGTCACCACCGCGCCAATGGGGAACCCGTTCCCCATGCCCTTAGCCATGGTCACTGCGTGAGAGAACACGTGTTCACACATACCGATGAACCTCCCTATAAGACCTCCTCCCATTATAAGACTCCCTTTTACTACGCCTAATTAGACGTTAAACCATCCAGACAGACAGAGAAAGAGAGAGAGAGAGAGAGAGAGAGAGAGAGAGAGAGAGAGAGAGAGAGAGAGAGAGAGAGAGAGAGAATGCGAATGCGAATGGTTTATTCAAAAGGCCTTGGCCACATTTGAAGGGGGGAAACATGAACATTCAAACAATACATATCTAATTTATATATATATCTCTGATCTTAAATGCATGATAAAGAAAAATAGCAAAACATTTTATAACATTTTCATTGCTAGAGGAGAGTAGCATTATAAGCTTAAACAGACAGGGATTACGAATGAACTTAGCAGGAATAAGTTTTCTTCTGAGATCATCATATAATGAACAGGTGAATACAAAATGAACTTCATCTTCAATTACATTTTGACAATAAGGACATAATAATCTCAATTTCTTTATGAACCCTGTAATAAAAATAATGTTTGTTTAAATCTGATATTCCAAATCTGAATTTAGTTAGTATTCTTTTTAGATGTCTGTTTAATTGCATAGTCATATACAAAGGAACTAAATGAGACGAATTGATTAAACTGTACATATCATATCTTCTGCTGTCTTCCAAATGTGCATGCCAATCCTGCCATTGACATTCAATCAACCTATCACGAAAAATACGTACAGAAAACTCAACTTTGTTTCCTACACCCTGATTAATCCATACAAAACCAAAACCAAATTCAAATAACTTTATCCTTACTCTAGTTACCCAATTCGTCTTGCCTCTCACATCCAAAATATACAACATATTATAAGCTTTACGTGGTAATCTGAACGCATTCATTTCTGTAAGTCTTAGCCAAAAGCGAATACATTTTACAGCTGAAGAAACATATAAAGGAAAACGCTTTGTCTCACCATAAACAAGGTTATTTGGTGTTTTGATAGAAACTCCTAAAAACTTTTTCAGAGCAAATAAATGGATTTTTTCACAATGAATATTAGCAGTATCTAGTCCCCAGATTTCAGCTCCATACAATAACATTGGCTGAATTTGCGAGTCAAAAAGTTTCATAAACAACGGAAAACAGTCATTATTTAATTTTCTAAGATTAAACATAATGGAAATTAATGCCCTCTTTGCCTTACTAGCTAGATCCTTACAAGCAAAAGTAAAACTTAAACGAGTAGAAAAATATATACCTAAATATTTATAAACATTAACCACTGGCATCATAACTCCGTTATAAAACCAATTTTGCCCCTAGAAGAGAGATAACCACCTTTTCTAAATACAATAATATTACTTTTGGACATATTAACATTTAATTGAAAACGTGATGCAGCTCTGTATAAACTATTCAACTTTTTGAAGACCAACAACTGTTTCTGAAATTAGAGCAATATCATCAGCGAGGAGTAAAATAAACAGTTCAATAACATCGTTAATAAAAGTAGCACCATGTCGTCCATTTTCAATAACTTCTCTAGTAACTTCATTAATGAATAAAGAAAATAGGACAGGGCTACATACATCACCCTGTTTGACACCAGTTGTACAATTGATACAGTCAGATAAAGCACCACCACAGAGAGAGAGAGAGAGAGAGAGAGAGAGAGAGAGAGAGAGAGAGAGAGAGAGAGAGAGAGAGAGAGAGAGAGAGAGAGAGAGAGAGAGAGAGAGAGAGAGAGAGAGAGAGAGAGAGAGAGATTCCCTCCCACATGAGGCCTACTTCTCTGAAACATTGCCCTTCTTTGTAAGTATTACAATTACCTCCCTTACAGGACCCCTCCCTATTAAGACATAATGCATAGGCCTATGGATATGCAAAGACATAAGCACAAACACACACACAACATACACAGACACGCACAGACAGACCGACAGTCAGACACACTCACACACACATACTTGCACGCACGCACACGTGCGTACGTACACACACACTGATACACATACACACACACACAGAGGCACACACACATGCACATGCGCGCACAAACGCGCGCGCACACACACACATAAGTATGCATGCATAGACAGCTATGCAAACTCACAAACTCACATAGTTATATGCGCATTCATATATGGACATGTATATACTCACACACACACACACACACACACACACACACACACACACACACACACACACACACACACACACACACACACACACACACACACACACACACACACACACACACACACACACACACACACACACTGAATAAATACCTGCACTAGTCATTCACGGAGGATGAAAAACAAACTCATTGGACAAACTGTCCTGAAACAAGAAAATCAAAAGGACAAAAATGTCCTGGCTCTTGCAAAAAAACCAACCCACTATGGTCAATCAAACGGGACAGTGTTGCAGTTTCAAAATATGAGATTAACCCTAATAGGGTTAACAAAATAGGACATTTTCAGTTTCAATAGGACATTTATCCTATGACCTGGGACCCGGTGTGGCGTTCTCAAAACGGATTTGTTCTGAAAATGTCTGCGCATGCGCGAAATCGATCATGACGTACCATCAAATTGACCGTAACCCTATCCCTAACCCTATCCCTAACCCTAACCTGAAACCGTCAAATACACCACCAACAAAAAGTTGATGGCACGTCATTAGATTACTGTCTCAATTTCGCGCATGCGTAGACATTATGAGAACAGGGTAATTTGAGAACACCACACCGGGACATCACCTCGGGGTCAACACACACACACACACACACACACACACACACACACACACACACACACACACACACACACACACACACACACAGTGACACACACTGACCTATGTCCGGCATGACACCCTGGGATTCGAACCCCCAGTAGTGGCTGCCTAGACGACCGAACCCCGTTTGCACCTGAAACGAAATCACTTAATGAGCGGCTTAGCTGGCTGTTTTGACCGCCACGTGTCATAACGCTCGAGTGGGACTTATCCTCTCTATGTTCTTAGTATTTTTTTTTTATTTTTTTTTTAACATATTTTTATTCCTTCCTCTTTCATTCTTCCTCTCCACAGTTCCTTCGTTCACACACACTTTCATCCATCAACAGTTTATAT
>CM065699.1:43342225-43344725 GCA_017654935.2 Phymorhynchus buccinoides | reverse complement strand
GTTTACAGCGTGACACACTCCCACGCACATGTTAAGTTTACAGCGTGACACACTCACACGCACATGCTAAGTTTACAGCGTGACACACTCACACGCACATGCTAAGTTTACAGCATGACACACTCACACGTCGTATTCTTATCTAAATGCGAAGTCAGGGCTGCCTACCAAGCCTGTGAGAGTAGATCATTGTTCGAGCGATGAACGAAGAAATGTGAAGAAGAAACAAATTGTAACATTGTAGTGTTGCAAGCTACCCAAGTACCTTGCTTCTGATGCTCAACCTCGATTTGCGGATGAGCAGCTCAGATACGTTTTTTTGTGTTTTTTGTCAACAAATCAATTATTCTTTGGGGATTCATTATCTTCCTCTTCTTCTTCTTCTTCTGGGGGTTCCCAGACCATACAGTCAAAATGGGTAAGGTACATATGTGTCCTGCTCTCAATTTTCACCGTTCACCCCGCTGCATTCAGCCGACACATCCCCATTTCGTAGGAGCTCAAAGAAGAAATGTATGTGGAAGATTGTTTGTTTGCTTTAAAGGCAGGAGAATGGGCCAATCAGTCAGAAAGATAGTAGATGATAGAAAGCAAAGGGAAAAGGCAGAGTCAAAGAGAGTAACAGATTAGAGGAAGCTACAAGCACAGAACTTCCAGAAGGTGGGAGAACTATTTGTACGAAAGACCCCCTCTCCACTCCACCACCCCAGGGGGAGCGTCCATCGTGGAGGGGAGGGGGAGGGGGGGTCGTCCAGCTCCCCGAATGGAGGCACGAGGCAGCCACCCCCTGCCCCGTATCATTGGGAATAAACGTGAGTGCTGCCCACACATTTACCTGAGCGAGATGCTGTCGTAGACTCCGGTGTAGAGGCGAGCCATGAAGAGAGCCAGGTCATTGGCCTCGGAGCCACTGTTGGTCAGATACACCACCTGACGGCCCAGTAAACAATGATAGGGGAAGACGGGGTAAAAAGCGCATGGGCGGGTAAGAAGCCCACCCCAATTATCTCATGAAATAAAAGAAAATTTCAGTCAAATTTCCCCATGAGACGAATGCTAGACATTAACGCTCGTCTCATGAGCAAAATGAGACTGAAATTTGCTTCATTTCATGAGATAATTGGGGTGGGCTTCTTACCCGCCCATGCGCTTTTTACCCCGTCTTCCCCTATATACTATTAAATTCCACAAATAAGCCAAACATTATGGGAACACATGAAGCTTTCTGGGTCGCCTTTCTCTAGATAACGGTCGCCGCGCGAATAACGCTTACGCCAAACGGGGCCTAAAGCTGGAGACAGACTATGCGACTGCCTCATATGACTCGATCAGGTCGTGACGTTGACCAAATTTTGTTTCCCGCACAGAAGAGGTCACAAGTCATCTGACTCGATCAGACTCGATCAGTGAAATTTAGAACCCGCCCTATTCGGCCCTGTCACCTGACTGGGCCCGACTGAGTCAGTTTTTTGGAAGTTTTATTTGAGCTTTGGCCCCAGGGGGGCTTTTAAGCTAATAGATCTGATCGAGCAGCATGGTATGCAAATGAGGTGAAACGTCACGACCTGATCGAGTCACATGAGACAGTCACATAGTCTGTCGCCGGCTTAAGAAACACTTTACAAAAAGTTTGCGAAAGAATACTATATGCTCTTGTCTGATTGGTCAAACAAAATATTATTTTAAACAAACTTTAATGGACCAATCAACAACAAGAAACGTATTCACCCCCTACTAGTTCCGGATAGTTCGCCGCTTGCTCGGTGGTTGGCAAGAACAAAACGCCACGCGAACTATCGGCAAACGAAGCGTGTTTCTTAGACCGTTTTTGCCGATCTGCGCTCACGCTACGTAACGTTAGCCCCTGTAAAACGATCCCCAGATGCAACCCCTCCAAGACGTCACTGCCTGAGGCACACATCATTACTGGCCTGGGGTTGCCTAGAAAACAATCTATGATAAAGTACGCTAAGTCTAAACAAAAGACTGCTGAAATATAAAAAGCAAAACCCCCTTTTATATTTCTGCAGTCATTGTTTGATACAAGTTATTAGTTTTTGTAATAAATCCAATAATGCATCAATTGACTATCTAAAGATAGTCCGTTTTGACTCCAAGCCATCGAATATATAAAAAAAATTTTTATTTTTTATTTTTATTTTTTATATGCATTTGCGTGAATCTAATAATAAAAATGTTGTTTCCGTAGCATTAGCCTAAAGTAATTAACAGATTTTCACACACAAACTAAACATGCCACCAGAGTTGCACATTCAAGATGTCCGTTGAATCAATTTACCGTGGTGCAGAGAAAGAGGCTGGGAAACTCAGTTCTGGTCCAAGATTTTAGGGTTTTTTAAAAAGCATCTTTGCTCTTTCAGAGTGAGGAAAACAAACATAAAATAAAGGCACCCGATTGCTGTGTTTCATCGCTCGCTGTGGATGTTTTCCATGTGTGTGTGCGCGCGTGCTTTTCATTCCATGTTGTGTGTGTATATGA
>CM065699.1:43332225-43337225 GCA_017654935.2 Phymorhynchus buccinoides | reverse complement strand
ACCTCATCACGGCATAAATATACCCTGACAAATAAATGCACATCTTGATACAGGCAAGGCAAGGCAAGGCAAGGCAAGGCAAGGCAAGAAATTTATTTCATACCCCATTTGGGCACAGAAATATAAAAACATACACACACATAAATAAATTTCCAAGAATCAACCCAAGAGTGATGTCCAAAATCATTTCAAAGAAAACCCATAATAATGTAAAAACAAAATGGGAAAAAGACATGATTAATAGCATTTATCTGAAAGAACCATTAACAACTGTAATGAAGTGCTTTACAACTGTAATGAAGTGCTTTAGTTAATATTTTCGACGGGCTGGCTTTCGCCAACAAACCAACCAACCAGGGTAGTAATATTTTCTTATTTTTTGTAGAGAACAAAGCTTTGAATTTATATAAGCATTAGGGCGAGTAAAACAAATACTTAGGGAGGTACCTTCTCCTGTCAGTGTCAAAGAAAGGACACACAAACAGAATAAGTCTCTGCACGCAGGCAAGCAAGGGGTACAAAGCTTCACATAGACAAACAGACGTACAGAAAGCACATACACGCGCACGCAGCTAAAACATACATAAAACACACAGTGCACATGTACAGAGGCACACACATAGGACACCGACATTTAATACACGCAAACAACACGCACACAAATACCCCCAGCATTGACTTTTTTACTTGCATGCATGTACATGCATGCACTTCGCGCGCGCATCGCACGATATAAGGTTACAGATATCTAGGCTAGGCACACGTAGGGGAAGACGGGGTAAAAAGCGCATGGGCGGGTAAGACGCCCACCCCAATTATCTCATGAAATAAAGAAAATTTCAGTCAAATTTGCCCATGAGACGAATGCTAGACATTAACGCTCGTCTCATGGGCAAAATGAGACTGAAATTTGCTTCATTTCATGAGATAATCGGGGTGGGCTTCTTACCCGCCCATGCGCTTTTTACCCCGTCTTCCCCTACACACTTGACCCATATCATTTTTGTCATGGTAGTGCTTAAATATGAGTGAAAGAGGGGAAAATAGTCGTTCATGTAGATAAGGCTACTTACTACCCCTCCCAAACAAATAATCAAAAAAATAAAATAAGGGCCCGTTGTAAAATGACAGCGAGACACTTTTGCATTGCTTTTCTACAGTAACGAAAAATAAAGCTAAGCTACAGCTTAACGGCCAGCCACACGTCAGCTAAAATCGCACGACTGTACGATACGATTCGATCACGTGGTCTCGATGCCCGCCAATCACATGCGTGTTCTTTGGTACCACGTGATCGAATCGTATCGTGCAGCCGTGCGATTTTAGTGGACGTGTGGCTGGCCCGTTAGCGTTTAGTAGGCTAGGGTGACTGATTCCACCTGTTAACCTAAGACTGAGGCCTTAATTGCACTCGCCCTTAGGCCATGGCAGCGGCTGCAGCGTGGAGGATTAGTTTGCCACTGGGGAAACCTTCCCCAACACCAACTGCTCTCGAAAGATTCGTTTCCACCGAACGAGTGGGGATGGCATCTCCGCTACGAACAAAATGTGGGTAAAGGTCAAGATGTGCCACCCCTCCTACCTATCTCGGTTAATTCTATTCTTCCGTGATTGCCTTTCTTACCATACATAAAGCTGTATTTTAGGAACATTTTTAGCTAATAACCTTTTTGGAATACTAACCCTAGCCCTAACCCTAGCCCTAACCCTAGCCCTAACCCTACCCCTACCCCCCACCCTATAAGACGGAAAAACGCAACGAACCACAACTGTGACAAATCGCGGTGTACTGCAGTACATAGTGGGGGGTAGGGTTAGGTTTAGGACTAGGGTTAGGGCTAGGGTTAGTATTCCAAAAAGGTTATTAGCTAAAAATGTTCCTAAAATACAGCTTTATGTATGGTAAGAAAGGCAAAAACGGAAAAATAGAATTAACCGAGAAATGCAGGGGGGGTGCCACATCTAAATGTTTTAAAACGAGAAGGTCCATGCATTGTCTACAGCTAGGCTAGACTTTAGACAGTGTTTTCTCAAAATGGCCGACGTTCACCCTACTAACTTTAAATGCCCATAACTCGGGAACGGAAAAGTATACAAGAATGGTTCTTGCATCATTAGAAGGAGAACTGCGTGACGTTTTCACACGGATATTTTCCCAGAATGGTCAGTTTGACACTTAATGTCCCTCCCGTGGTGCTGCGTCTCAAATTCTATCCCAGCCGTCCAGAATAGCACCTGCCCCCCCTCAGTCATGGTCGGAAACGATCGACAGATTGACATACATACCCGCACGCATACAAAGAATGCCATGCACACAAGGTACCTCATGACGTGCGGGTTGGAAGTCGCAGGGTGGAAGTTGAGGCCGGTCCTGGGTTGAGGTGGACAGATAAGCTGCTGAGGAGGAGGATGTTGATGTTGATGGTGTTGATGATGATTGTGGCAGAAACACTGATGTCCTCCTGGGTGGTATTGTGGAGACTGCAAGTTGAATTAGTAAAATAAAAAATAAAATTTTAAAAACCCATACACATACATACATAGCAGACAGACAAACACACACACACGCGCGCGCGCGCGCGCGCACGCACACGCACACGCACACACACACGCACACACACACACACACACACACACTTACTATGCGTTACCCCTTCACTTAGGTTTGCCCGTGTCTGTTTCTGAGCCCATATAGCCTACCTCTGTCTGTTTCTGTGCCCATATAGCCTACCTTTGTCTGTTTCTGTGCCCATATAGCCTACCTCTGTCTGTTTCTGTGCCCATATAGCCTACCTTTGTCTGTTTCTGTGCCCATATTACCTTTGTCTGTTTCTGTGCCCATATAGCCTAGTCTGTTTCTGTGCCCATATAGCCTACCTTTGTCTGTTTCTGTGCCCATATAGCCTACCTTTGTCTGTTTCTGTGCCCATATAGCCTACCTTTGTCTGTTTCTGTGCCCATATAGCCTACCTTTGTCTGTTTCTGTGCCCATATAGCCTACCTTTGTCTGTTTCTGTGCCCATATAGCCTACCTTTGTCTGTTTCTGTGCCCATATAGCCTACCTTTGTCTGTTTCTGTGCCCATATAGCCTACCTTTGTCTGTTTCTGTGCCCATATAGCCTACCTTTGTCTGTTTCTGTGCCCATATAGCCTACCTTTGTCTGTTTCTGTGCCCATATAGCCTACCTTTGTCTGTTTCTGTGCCCATATACCTTTGTCTGTTTCTGTGCCCATATAGCCTACCTGTTGTTTCTGTGCCCATATAGCCTACCTTTGTCTGTTTCTGTGCCCATATAGCCTACCTTTGTCTGTTTCTGTGCCCATATAGCCTACCTTTGTCTGTTTCTGTGCCCATATAGCCTACCTTTGTCTGTTTCTGTGCCCATATAGCCTACCTTTGTCTGTTTCTGTGCCCATATAGCCTACCTTTGTCTGTTTCTGTGCCCATATAGCCTACCTTTGTCTGTTTCTGTGCCCATATAGCCTACCTTTGTCTGTTTCTGTGCCCATATAGCCTACCTTTGTCTGTTTCTGTGCCCATATAGCCTACCTTTGTCTGTTTCTGTGCCCATATAGCCTACCTCTGTCTGTTTCTGTGCCCATATAGCCTACCTTTGTCTGTTTCTGTGCCCATATAGCCTACCTTTGTCTGTTTCTGTGCCCATATAGCCTACCTTTGTCTAGTGTTTGTCAGTCTGTCGTCAGACACAGTTTATATGCGTTCCCCTTTATGGATATGTGTGTATGTCTGTCTGTCTGTCTGTTTGTGTGTCTGTTGAGTCCGACTCTGGACAACTGATTTCCTCAACTAACAACAATAAATCAAATTGTGGCGGATACGGTTTGACCATATATTTATATAAGTTTAACGCACACAACAATGATTGATGGGGAATCACCCGGGGCAAGGCATCTCCACTATAAAGAAATTACAACAGTAGCTCTCTCTCTCTCTCTCTCTCTCTCTCTCTCTCTCTCTCTCTCTCCTCTCTCTCTCTCTCTCTCTCTCTCTCTCTCTCTCTCTCTCTCTCTCTCTCTCTCTCTCTCTCTCTCTCTCTCTCTCTCTCTCTCCCTCCCTCCCTCCCTCCCTCCCTCCCTCCCTCCCTCTCTCTCTCTCTCTCTCTCTCTCTCTCTCTCTCTGGTCTCTTTCTCTATTCCCTCCCAAGTGAGTATCAGTAACATTATTAATAACAGGGGGAAAATAACAGATTGCGTCACACATTCCATAGCCTACTTTTTCTTGCGAGAAAAACAAATAGGCCTAAAATAATGTTGATAATATTAGGCCTATGACCCTATTCAGGTTTGGGGAAAACTTTGCAGGAATATTAGTTAGGTCACCAATTCTATTTCACTTTTCGGGTTCACTATTCAGACTCGGCTTTTGTTTTCTCTCTCTCTGAAATCGATCTTATTCTCTAACTCATTATCTTTGCTCTCTCTTTTCAAAGTAGTGACTTTTTATTAACACGTGAGTAAAAAGCGCATTAATAACGGGGGAAAATAACAGATTGCGTCACACCCATAGCCTATTTTTCTTGAAAGAAAGAAAAAATAGGCCTAAAATAATGTTGATGATATTAGGCCTATGACCCTATTCAGGTTTGGGGAAAACTTTGCAAAATAGTAGTTAGGTCACCAATTTATTTCACTTTTGGGTTCACTATTCAGACTCAGCTTTTGTTTTTAACGTCTGAAATCGATTTATTCTGTAACCATTATCTTTGCAGCCTTCAAAGTAGTAGTACTAAAGCTTCGAGCAGCCTTCTTGACTTTAACACACACAGTATGCAGAGTTTGCACTGTGTCAGTACTTTTTAGTGTGTTTTGTTTGTTGGAGTCAGTATTGTCAGTCAACATTGCTTACACTACTGTCTGTCACAGAGCGCGTGGGAACAGCTATAGTCATTCCGAGCTATAGAATGGAGAGTGCACGAGATTCCGAGTTTCGTGCGTGCCTGCGTGCCTGCATATAGGGGAAGACGGGGTAAAGAGCGCA
>CM065699.1:43302225-43324725 GCA_017654935.2 Phymorhynchus buccinoides | reverse complement strand
GTCCCAAGGATATCTCCCGAACCGCTTGACCGAATCGCGTCAAATTTTGTGTGAAGGTGTGCCTCCTTAATAGGAAGAGATCGGCGCAAACCATTTTGCCGTCATGACCTTGACCTTGACGTACGACCTTGAAAACCGAAAATCTTTTTTAGCCATATCTCGGGCACCAGACTCGACATAGGATGTTGAAACTTGGTATGAAGGTGGTTTGGCTTATGCCCGTTCTGATGATGGCATACCGATCAAGGTCAAGGTCAAGGTCAAAAAGATCGCTGAGCCTGAAAATCGGAGGGTCATTTTTTTCTCCTTCTGTCTGTCCCAAGGATATCTTTCGAACGGGTTGACAGAATCACGTCCAATTTTGTGTGCTGGTGTGTCACCATGAGAGGAAGGCATCCGTCGTGACCTTGACCTTGGCGTACGACCTTGAAAACCGAAAATCGTTCAGGGGCCATAACTCTCACACCGTTAGTGTTAGAGTCTTCCAATTTGGCATGAAGGTACTTTGGCTTATGCCCGTTCTGATGGTGGCATACCGATCAAGGTCAAGGTCACGGTCCGGGCGATCAGTAGGCCTTGAAAGTGGTAGGGGTCTACACATTGGGTTTTAAGCCATATTTTCCACATTGGTACTTGACAGAAGCGCTTCAGATTGTGTGTGGTACTGTATACCCTAGAGAAGAAAACATCCGAGCATAAATTATCACCATGCTCACCTTGACCTTGAAGTGTGACCTTGAAAACCGAAATTTCCTTCTTTGCGCTATATGTTTCTTCTTCAAGCTGTATCTCGTGAACTAGAAGACAGAATCCCTTCCAATTTTGTGTCAGGATGTGACACTCTACGGGGTGTCGCAAGTGCGTGGCATTGCTGGTGACGGACATGTCTGCCGCTCGGCGACGCCCTTGTTTTTTGTTTGTTTTCTTTTTTTCTGTCTGTCCCAAGGATATCTCCCGAACCGCTTGACCGAATCGCTTCAACTTTTGTGTGGTGGTGTGTTGATATCCTTGGGACAGACAAAAAAACAACGAAAAAAAAACCCAAGGGCATCGCCGAGCGGCAGATATGTCCTTTGCCTTCCTCTCATGGTGACACACCACCACACGATATTTGAAGCGGTTTCGGGAGATATCCTTGGGACAGACAAAAAACAAAACGAAAAAAAACCACAAGGGCATCGCCGAGCGGCAGATATGTCCTTTGCCGGTTACGCCCTGTACATGCCCCGCCCTGTACCTCCCTTCCCCCTCACATCTTAGGTCCCCGTCCTCCTTGTGACCTTTGGGTGATGCACCTACACACCCTTGACTGTCCTTAAAACCCTTCTTTTTTTTTTTTTAGACCCCTACAAACTTTCAAGGCCTACCGATCTCCCTGACCTTGACCTTGACCTTGATGGGTATGATATCATCGGAACGGCCCTAAGCCAAAGTACCTACATGCCAAATTTGAAGACTCTAAGACCAACGGTGTGGAAGTTATGGCCCCTTAAAGATTTTCGGTTTTCAAGGTCATACGCCAAGGTCAATGTCAGGACGGCGATGTTTTGCGCGGATGCCTTCCTCCCATGGTGACACACCACCACACAAAATTTGAAGCGATTCGGTCAAGCGGTTCGGGAGATATCCTTGGGACAGTCAGAAGAAAAAAACAAAGAAAAAAAAAACAAGGGCATCGCCGAGTGGCAGATATGTCCTTTGCCGGTTACGCCCTGTACATGCCCCGCCCTGTACCTCCCTTCCCCCTTCACATCTTAGGTCCCCGTCCTCCTTGTGACCTTTGGGTGATGCACCTACACACCCTTGACTGGGTGCAAATCGTTTTCCGGGATGCACACCCTTAATTGGTGGGGTGTACACCCTTGACACTGAGACATGTCTGCCGCTCTGCGACATTTAAGCCCCACGTGGCACATTTTGTGCTAGGATGTCTTTTACTTTTAGTATTAGACCCCCTCCTTTACCGGGATGTACACCCTTAATTAGTGGGGTGTACACCCTTAATGGGGGGGTGTACACCCTTAACTCGGAGACATGTCTGCCGCTCGGCGGCATACATTTGTAATCCAACGTGGTTCTAATTTGCTTTTTACTGCCCCCCCCCTCTTCTACTCTTCTTTTTACACCTCCCCACAAAAATTTGGAGTGATTCTATACAGTATTTCACGAGATATAGGAGGGTGAAGAAAAACGGAAACATGTCTGCCGCTCGGCGACATTGTATATCCGAGGGATAATTTATATACGAATGTGTTATACTCTTAGTGCCACATCCTCACACAAACTTTGAAGGGATTCTGTCTTCTAGTTCACGAGATACAGCTTGGACAAGAAATATATAGCGCAAAGAAGGAAATTTCGGTTTTCAAGGTCACACTTCAAGGTCATAAGATATGCTAGGGATGTTTTCAAGGTCTACCGTATACAGTCCCACACACAATGAACGCTTCTGTGAAGTTGATCGGAAAATATGGCTTAAAACATCAGAACCACTTTCAAGGCCTATGAGCTCAAAGACCTACCTACCTTGATCGGTATGCAATCATTTGAAGACATAAGCCAAAGTACCTAACCAAGGTGTGGAAGTTATGGCCCCTTAAAGATTTTCGGTTTTCAAGGTCATACGCCAAGGTCAAGGTCAGGACGGCAAAACGTTTTGCGCGGATGCCTTCCTCTCATGGTGACACACCACCACACGAAATTTGAAGCGATTCGGTCAAGCGGTTCGGGAGATATCCTTGGGACAGACAGAAAAGAAAAAAAGTTACACACACGAACGAAAACATACTCCTTTGCGATCGTAGATCGCCAAAGGACAAAAAACCCAAAAAAAACCAAAAACATACACGAACGAAACATACACGAACTTTGCGATCGTAGATCGGCAAAGGACAAAGAAACAAACCGGAACGAAAACATACTCCTTTGCGATCTACGATCGGCAAAGGACAAAGAACAACAAACACAGAAACATACACGAACGAAAACGTACTCCTTTGCGATCGTAACAATTATATGGAATAGCACACACGCTCTCAAATCGCCAATAGCAACCAAACACTCTTCTTCTTCTTCTTTGCTCCCGGCCATATCAGATCAGGGCTCCCCATCGTCCCACAAAACAAGGGGTCCCAGGGACTCCTTCACTTACAGTATAGAGGGTCCTAGAGGCGGGATAGAGGGTCCCAGTGGCATTGCGAATGCGAAAAAGAATTGTTCTTGTGCATCCCTGGGACACCCCCCCCCCCCTGCACATTCTAGAATTCTAGCCCTTCATAGACCCCCAAATGGGGGTCCCTGGGAGCCCTGCAAATGCTCAGTCCCCACAGCTTGTCACGGAATGCCACAGGCCTGGGCCAGATCTCACATCTCAGGGTGTCGAAGGTAGTAGTAGGGGCAGTCCTGCAGAATGTGGTCTGGTGTCTGCTGTAACCCCGTGCCACACGGACATGTGGGAGATCTTCAGACGGTACAGATGGGAGAGGAGCCGACAGTGCCCAGTTCTTAGTCTGAAGATGGCGACCTGCTGGGCACGGTCCAGCTGGTGGATGCTGTCCTCTCCAGAGTCAAGCTGCAGAACCAAACACTCAATCACCGACTTCTTCTTTTTCTTCTTCTTCTTTGGTCGCTCAGTTTCCTGCGATATGAGCGCAGATGTGTCATGCTGCTGTTATGCGCTTCACGAAGAAACAGGCCCAGCATGTCCGCCTTCAACTATAGTGAAAATCTTTGTGCTTCTTAGGGGGCGGGCGGGGGGGGGGGGGGGGGGGGCGGGGGGGGGGGGGGGGGGGGGGGGGGGGGGGGGGGGGGGGTCGAGGCAGGAGAGGCATGGGACCGGTAAGGCTCAAAGATAGTAAGCTTAATAAATTAAAAAAATGACAGTAAGCGAAGGGAAAAGGCAGTGTCAAAGAGAGTGACAAATTAGAGGAAGTTACAAGCACACAACTTCCAGAAGGTGAGGAAACTATTGTACAAAAATAGCCCCCCCCCCCCCCCCGGCCCTGCCCCACACACACACACACACACACACGCACACGCACACGCACACGCACACACACACGCACACACACACGCACAACACACACACACACACACACACACACACACACACACACACACACCGCCACATGGTTTCCCCACAGGCGGACACTGTATACAAATAATCTTACTTAATGCTCTTATTATTCAGAGTCACAAAACAAATAAAATGTCAAGAAGAAAAGAAAGAAAGAAAAGAAATTCAGAATCGGCTGATCAGAAGCGTATATAATACCTTGACCTCATCCTGTCTTCAGTCAAATGAATCACTCATAAAGCAGTGAATTCGTTTGGACTTCTGAGTTGTGTTCACAATTAATACACCTCGCTCCATTTTAGACTCACGCAGTAGTCTAGTTTACCCTGCAACTACTGAACAAGAAGGAAGATACGGAGCTTCCCTATACTAAGACTTGAATTTGATCTTCTGTTGTTTCGCCTACACGTCAACTAATGAATGTAAGTAAGTGAGTGTTTTGTGTACCTTTAAAGATAGTTTGTTTTCTCCCACTGTTAGGGTAGGTTAGGATATAGGGACTAAACATAGCCGTTAGACTTTCAAACGTCCCATCCTTTTGAGGTGGACCCTGACGGATGAGTTTTTGCAAGAAACACGTCGAGATCACGAGAATGACAGCCTTTTCAAGGATCGGAACACTCACTTTGCTCTGGTTTCCTAGAAATTAAACCGTCAAAGCGGCGATTCCTCCTTGGCGGAGATGCCGGAGAGAGTAGCCATTTTGGATGGGGTGGGTGGAGGTCACTCATTGTGATTGAAGCGCTTTCTTCTTTTGTAGTGCAGTAAATTTCCTTTGTTGTGAACGAAGCTCCTTTAGATAAACTGTATAAAAAAAATAAAAAATAATAAAAATAAAAAGGCTTGTATTGCGAACATTTCGTGCAAACGATTTGGCGGCCATCAGAAAAGAGACGGCACACGCCTTTGGGTGAAAGAATTTGACTTCCAGCACCTCCGCCAAGGAGGAATCGCCGATTTGACGGTTCGATTTCTGGAAACCAGAGCGAAGTGAGTGTTGCAATCTCTGTAAAGGGTGTTTTCCTGGTGATCTCGACGTGTTTGTTACAAAAACTCATCCGTCAGGGTGCCCCTTTAAGAAATCTTCCTAGCATAAGACGGAATGGGCTATATTCACATTTATGCCCGTCAAGAACGATAATAATTAGTAACAGAAAAGAACATAGCGATTGCTTTTTCAGTCAACAGATTATCGTTCTTGACGGGCATAAATGTGAATATAGCCAGGGAATGTGACACGTGACGTGCGGGGTCTTTAAAAAATAGCAGTGAATTCGTTTGACTTCTGAGTTGTGTTCACAATTAATACACCTCTCTCCATTTTAGACTCACGCAGTAGTCTAGTTTAGCCTGCAACTACTGAACAAGAAGGAAGATACGGAGCTTCCCTATACTAAGACTTGAATTTGATCTTATGTTGTTTCGCCTACACATCAATTACCGAATGTAAGTAAGTGAGTGTCAGTTTTGTGTACCTTTAAAGATAGTTTGTTTTCTCCCACTGTCTCACGAGAGATACATTTCACGTAACACCGGGAACAAAGAATAAGAATATGAAGTGCAAATCTTCGCTGAAGTGGCTTTCCTCTTCGGCCATGAGTCTGGGCCAGCAGCAACGTGAGAAGGAGAGTTGTGTGATGATTAATATACACGGCAATGGAAAATCAGTTGATACGTAGTTTACATTAACCCTTTCACCGCCAGCCATATTTCAGCCAAAACATTCCATTAAATTACCTGGGTAGAGAACAAAATCCATCTGCAGTATTGGGGATTCTTCTGTGACATATATAAAATCAATCTATCCTTACTTCCCCAAACTGAGACAATAGGGTCTTTGGATAATAGACCCCAATTTGATGCCTTTTAGTGACATAGGTGTTAAATCACTGTGGTGCTAAAATGTGACTTTGGCGGTGAAAGGGTTAACAGTTTCATGTTCTTCTTCTTCTGCGTTCCCAGGCCACATGGCCATAATGGGTAAGGTGCGTATTTGTCTGCTGGTTATCAGTTTTCACTGGTCTTCCCGCTGCGTTTAGCCGACGCATCCCGATTTCGGGGGAGGTCATAGGAGATCATTATTTGGAAGATGTTTTGGAGAAAAAAAAGAGAGGGAAATCTGTAGGTAAAGCTACAGTGGCACCTCCCTAATATAAGACCTTCAAAAATCATCCATAATGAGGTCTTATAAGGGAGGTAATTTTAGTACTTACAAAGGAGGGCAATGTCTCGGAGAAGTAGGTCTTATGTGGGAGGGAGTCTTATAATGGGAGGTCTTATAAGGGAGGTTCCACTGTATTAGGAAAGCAAAGAGACGAGGCAGAGTCAAAGACAGTGACAGGTTAGAGGAAGTGACAAGCGCAGAACTTCCAGAAGGTGGGGGAGCTAGTCGTACGAAAGATATCCACCACCCCCGGTATCCCCACGGGGAAATATTCGTGGAGGATGCACGTGCGTGACCGAATGGCATTCAAATTAGGAGACATCTGTCTTTGGTTCTGTGACTTAAGAATTCATTTTAAAGGTGGACCCTGACGGATGAGTTTTTGCAAGAAACGCGTCGAGATCACCAGAAAGACAGCCTTTTCCAGGATCGGAACACTCACTTTGCTCTGGTTTCCTAGAAATCAAACCGTCAAAACGGCGATTCCTCCTTGGCGGAGATGCCGGAGAGAGAAGCCATTTTGGATGGGGTGGGTGGAGGTCACTCATTGTGGTTGAAGCGTTTTCTTGTTTTTTTGCAGTGAGTAAAAAAAATTTGGGAGCTGTTTCCTTTGTTGTGAGCGAAACTCCTTTAGATAATCTGAACAAAATTGAAAAAAAGAAAAGAAAAAAGAGGGTAGTATTGCGACAATTTCGTGCAAACGATTTGGTCTAAACGCAGGCGGCCATTAGAAAAGAGACGGCACACGCCTTCTCTTTGGGTGAAAGAGTTTGACTTCCGGCACCACCTCCGCCAGGGAGGAATCGCCGATTTGACGGTTTGATTTCTAGGAAAATAGAGCAAAGTGTGTTGCAATCTCTGTAAAGGTTTTTTTCCTGGTGATCTGGACGTGTTTCTTACAAAAGTTCATCCGTCAAGGTGGCCCCTTAAGTCGGCCTTTAGGGACCACCGCCTGCAATGCCGACTGTCCTAACTTCCTCATGACAAGAAGTGAGGATGTACCCTGGCCAAAATACTATCCAGCAGAAAACAAAATCCATTTATTAGAAAATACTGTTTTACTAACAGAACTGCACCTTTGTGGAACAAGTTACCAACTAATATTAAGCAAGCACCTAATACTAACACTTTCAAAAATCTATTAGATAACTGGGAATATTATAAAAATTTGACATACATGAATATGATGAATGATTATCTAAAACCTGAGTGCACGATAAAACCTTGTACGTAATAAATGATATTATTAAGGATGGGATGACAAAAGCCTAACGGCTATGTTTTTTGGTCCCTAGTAACCTAACCTAACCTAACCAGTCCTAATGTCCACACAATAGCAGTTTGTTGATTGGCCGTGACCAGCAAACTCCACAAGGGTTTCGAGAGAGAAAACCCCGAAGGTTTTCACCTCCATAATCGTGTATGTTGTTGTGAATAGGAAATGTTCGGAAATAATGAAGGGGAGTAATTTCATGGTGTGTGGGAGTGATCTCGCCTAATTCAATCGGTCAAACAGGGGAAGTTACTCTACCTTCAGGTAAATCCCCAGCCCTCGTTTCGTGTGTTTGAGGAGACACACAGCATGTAGAACGCAGTGTTTCTTTCTAAATTTGATTTCATTTATATTTTTACGGTCAGTTTGCAAGTTCTATCACTTTGTAGCAACTGGCCACCCCTTATTTTTTCTATAAAAAAATGTTTGCCAGTCGCTGACTGGCATTCTGCGGTTTCAAGCTTCGACGCAATTGTTGCATTGTTGTTATGGTATTTGACCGAGTAATGGAGGTAAACAATTCAAATTTTCACGAAGTGCTCTCCCCTAGTTTTCTCCCGAAAATCGTCTATTGGTTCAATGAAAAGACAATTCTTGCGCGTGACTTAAGTAGGCCTGTGTTCTAAGAAGTAAAATTCACGATTTAAATTAAACAAAATTAGCCTTTTGTTTTATATCATTGGTTTAAATGATTCTTTTTTCGATTTTGTTTTCAAATGCACATTAAACAAATATGAAACAAACATACCCGCAACAACAAGCTTAAAGCTTATACTGGTCGCCACTTTACTTCATATAGTTTTTAGCATGGCGGCTGGTAAGCACAAAAGGATGTTTAAAACAATTAGAGAAAATAAGGATATACATTTTGAATCCTTCGTGAAACCAACATTCGGAAAAATGATAAATCAAAACTTTGTGATATACTTAAAGCACAGAAAAAAAGAATTAAACATATACACGAAACGAAAACAGATAACATTCAGAATATAAAAACAAAAACAAAACAAAAACATGAAGATGATGGGGAATACAAAGCTGTGAAGTGAATCAAATACTAATTGTAAGGGTCATGAAGCATCTATCAACAGAAAGAAGTTCATGCACTGATACATTATACACACCCACATGTACTAATGTCACCAAGTAGACTACCACAACAGAGTTTTAACTTAGTAATCATAATACACACAAAAACAAGGAACTTATTACTGAAATCTTTTAGACTCAAGAAAGAAAATTGTTTTATATCATTAAACTATTCTGTTACTTGTGGGCAAATGATATTAGGATAAGATATGCCCGCAACGTTTGATTCGAACAAGTAGGCTTACCTACCGGGTAGTGGTCGCCTCTTATTATATCACAGTTTTTTGTATTTTCATTGCATTTTAGAAACTCTCCATCCTTTAAACTTTTCCGTTTTCTGTTTGCAGAATCAGGCATGATGGACAAGTCATCTGGACGATCCGACGAGTACCCCGCCTTACCACGTCAACTTTCGCCATGTCCCTGCCTTACCACGTCAACGTTCGCCATGTCCCTGCCTTACCACGTCAACTTTCGCCATGTCCCTGCCTTACCACGTCAACTTTCGCCATGTCCCTGCCTTACCACGTCAACTTTCGCCATGTCCCTGCCTTACCACGTCAACTTTCGCCATGTCCCTGCCTTACCACGTCAACTTTCGCCATGTCCCTGCCTTACCACGTCAACTTTCGCCTTGTCCCTGTGCCTTACCACGTCAACTTTCGCCATGTCCCTGCCTTACCACGTCAACTTTCGCCATGTCCCTGCCTTGCCACGTCAACTTTCGCCATGTTCCTGCCTTGCCACGTCAACTTTCGCCATGTCCCTGCCTTACCACGTCAACTTTCGCCATGTCCCTGCCTTACCACGTCAACTTTCGCCATGTCCCTGCCTTACCACGTCAACTTTCGCCATGTCCCTGCCTTACCACGTCAACTTTCGCCATGTCCCTGCCTTACCACGTCAACTTTCGCCATGTCCCTGCCTTACCACGTCAACTTTCGCCATGTCCCTGCCTTACCACGTCAACTTTCGCCATGTCCCTGCCTTGCCACGTCAACTTTCGCCATGTTCCTGCCTTGCCACGTCAACTTTCGCCATGTCCCTGCCTTACCACGTCAACTTTCGCCATGTCCCTGCCTTACCACGTCAACTTTCGCCATGTCCCTGCCTTACCACGTCAACTTTCGCCATGTCCCTGCCTTACCACGTCAACTTTCGCCATGTCCCTGCCTTACCACGTCAACTTTCGCCATGTCCCTGCCTTACCACGTCAACTTTCGCCATGTCCCTGCCTTACCACGTCAACTTTCGCCATGTCCCTGCCTTACCACGTCAACTTTCGCCATGTCCCTGCCTTACCACGTCAACTTTCGCCATGTCCCTGCCTTACCACGTCAACTTTCGCCATGTCCCTGCCTTACCACGTCAACTTTCGCCATGTCCCTGCCTTACCACGTCAACTTTCGCCATGTCCCTGCCTTACCACGTCAACTTTCGCCATGTCCCTGTGCCTTACCACGTCAACTTTCGCCATGTCCCTGCCTTACCACGTCAACTTTCGCCATGTCCCTGCCTTACCACGTCAACTTTCGCCATGTCCCTGCCTTACCACGTCAACTTTCGCCATGTCCCTGCCTTACCACGTCAACTTTCGCCATGTCCCTGCCTTACCACGTCAACTTTCGCCATGTTCCCTGCCTTACCACGTCAACTTTCGCCATGTCCCTGCCTTACCACGTCAACTTTCGCCATGTCCCTGCCTAACCACGTCAACTTTCGCCATGTCCCTGCCTTACCACGTCAACTTTCGCCATGTCCCTGCCTTACCACGTCAACTTTCGCCATGTCCCTGCCTTACCACGTCAACTTTCGCCATGTTCCTGTGGTTTACCACGTCAACTTTCGCCATGTCCCTGCCTTACCACGTCAACTTTCGCCATGTCCCTGCCTTACCACGTCAACTTTCGCCATGTCCCTGCCTTACCACGTCAACTTTCGCCATGTCCCTGCCTTACCACGTCAACGTTCGCCATGTCCCTGCCTTACCACGTCAACTTTCGCCATCTCCCAGCCTTACCATTTCAAATTTCGCCATGTCCCTGCTTTACCACGTCAACTTTCGCCATGTCCTTGCCTTACCACGTCAACTTTCGCCATGTCCCTGCCTTACCACGTCAACTTTAACCATGCCCCCGCCCTGCTCACAAGGCAAGTATTATTGTATTAAAACCCTTTCACCGCCAAAGTCGCATTTTAGCACCACAGTGATTTAACACCTATGTCACTAAAAGGCATCCAATTGGGGTCTATTATCCAAAGACCCTATTGTCTTAGTTTTGGGAAGTAAGGATAGACCTTATCTTATGCATGTCACAGAAAAATTCCTAATACTGTAGATGGATTTTGCTCTCTACCCAGGTAAATTTAATGGAAATATTTGGCTGAAATATGGCTGGCGGTGAAAGGGTTAAAATTAATCATACTAGAATTAGTGGCTTCACGTGTTACTTTTGTTTAGCAAAAGACTCACGATGCTTGATGGAGACCAGGGGGTCGTTTCACAAGGGCTAACTTTACGTAGCGTGAGCGCAAATCGGACCTCTTTCGCCGACGTTTGCCAGAAACGTTTTGTGGCTACTCCCAAAGTATCTCTTGGCGAACTACCACGTGACTAGCATGGGGTGAATACATTATTTTCTGGTTGTTGATTGGTCCATTAAAGTTTGGTTAAAATAATACTTTTTTTTTTTGACCAATCAGACAAGAGCTTGTAATATTCTTCCGCAAACGTTTTCTAAAGTGTTTCTTAGGCCCCGTTTGGCGTAAGCGTTCTTCGCGCGGCGACCGTTATCTAGAGAAACTCAATCCAGGACCTGACAGGTCAGGAATTTCTTTCTTCTTCTTCTTCTGCGTTTTCAGGCCATATGGCCATGACAAAATGGTGAGATAGCCCCTATGTATGTGACTGTTTTCAGCTTTCACGGGTCTCCTCCGGCGTGTTGCATTCAGCCGACACATTCCGATTTCAAAGGAGCTGGCTCAAAGAAGAAAATTATTTGGAAGATTTTTTGTTGAAAAAACAAAAGGGCACGAGATTGGGGCCGATACGTCAGAACAAGATGGCAGACGATAGGAAGAAAATGAAAAACAAAAGCAGAGCCAAAGAGAGTGATACACTAAAGGAAGTTACTATCACAAAACTTCCAGAACGTGGGGAACTATTTTGTACTGACAGATCCTCCGGCATCCCCACGAGGGAAGTTCAGGAACAAGTGGACAGGTGCGCCTCGCGGCCTCTTGATACTGTCACTATCCCTGATCTCGCTTCTTCGTTGTCTTGCCCCCAACCCATTTTATTTACTGACTTCCAAAGGCAACCCAAATATCTTCTTTCTCTTCTTCTTCTTCTTCGTTCGCACAGACAGGTTTCCTGTCATGTCAGCGTAGATGCGCCATGCTGCCGTTCTGCGCCTAACTAAGAAATAGTTAGGCGCCCAGCATGTCCGACTTTGGCTGAAGAAATATTTGTAAGAATTCATACTCCCCGTGGGGATACCGGGGGTCTTTCGTAAAAATAGTTCCCCCACCTTCTGGAAGTTCTGTGCTTGTAACTTCCCCTAATCTGCCACTCTCTTTGACTCTTGCCTTTTCCCTTTGCTTTCTATCATCTACTGTCTTTCTGACTTAGTGGCCCCATTCTCCTGCCCTTTTTTCAAAAACAATCTTCCAAATAATGTTTCTCCTTTGAGCTCCTCCGAAATCGGAATGTATCGGCTGTATGCAGCGAGGAGACCAGTGAAAACTGAAAACCGGACAACTACGTACCTTACCCATTATGGCCATATGGCCTGGGAACGCAGAAGAAGAAATAATTCATAGAAAAATGGCCGAGAGAGTGGGGATGTACCCTGGCGCAAGGCATCTCCACTGTAAACATATTCTAGCCCAACCCGCCGGAATGCCATCTGCCCCCTCTGCTATCTGGCAGTCATGGTCGGAAACGACTGACTGGCATACATTCACTCCAATCAAGAAGGTAAAGAGTAGACCTCTTAATCAAGCCTAATTTTCGGCAAAAATGTACGTCAGATACCCCCCCGCCTCATGTTAACGACGCTCAATCTCAAAATCTGCTTCTTCCAGTTTTAGGACAATAACCCTAGGCTGATCCTAACCCTATCACTTTCCCGATAATACTGCCTCTCAGTGCTCTAACTGGGGATTGGTTGGCCTTTGGGGACCTTCCCCATTTCAAATCAACCTTCCCCATTGCAAATCAAGAGAGTAGGGGTGTATCCTGGGTAAGTCATCTCTCCGCTATATGCACACAAAGTGTAGCCCTACAGGTCAGAACAGCAGCTGCCCCCTCTCGTATTTGGCAGTCATAGTCTGACACGTCTGACTGGCACACAGCGAGTGTGTTCTATTGACCACTGCAACTAGGGTTATTAGCGACGGCTAGAGTTAAGCCCTTGTTGGTCAGTATCCAAAAGGGCATTCACTCTTGCAAAAGGCGACCATTCAGTGGCCTCAAATAAAGTTATCGGCGAGGGTAGTTCCCTTGTTTGGTCAGTGCTCAAGCATCTTCCCCCACCCACCAAGGGCATTCACTCTTGCACAAGGTGATCGTTGCAGTGGCCAATAGAAAGTTGGAAAGACAATAATTATAGACAAAGCCAATTTAAAGATACAGTGACGCACCACGATTAAGTCCCTTGGGGGTTTTTTCTGGGTAGCTGTGACCCACATACAGATGTCCCTAACTTCAAATTGAGGCTGCACTTTAAAATGATGTTTCGGTTTGAATTTGGGGGCATTTGTATGGGAGTGAGACCTGGTCAAAACAAGATTTATATCCAGCTATAAGAGGGAAAACCCGTGAAACCCGTGATTTTGACACGTGATCTGGTGGGTCTTTAACCATTTCACCGCCGAAGTC
The DNA here is from genome assembly GCA_017654935.2 of Phymorhynchus buccinoides. NCBI lineage: Eukaryota > Metazoa > Mollusca > Gastropoda > Neogastropoda > Raphitomidae > Phymorhynchus > Phymorhynchus buccinoides. Next base: position 43,311,242 of record CM065699.1, on the reverse strand, counting down.
GCATTTTAGCACCACAGTGATTTAACACCTATGTCACTAAAAGGCATCAAATTGGGGGTCTATTACCCAAAGACCCTATTGTCTTAGTTTGGGGAAGTAAGGATAGACCTTATTTTATGTATGTCACAGAAGAATCCCCAATACTGCAGATGGATTTTGTTCTCTACCCAGGTAAATTAAATGGAAATGTTTGGCTGAAATATGTCTGGCGGAGAAAGGGTTAAGCGTGGTCAGCTGTCAATACAAAGGACGCGCTGTCTTTCCCCTATTGTTGTTTTTAAAATGAAGAGAAATGCCTCAATTTACAATTCAGTAACTAGTTCAGTGTTTAAAATTAGATAAAGAGTGCTCAAAGAGAAAAAGAGAGAAGATGAGAGATAGAGAGAGAGAGAGAGAGAGAGAGAGAGAGAGAGAGAGAGAGAGAGAGAGAGAGAGAGAGAGAGAGAGAGAGAGAGAGAGAGAGAGAGAGAGAGAGAGAGAGAGAGAGAGAGAGAGAGAGAGCGAGAACGAACGAACGAACGAACGAACGAACCTTTTTTATTGAGGGAAAAGACTAAGCACTATACAGGCTTGTTTACATCCAGCCCTCATAAAAAATGAAAAAGGAGAAGAAAAAACAATAACCACCATTAACAATAAATGGAACATTTAAAAAAAAGAATGAAAGTGAAAAAGCATGCACATACAAAATTCATACTTATCAAATAACCATGAAAAAACATCAAACACATTGAAATTAAAGTTACCCATTAGAAGCACGCACACACACACACACACGCACGTTACAAATGCACGCACGCGCACGCACGCACACACACACACACACACACACACACACATGCACGCACACATACACACACATTTTATCTCTCTCTCTCCTTCTCTCTCCCTCTCTCTCTCTCTCTCTCCCTCCTCTCTCTCTCTCTCTCTCTCTCTCACACACTCACACACACACACACACACACACACACGCGCGCGCGCGCGCGCAAATTCCTGTCAAGAAGTAAAAGGGACAAAAGCAAAGTTACATTCACATCGGGTATCTTGAGGAAACAGGTGGTGGAATCTGGGAGAAGGTTTAATAATATGAACAACATGTTATAGAATTGAATTATAAAATTCGGTCATTAGAAATGTTCGATAGTTTTTTTTGAAAGAATTAAAGCTTGTTTCAATTGCGAGATTGCCCAATATGGCATTCCACAAGGCCCCGCCAGAATAAGCTAAACATGTTTTGAAAAGGTCGATTCTAGGCAAAGGCAGCATGAGTTTGTGAACATGGCGTTGATCATTGACAACAAACCTATTGGTAAGTGATGGTGGGGCATTGCCTGATAAAATTTTGAACATGAAAACAGCTTTGTTGAATTTTAGTTTTAACTTGAAAGGTAGTATGTCCAAGGCTTTGTAATCATTAGCTGTTAATGTAAAAGATTTAGGAAGAACTAACTTTAATGCCCGTCTATGAAGACTAGAGAGGGGTTTTAAAGTATTGTCACTTGCACCATCCCAGATAGTTGAAGCATAGTTAATGTGGGATTCAATAAACGAGTGAAAGAATATCTTACGCGAGTGGAGGTTTAGGAAGTGTTTTATTTTGGACAACTGATAGATCTTTTTTGAAACAGACTTACATACCTTAGATACATGATCTGACCAAGAAAGATTATTGTCAATTACAACGCCAAGTATTTTATGACTGCTTACTTCTTCAACAATGTTACCATTAATAGAGAGAGTTAAAGAGCCGAGAGGAAGATTCTGACGTTTTTGTCTAGTTGTTACCATCATAAATTTAGTTTTTACAGGATGCAGGCTCATGTGGTTTAATTCTGCCCAGTTTATGAGTTCGTTGATGCTGTTCTGTAAATTTCGTAATACTACTTCATAGTTAGAGTGATTAGTGTGTAACGTTGTATCGTCAGCAAACAAATCGCACAACGTACTTAGAACTAGAGGCAAATCGTTGATATAAACGGAGAAAAGCAAAGGTCCTAAGACGGAACCCTGAGGAATGCCATACTTTGTTGTTCTAGATGAAGACACGTGGCCGTTAACAGCCACCACCTGTTTCCTCTCCATTAAAAATGATGATATAAGTTCTATTGTATTACAAGACAATCCATATAATGTTAAGTTTTTTAAGCAGAAGAGAATGGTCTACAACATCAAATGCTTTAACAAAGTCAACTATTAGAGCACCAGTTATTTCATTATTATTGATATTAGTAAGCCATTTATCAACAAGAGTTGTAAGAGCTGTTTGACAAGAGTGTTTCGTTCGAAAACCAGACTGACACGGATGGAAAAGATGAAAGTGGTCAAAATGATTAAGGATGTGTTTGTTCATGTGACTTTCTAATGGTTTAAGAGAGAGAGAGAGAGAGAGAGAGAGAGAGAGAGAGAGAGAGAGAGAGAGAGAGAGAGAGAGAGAGAGAGAGAGAGAGAGAGAGAGAGAGAGAGAGAGAGAGAGAGAGAGAGAGAGAGAGAGAGAGAGAGAGAGAGAGAGAGAGAGAGAGAGAGAGAGAGAGAGAGAGAGAGAGAGAGCGAGCGAGCGAGAGAGACTCAACTCAACCCAACTATTATTTATTAGAATCTAGTTTTAATTCGTTCTCTCCTTGGTTTGCAGGTGTCAACCGGAGGTACCCTGGAGCCAGACGGAGAAGAGCACCACGCACATGTATAACATGCACGCGCACGCGCGCACACACGCACACACACACACACACACACACACACACACACACACGCACGCACGCACGCACGCACGCACACACGCACACACACACACGTATACGCATGCGCGCGTAGAAAAAAAAGACAGCTCTAGCTGTGAAGTACTTGGTGTTCTTGTTTTCCTTTTTGTGGTGGTGGTGGTGGTGGTGGTGGTGGTGTGTGTGTGTGTGTGTGTGTGTGCGTGTGCGCGCGCACACGCGCGTGTATATGTCTGTGCGTGTGCATGTGTGGGGAAGTCTCTCTGTCTCTGTCTCTGTCTCGATCTGTCTCTCCCTCTGTCTCTGTCTCTGTCTCTCTCTCTCTCTCTCTCTCTCTCTCTCTCTCTCTCTCTCTCTCTCTCTCTCTCTCTCTCTCTCTCTCTCTCCTTCCTTTTCTATCATGTGTTCGTTGCTTGGAGAAGGCGAAACGGGAAAAAGGTAAGAACGGTTGAAGACAAAGGAGGGGAGGGTCAATTAAGAACGGTAAAACGGAAGCAGGGGAACAGAGAAATCGAAAAATGGGAGCAGGCAAACTGGGAATCGGGGTAGAAACGGACGTAGGTGGACTGGGAATCGATAAACCTTGAGCAGATGAATTGGGGTTCGGCAAAACGGGAGTAGACGAACTGGGATTCGGTAAAACGGGAGTAGACGAACTGGGATTCGGTAGGTACAACATGAACGGCAGTAGAACGGGAGTAGGCGAACTGGGATTCGGTAAAACGGGAATAGACGAACTGGGATTCGGTAGAACGGGAGTAGGCGAACTGGGATTCGGTAAAACGGGAATAGGCGAACTGGGATTCGGTAGAACGGGAATAGGCGAACTGGGATTCGATAAAACGGGAATAGTCGAACTGGGATTCGGTAAAACGGGAATAGTCGAACTGGAATTCGGTAAAACGGGATTAGACGAACTGGGATTCGGTAGAACGGGAATAGTCGAACTGGGATTAGGTAAAACGGGAATAGTCGAACTGGGATTCGGTAAAACGGGAGTAGGCGAACTGGGATTCGGAAAAACGGGAATAGTCGAACTGGGATTCGGAAAAACGGGAATAGTCGAACTGGGATTCGGTAGAACGGGAGTAGGCGAACTGGGATTCGGTAAAACGGGAATAGTCGAACTGGGATTCGGTAAAACGGGAATAGTCGAACTGGGATTAGGTAAAACGGGAATAGTTGAACTGGGATTCGGTAAAACGGGAGTAGGCGAACTAGGATTAGGAAAAACGGGAATAGTCGAACTGGGATTCGGAAAAACGGGAATAGTGGAACTGGGATTCGGTAAAACGGGAGTAGACGAAATGGAATTCGGTAGAACGGGAATAGGCGAACTGGGATTAGGTAAAACGGGAATAGTCGAACTGGGATTCGGTAAAACGGGAGTAGACGAACTGGGATTCGGTAGAACGGGAATATGCGAACTGGGATAGGAAAAACGGGAGTAGACCAACTGGGATTCGGTAAAACGGGAGTAGACGAACTGGGATTCGGTAGAACGGGAATAGGCGAACTGGGATTAGAAAAAAGTAGCGAACTGGGATTGGGTAGAACGGGAATATGCGAACTGGGTGTGAAAAACGGGAGTAGACCAGCTAGGATTCAGTAAAACGGGGTAGTTTAACTGGGATTGTGTAGAACGGAATAGGGGTTGGGTGTGTGTGAAAGTCAGTGTCTGCGAGCGTGTGTGTGCGTGTGTTTATGTGTGTGTGCGCGTGCGTGTGTATGTGTATGTGCGTGTATGTGTCTTTATATGAACGTGGATGATTGGCGTACGGCGGACAAAATCAATGGCATTATTTTGTGTGGGTTTTGGTGGCACATACTGCTACTTATTTTCAGTTCATTTGTTTACAAACGGATGTGATGTCGGGATGGATTGACCAGCTTCGGCCACGGACCTACATTACAAGTTCGTGGCTTCGGCTATGAACGGTGATCAAGCAATGTTTTCCAGTGCAAGGCACCGTTTGTCCTTTGCCGATCTGCGATCGCAAAGGAGTATGTTTTTGTTCGTGTATGTTTCTTTATACAATGTCGCCGAGCGGCAGACATGTTTCCGTTTTTCTTCACCCTCCTATATCTCGTGAAATACTGTATAGAATCACTCCAAATTTTGTGGGGAGGTGTAAAAAGAAGAGTAGAAGAGACTGCAGTGCAAATTAGACCACGTTGGATTTTAATGTCGCCGAGCGGCAGACATGTCTCCGAGTTAAGGGTGTACACCCCATTAAGGGTATACACCCCACTAATTAAGGGTGTACATCCCGGTAAAGGAGGGGGTCTAATACTAAACGTAAAAGACATCCTAGCACAAAATGTGCCACGTGGGGCTTAAATGTCGCCGAGTGGCAGACATGTCTCAGTGTTAAGGGTGTGCACCCCACCAATTAAGGGTGTGCATCCCGGAAAACGATTTGCACCCAGTCAAGGGTGTGTAGGTGCATCACCCAAAGGTCACAAGGAGGACGGGGACCGAAGATGTGAGGGGGAAGGGAGGTACAGGACGGGGCATGTACAGGGCGTAACCGGCAAAGGACATATCTGCCACTCGGCGATGCCCTTGTTTTTTTTTCTTTGTTTTTTTCTTCTGACTGTCCCAAGAATATCTCCCGAACCGCTCGACCGAATCGCTTCAACTTTTATGTGGTGGTGTGTCACCATGACAGGAAGGCATCCGCGCAAAACGTTTCGCCGTCCTGACATTGACCTTGGCGTATGACCTTGAAAACCGAAAATCTTTAAGGGGCAATAACTTCCACACCGTTGGTCTTAGTCTTCAAATTTGGCATGTAGGTACTTTGGCTTAGGGCCGTTCCGATGATATCATACCCATCAAGGTCAAGGTCAAGGTCAGGGAGATCGGTAGGCCTTGAAAGTTGTAGGGGTCTAAAACAAAAAAAAGGGTTTTAAGCCATAATTTGCACATTTGCACTTGACAGAAGCACTTCAGATTGTGTGTGGTACTGTATAACCTCGAGTAGAAAACATCCGAGCATAAATTATCGGGACTTTACTGGTTTCGTACTGCCTCCGGGCATTGCCTCCAGTATTGTTCCCAACATATTTGTATTTACAAATGTCCCATGTGTGTCTGATTCGGACCAAGAGGACGTTAAACCATTTTCGTCGTCGCTCAGTAATGTGGCGGTGCCATAGGCAATGAGGTTTATCCGAGGCGTGGTTACTGCTGTACATATCTGTATTTTAAAAAAAAGATCGGGACTGTACTGGATAAGCACTGCCTCCGGGTATTGTTCCCACCATCTTTATATTTACAAATGCCCCACATGGCCGAAAGGCCGAAGAGGGCGTAAAACCCTATTTTCATCGCGCGCTCAGTATTCGAATTGCTGCAGCCACAGAAGCGGGTTTCTCCCTCTTTTCCCTATATTGTGTGAGACAACAGGCTTCGCTCGCTGCGTCAGATTTGTCGGAATATCGTTATCGCTTGGTATTTGTCGGAATATCGTTTGGTGGTCTTGGTTGATAATTGTAGTCTTGGTTTAAATGCTCATAATCTGATCCCATGTATCTTAATGTTGCTATCTTAATATTAGGCGTATGTTATTATGCTTCTGTTGATTGTGTTGTTGATTGCTTTAAATATGTTCCTAATTTAATCCCATGTGTCTTAATGTTATCGTGCTCTCTGCGATTGTTTTGTGATATGTTTTTAAAATGATTTGATGTTGCACCTGAATGTAATTTCTCTGTTGAGATAATAAAGTGTACTTGACTTGACTTGACTACCCGATTCTATGGATCGGTAAAACCCCTTCTGTCATTTCACTTTTCTCTGAATTCAGAGAATTCTCTGATAATTACCATGCCTGGTGGTAAACATTTAACTGGTAACGAGCATGTCTTTATAAAAATGTTGATGTTAACACTATTGTGACTGGCACCGCATCAGTGAAACCACTGTGCTGGCCTGAGGCTGCACTGGAAAAATTATTGTTGAATGACTGCTTGTGATCAAACATTGTTTAAGAGCCTAAATGAAGTCTGAAATGCACCAAACGTTCTGTACTTTATGAAAAATGGATGCTTAATTCAATTTTATGCTTTGTGAAAATATTGCATGAACGATTTACAGCCGACATGCTGCTTGACTTTGAGACGAGATCGAACGATTCTGCCGATAACAACACTTTTTGTTGTCACATTCTCACTCTAGAGTACTCGTACTGGGCACTCACTGTTCAATTTAATCAGTACTTACATTATTTTCACTACTTTCATCCTTAAAACCTGACTGATTGCCAGCATTACTTTCATCTTCATCAAGTTCGAGCAACCAAACAATCTCCTCGCCACTCAGACCTCTAAATTTTGACAATTTTCATGCAAAAATCTCCTCAAATTTCGACTGCACACGGACGAGCAATTCCATTTCCGTTTCAGTATTCCGGGGAAGTAACTGTAAAATCAAACAAGAAAAGTCCGCTGCTATAGTAGGGAGTTTTGTACCTTAGACCGTTGTACCTACGATTGGAGGTTCCCGGCAGATAGAGATGTTCTGCGGAACCTACGATCGGAGGTTCCCGTCACGGAAGTGTTAAATTATATCTTCTCTCTCTCTCTCTCCCTCTCACTTATGGCTCTATGAACAGGTCAGTTTAATGTAATGGGCTAAGGCCCATATATAATTACAACAATCAATCAATCCATCACCCCTCCCCTCTCCAGACCTGTTTACCCCTATTTTGCAAATTTGCAATTTCTGAAACAAAAAGTTGTAATTTTGAAAAAAAAAATGTAATCCAACAAAAAATGTAATCCTGATTCTTTTTTTTTTTACAAAACCCGATTAACAAGAAAACTATTTGTAGATACACAATAGCAATAGTGCACTGGGAAACCAGTAAAAACATTTTTTAAACCATGTATTTGCCTTTTCTTTGGTGTCTTTCCATCAGAATTTGGATCATTTGACCTAGAACTCTCACCACGCGGTCGCTTTGACGCCATCTTGAAACAGAATGAAAAGAAATTGACGCGCGTTGTGTGCTGGGAACCGGAATGACTTTTCACCGCATTGTTTCAAAAGCATCGCTTGCCCACGCAACTGTAGTGGTGTTTTTTTTTCATAATTTTTTTCGTCACCGTAATTTGACTTTTGTATCGCAAAAATTACGGCAAAATCATAAAGGTAAACAGGTCTGCCTTTTTCCCCCACCCCCCCACACACACAACAAACGCACCAAATCTCAAGAAAATACTGCACAAAAGAACATTCACATACATACTTTATTGTTTTCAGACACACACAACCATTGCCAGCACTACAACACTGATATCATACTGGAAAATGAGCTAAAAAAGCAAAGCATAAAACAACACCTAACACTGAACGTTGTGCGCAAGATCATGGTGGGATCATTCCTTGCTGACCATATGGAACTGATAAAAAAACAACAACACTAAATTCATAATGTTTTAAACGAAGAAACCATAAAATTACAAATGTCAAAAGCATACATTTGGAATCACACTTGTTGACACTGCGCGATAATTCATAATGGATGTTGTATTTTTGCTGAAAATATGGAGCTAATTTTTAAAAAAGACGGCACTAAATTCATAATGCTTTAAATGAAAAAACTATGAAATTACGAACGTCAAAAAAATTTACACCTCGCAATCACTGTTGATACTGTGCGAGAATTCATGATGGAGATTGTTTTTCTTTTGCTGACAATAATAATATGGAGGTAGTTTTTAAACAAAAACATACAACAGTTCATACTGCTTTAGAGATATATATAAACCATAAAACTGCAGACATCACAAAGCATTTACACTGTCAACACTGTGTGGTCATTCACGGTGGAGATTGTTTCTTGCTCACAGTATCAAAAATTAGTTTACATTATTAGAATCAAATCAAACATTGCTGGATAAAATAGTGCGTGTGTGTATGTATATCAGTGTGAGTGTGTGTGCGCATGTGTGTATGTTTGTCTGTGAGTCTGTACGAAAGAGAGAGACAGAGAGAGAGAGAGAGAGAGAGTGTGACTGTGTGCATGCATGCATGTGTGTCTGTGAAAGTGTGTCTGTGTGAGAGTGTGTAAGAAGAGCTCGTGGCCTGTACCTTTGTGCGAGTACATGTGTGTAGAAATTGTGCACAAAACAAGAGATGGGCATTTCCGCAAGAAGTTTATATTGCTTAAAACAAACCAGAAAAGAGCTAAAATTTGATTACAAAAATCATGGTTGCCATCACATGTAAACTAACCAAATGATCAGATGTAAACTAACCAAATGATGAAAAATGAAAAAAAAGCTACAACTAAA
>CM065699.1:43277225-43297225 GCA_017654935.2 Phymorhynchus buccinoides | reverse complement strand
CTCACACACACACACACACACACACATGCATGCGCACACGCACACTCGCACACAATTAATTATACAAGTAAAATAGTTACAACATGAACATTCTAAGAAGAAACATAGAGACCACATTCACATTCCCAATCAAGTTTGAATACAATACTGCAACTTGAAATAAAATCATACTGCCATCGACATGTTTTTACTAATTTATTCATATTAAAAGTTCAAGCCATGCACATTTGTCATACAATTCATAAACTGTAGCCATGGGGACGCAGGTACAGGACTCTCAAGCTGAAATCACCGGCACAACAAACTTTCATACTGCGCTCCATCCGTATGTTAAATTCTTAAGTTATTCTGGTTGAATGAATCAGTTTTTTACCTTTGTTTTTACCGACATTTCTTTCACCCACCCATATATGAATGTGCAAATTTTTAAATTGATGTATTGAATTTTAACGTTAGTAATTAAGTTTCTATAGCTGCATTTCAAACGTTTTAACCCTTTCAACGCCAGCCATTTTTCAGCTAAAACTTTCCATTAAACTTACCTGGGTAGAGAAAAGATTATGTCTGCAATATTGTGGATTCCTCTGTGACATGTATAAAACAGGGTCTATCCTTACCTCCCAAAATTAAGAACATAAGGTCACTGGATACCAGACCCTCATTTGATGCCTTTCAGTGAAATGGGTGTCAAATCATTGTGGTGCCAAGAGGCGACAGTGGCAATGAAATGGGGTTAATGGGGTTTTTCAGTATTGTCATGTTTCTGTTATGGTGCTGCGCCTAACATGAACGTCTCTGTTTTGAGATCATAAAGTATAATACTGGATGTGGATCTGGATCTGGAAGCAGCGTGGCTCACCTTTCTCCGGCAGCTGAACCAGAAACAGGCGTTTGTGTTCTTTGGGCTTGGTGATGTGGGCTGGGATGTATGGGTACTGCAAACAACAAACAAGGTCAACAAAGGTCAAGGTCACAACGGTTATTCAGGATGCCTTCTGGTGACACACCACCACACAAAATTTGAAGTGATTCTGGCTAGCGGTTCGGGAGATATCCTGGGATAGACAGAAAAAAATCCCACAAACAAAAAAGCAAACAAACAAAACCACAAAAAACAAAGAAACATACATGAACGAATTTAGACTCCTTTGCGATTGTAGATTGGCAAAGGACAAAAAGGTTATTCAATGCACTGCAACTCTCAATTTAATCAGTTACGAAGCACAACTTCAGGATGTCAGTGGGCCCGGGTCATTGACCCGCATTGAATGATTTGACCCCTCATTTTGTGCAGGCAGGGGTCATCTGACCCATGAAGTCTGGAATCAGATTTAAGTTCAATACTACAGTGCCACGTAATTGGCCCATTATTTTGGAAATGGACCCATCATTTTCTATAATCAGGGGTCATGTGACCCAGGGCTCCGCTCCCAGGGACCCCCATTTGGGGGTCTATGAAGTACAAAAATTCTAAAAGACCCTCTAAAAGAATGTGCAGGGGGTCCCAGGGATGCACTAGAAAAATTATTTTTAGCAATCACAATGCCACGGGGACCCTCTATACTGTAAGTGAAGGAGTCCCTGGGACCCCTTGTTTTGCAGGACGATTGGGAGCCCTGTGACCCATGAATTTTGAAAACAATCTGGAGCTCTCATGAAGCATAATGCAGATTCATTCAACACACTGAAACCTAGCTAAAGCGTTATCACGATCCGACATGTTATTCAAACCTAAAGGATCATACATATTCAACACATTCATTAATAAAGCATACTGACCATTCATCACACTAAATAAGTCCTGAAGCATATAAATTTATACATTCAAGATTTCAACACACTAACTTCTAAGGGTATAACGGCCATTCAACACTCTAAATTAAAAATTAAAAAAACCACTCTAAATTATTAAACACATGTATACAAAATATTTACAATCACATTTATGATGCACATACTACATACTATCATAACTATGTCTCTGTCTTCTTGTTGTGTTGTTTTGTTGATTGTTTTATCGCTGCAGAAAGAATTTCCTGTAAAATGGACAATAAAAATATTGATTGATTGACATACTTGTACAGCACATTCAATCCCATAGCATCATGGTCATTCACTAAACAAGATCCTAAAATGTGGAGGACATTACAAACACCATAGCATCATGGTCATTCACTAAACAAGATCCTAAAATGTGGAGGACATTACAAACAATCAAACACCATACGCGCTCAACGCAATCATTCAATCCTGAAACAAGAAATACCCAGACGCACTGATGAGACCCAGAGATGCACTGGCCCCACCTGCCCTACCAACACAAGAGGTCCATTCCAGCCCTGGAAGCCCGAGTTGTGTTACCGAGGAGTAGGCACATGGGACATTCCACACAGAGGCACATAGATCTACTCTGAACTCAGTGACTGACAAGTTTCCTTGTCACGCATAAGACAAAGATGCCTACCCTAATTTGTTTTTTGTCAGGAACAAAAACCTTAGAAATGTGGATTTTTCCATGATTTCCCAGAGCATGGCAAGAACATGCAGCTTGCTTGGTGTTGTCGCCGATGTCGTTTCTTTTGCTAAGCGGAATCACCAGAGCAAAGTTCACAAAATGGAACTAAAAGTCGATCTTTCCTTTCCTTCTCTGGCATGATGAACAGCCTTTTTGCATATCTGGGATCGTTTCACGGTTATTCTCTTCTTTGGGGTGGAAACAAATTCTGCGAAAGGATTTTGGTCCACACTTTGAAACGATCTGTCGAGGTACAGATGCAGAGAGGAAGTGACATGAGCCACACTCGAAAGCTGATAATCAGGCATCATAACACAGGCATCAGAATAGTCTGACGTCAAATCCTCTGAAAACCGCGGTAAAAGGGCCATCAAGGCCCTAGCCTGAAGAGGGACAACACTGAAATGAGTTTCCAACAACACCAAAAAGGGCTTAATAAATTGATAAATCACTTTAAAATGCTATTTAACAGAAAATATAACACTGAACAAACAGGCAAAACCTCTGACAAGAGAAGCCAATCCTCTGTCAGAAATTCTTAATCCTCTGAAATTTGCAGATCCTCTGACAATTCTGATGCCTGATAATGGCTACACTCCACAATTTCAAAGTTCCAAATTTCTCTACTTCGCGATTTTTTTCCTTCCAGAACAGGCAGCAGAAATCATATTTTCAGAACATTGTGAGCGATTTTCTTATTTTCCTGAACACATAGGGACGAGCCATGATGGTAGGCATCTTGATAGCTTAACCCTTTCACCGCCAATGTCGCATTTTAGCACCACAATGATTTAACACCCATGTCACTAAAAGGCCTCAAACCAGGGTATGTTATAATAAGAGCCTGTTTTCTTAACTTTGGGAGGTAAGGATAGGCCTTACTTTATATATGTCACAGAGGAATCCCCAATATTGCAGATTATTTTTTCTCTCTACCCAGATAAGTTTAATGGAATTTCCTTTGTGAAAAATGGTTGGCGGCGAAAGGGTTAAGGTAGAATGCTGACTGTCCTCGAACTCAGCTGAAGTCAGGGGGTCAGAATCAGCGCACAAAACATGCCTTTAAAGTTTTTAGACAATTAGAGGGTCACTTGGATATTTTAAGGGGTCTCTCTTTGTTGTTGTTGTTGTCTTACCCTGGCTTAAAAACTCCAGGGATCATCCCAATAGCCAATGCACTTGAACACTATGGTTTGTTACAAATGCACCACTTTGGGATGAGAACATTACGTGTGTGACCGTTTTTTTTATTACCCTGCCACGTGGGCAGCCACACTCAGACTCCGGAGGATCTTGGACTGATGATGTTATGCTAGGAGCTTGTCATGGCTTAAGACAATCCCCGCACAACCATGCAGAACATAACAACATTTTGATGTAGCCTTGGTGTTCCAGCTTATGTCAACTGGTCTGACACAGCCTCATGCCCAAAACACTTTTTTTTGGTTTAAACTGCACATCAGGTGAAAATTAACTACATGGCCTGAAACCCAATGCGTCAGATGGGAGATTTGAGCGTCACAGACGCACGTCTGAGCGTAGGAATGAACTCTGGTAGAACGCTGACAGTGTAACTGGTGTGTGTACCTGGGGTGGCTCGAAGTTGGGTCTCCACCAGTTGCCGATGGTGTCCTCCACCACCCAGTCCATGGGGGCCCCGTCCTGACGACCCAGAGTCTGCACAACCACCACATTAGCTCTATTTACATTGGGTGGCTCGAAGTGTTCCTGAAGACCTATACCTGCTACAAGCACTACAACACTCACTGGCACACACTAGTAGGACGCGTGATTTAACAGATCTCTTTTCATCGGGTTTATTTTTTTATTAAAATTTGCATAATTCTTTCAAAAAATTTTTATCAATGAAAGCCCCTAAATCTGCTCCCCCCCCCCCCCCCTTTCCCTCTGTAGTCACTGCCTATAGTCTCTCTCTCTAAGCCTTGACGACGAAAATGGTGTTTTACGTCCTCTTGGTCTGAATCAGACACATATGGGACATTTGTAAATATAAATATGGTGGGAACACTACTGGAGGCAACGCCCAGAGGCAGTACGAAACCAGTAAAGTCCCGATTTTTTTTACTAATACAGATAGGTGTAGCGGTAACCACGCCTCGGTTAAACCTCATCGGCTATGGCACCGCTACAAGTATTTAATAAATCTAATTTAATAATCTCTAAGCCTCTCTTTTAAAACCTGCTTTTCCCTCGCAAGAAACAAGTCTTAAGTTGAAAAGAAAAAGGATAACTGAAGGAAACAATCAACTTTTTCACTACGTAGCGTGCATGTATGCGTGCTAGAATCTTCCTCCGTTCAGTACGCAGCACGCATATATGTGTGGTGACTTTGACTATGAACAGTGTATGCCTAAGTATGGTCTAAGGGTAAAAACTCCTTTAATTATATTCAGCAATCAGTTATCTGTCATCTCAGTGCTTTCCCTTGAGCAAAACTGCTCTAAATTGGTAACAAGCAGCTTTTGAAAAGACCAACTGAAAGCGTGGCCAATAATGGCAAAGAGGTAAAAAAAAAAACTTAGGAACAAGATGCAGATCCCTCGTTTCCGTGCCAGAACTCTTGGCGAACGTTCTTTTTCTTTCCAAGCTCCCTCCTCCTGGAACGGCCTCCCTTCTGCACTCCGAACCTCAAACAGCCTCTCTTCTTTCAAGTCCTCCCTCAAAACAACTCTCTTCAAAACATAATCTTTCTCCTCCTCCTCCTGCAAAGGTTATCCATTGAGTCATGTGTGTGCGTGTGCGTGCGTGTGTGTGTGTGTGTTGGTGTGTGTGTGTGTGTGTGTGTGTGTGTGTGTGTGTGTGTGTGTGTGTGTGTGTGTGTGTTTGACCTCAAGTTCGTGTGAGTGTTTTGTGTGTTGTCTAGCTTTTCATTTTGTTAGTATTGTTTTTATCATGATTGTAATCGCTTAGGGCTTTTGTTAAGATTAAGCGCCCTAAATATTCATTATTATTATTATTATTATTATGTTTGTATTCTTGAATTTCAGGTGTGAAAATGGAGACAAATAAGAAACTTGATGCTGTTATAGCTAGAGGCTCGTTCTGTCCAACAATACCAAACATTTACACTTGATATGCAAACAAAGTAAGCAAAAGTAGAGATGAAAATTGTCGATTTTACTACGTCTGTGGTGAAAAGCTAGAGGCTCGTTCTGTCCAACAATACCAAACACTCACACTTGATATGCAAACAAAGTAAGCAAAAGTAGAGATGAAAATTGTCTTAGGTATAGCTAGAGACTCGTTCTGTCCAACAATACCAAACACTCACACTGGTTATGCAAACAAAGTAAGCAAAAGTAGAGATGAAAATTGCATTTACTTATGGAATGGAGACTGTGGAATAGATACACTTAAAAAACTATACATATTGTCATGCGTAATGCAGTTTTCTTACTAATGTGCATACATTCGTCTTCTCTACAAAAATATTTGTCTAAGATTTTCAAAATCTACACAAAATAGCATTTGTGTATGCTTAAATATTATAAACACCCCAATATACAAAAGCAACAGTAAAATATTCTTCTTTAGATTCAACAACTTAAATCATAACTGCTAACGTTCAATTAGTAGAGCTAAGACTGAAGCCCATTGTATAATTTATTTATTAAAATGTGTTAAATTGATGTGAGACTGACTCACCAACGAAAAACTACAACAGAAACAAAGGTTACATCAAAATAAACATATGGGTAACTCTCCTGAAAACTGGGTCATTGTGACCTATCCTATTTATTAAACAATAAAAAATCAAATCAAACAATGAGATATCATTCATTTGTGTATTTCAGCTCTAAATAGTTGTAAGAATCATATAAAATGTTTCTTTTAGCTGTGCATGTACCAAAATGTGTTTAATAAACAATTTTGTCTTGAAAAATGGGCATTTTGGGTGCTTAGTTTTGTGACATGCCCAACAGTCTTGCATAAAGTTTCTTTTTTTTCAGAAACCACAAAAGATTCTGCACACATATGCATGCACACCAAAGATGAGTAGTAGTCCTTCCTTTATAGCAACAATTTTGTGGATTTTACCAAAAAGTGTGTTTTAAAATAACATTTTAAATACCAGGTAGCGCTGACAACATGTGGTGTCCTCAAATATAATAAAAAATAATGCAGATTTTCTTTGCCTCAACAATCTCTAAGACCCATTTTTTTCTTATTTAGTTATCCAAAAACATATTTTTGACAATGTATGTGCATGAACAGTAAATATAATTGTTAAATAGATTTTTTACAATTTTTTAAAAAATCTTTGGTCATTGTGGTGTCCACAAAATGCGTTGTCAGCGCTACCTACATAATTAAAATTTTCACCTAGGGACTTCTTCTGCCCAAGTCAAAAGTTTACTACTTTCAAACAACTACTAAAGATCATTATTCATACAAAGTTTCAAATGTGTGGGATGTTTTGATTGGTCAAGAGAGCACAAAAACAGTATGGTGTCCACCCCTAAAAGGCCCGTTGTCAGCGCTACCTGGCCACTGAATGGGCCTTCTATGTGTAGAATAGCTTGTTCACAGTTAAGTTCTTAACCATAAGGCCAAATTTGCCAATACAATACACATTTATTCTTGTAGCAGACATATCTTTCAATTCACAAGAAATTTAATTCATACAATTTTCTTTTAGTGGATGGATGACAATGGCGTCCTTGTTGTTGTCTGTGTTGCCCACAATTTTTTTCTCAAATTTAAATCTTATTCTTTTTTTTTTATCATTGGATACATATAAAAGTCTTCATTTCAAAGTAATCTGTAAGTTAAAAGTGATAAATGCACCGTAAAGTCTGTTTAAGTAGGTGAAATCATGTAATGATAATGGAGGACACCATGTTGTCAGCGCTACCAGTTGGTGTCCCTGTTGTCAGCGCTACCCAGAAATTATTTTTGTTATTAAGCTCTTTATATTTTACTTTTTTTTCTATCATTGAAAACATGTCTTCATTTCAAGGTAATCTGTAAGTTAAAAGTGATAAATGCACCATAAAGTCTGTTTAAGTAGGTAAAATTATGTAATGTAGGACACCATGTTGTCAGCGCTACCAGTTGGCGTCCCTGTTGTCAGCGCTACCCAGAATTTTTGAATTTTTATTAAGCTCTTTATATTGTAAATTACCGTATCTATGGGTTATTCCTGGTGGTAATGAAACTATTCTAACACATCCGCTATGAAAAATTGTCATTTTGAGTGGTGAGACATTATATAACGACATTTTGATATGAACCATGGTAATGTGCATAGATGACACAAACCAACACTAGTATTTAAACACATTTCTTTTGTATTATTTTGCAAATGAAACCATTTGTAAGTCTTTATTTCAAGAAAGTCTGCCATGTTAAAGTGATAAATGCACCATAAAGTCTATTTAAGTGGGTAAAATTATATAATGGAGGACACCATGTTGTCAGCGCTACCAGATGGTGTCCAGTTGTCAGCGCTACCCAGAAATTTATTTGTTAAAATTTAACACTTATTTTTTAATTGTCAAATTAATGGAATATCAGAGATAATAATGAAACTATTCTAACACATTTGAAATAAAATAAAGGGCATTTTGAGTGGCACTACATTATATAACGAAAAATAAAACAATCAATTATGGTAAGATCCAAAGACGGTATAAACCAACACCAATATTAAACTTTAAAAAAAAAATGTTTTTAATGAAATCATTCATAACTCTTTATTTCAAGACAGTCTGTTATTCTAAAGAGATAAATGCATCATAAAGTTTATTTAAGTTGATGAAATTATGTAATGAAGGACACCGTGTTGTCAGCGCTACCAGCTCTGGACGCATATAAATAAAGTCATAAAACCCAGCAACGATAGCCTTGACTGATTTTGTTTTCATTTCATAAGAAAGTTGATTCATAAAGCTACTCTATGCATGCATTTTCTGTTCAATTTGCCCAATTTTATTTTTTGGCTTCTATGTCACATATTGGACCAGTTTTCAGGAGAGAGACCCATATGTGAATGTCAAAAAGAAAAAAAAGTATTGCTTTTGCTTTGAACTGTATTTTTAATAAATGAAGCTTAAAGTCACATTAAACAATAAAGCACAACTGAGATGCGTTTCCAAAGTGTAGTATTAAAGTTCACTCATTCGGCACTGGCCAGTTGCTTCCCCTTACAACCGTTTAGGACGGGCCATTCGACTAGGTTCGAAAACCCATCACCACAAAAGAGTTATGAAAAGTTATGGACTGATATTTTCAGATAAGATTACTAACACCATGCACTAAACGATCGTAAAATATCAGATTCCATACCTTCGTCGTTTGTCTCCTATTGACGAAAACAGCTAACACATAGAAAGAAGGAAAATTTCACATTCCGATCTTTCACCCCCCTCTACAACCAAAGCTGAATGTAAAGTCTGCAATGATTGGTTGATTTCAAGAGAGGCAAGGTCAAAGCAAACTGAAAATAGGTTACGACGTCGCACTGTAAAGCTGGTTACACGCCAGAAATCAAAACCTCTTGAAAACTCTTATGAGCCGGATCCGGTCCGGGCCATTCGTCCTAAACGGTTGTGCGAGCCATGAGCCGAAGCCGGCTCATTCGTCCTGAGTGTGTTAAACTAGGAAGGCGAAGGGCACCACTACTTCGTAGCAAAGCTAGACAGCTAGGCTCACAATGAAGCGGCCTCGCGAGTAGCTACGATTGCTAAATGAAATGACGGGCGTGTTTTTGTTTGAATCGATTGACATTTGAACATCGTTTAACTTTCTAACAACTAGAGGGATTTTCGAAGATTTGAGCGTTGATTATCATTAATACGACGCTGTCGATTGTACGTCCGTTTCAGGCAGCCATTTTCCCCTATCTTTGCCAGCTTTACTCGCCTAGTTCCGCTAGCCGATCGGAAACGCAGGCCTGTTAGACCCATTTACCTCTGTCAGCAGCCTCTTGAGTGCAGCCGTTTGGTCTTCACTAGCGCTTAGTTCACCTCCGGGCCTGAAGGGACAAAATGGACCATAAGATACATCAAACCATAATGAAATACAATAATAGATAAACATAACAAAAAATCAGTTTCATGTCATTTTTAAAAAATCCAATACACAATTCCGAATTCAAATTGTGATGATAAATCACAATAGTGATCATTTTCAAATCTACCAAACAAACCCAAAAAAGTTTTAGTAATGGTAGTCATTATTCAAAAAGTACACAGGAAGACAAAATGTCCCCAAAGTAAAGCTTATGTGACAAACGGGGTACAGTGGAACCTCCCTGATAAGACCTCCCATTATAAGACTCCCTCCCAATTATTATCATAAGACCTACTTCTCTGAGACATTGCCCATCTTTGTAAGTACTAAAATTACCTCCCTTATATGACCCCTCCCTTATAAGACCTAATTTTGGATCCTTTTTTGAGGTCTTATAAGGGAGGCTCCACTGTACTGGGTTTCCTTTAACTTGTTTTTAAAAGCTTAACAATGTTTATTCCATCTTCAAAATCAGTCAGCACACAAAATAAGCTGCTTTTTTTTTAATTCATTTCTTTCTTACATTTTCGGAGGGTCACCTACTTAAGGGGTCTCTCTTTAAAATTTGTGAACTTTTTTCTTTTTTTTAAACCTGTGCTTCGGGGGAAAATGTCCATCGTTTTGTGCCGCACTGGCCTGACATCCAATTCGTCAGAGGGTTTTATAATAGAGGTTTGACTGTATATCTGGGCATCAAGGAATCAAGAATCAGCATGGCTTACTGAATGTCAATCCCACAGCAATTTGTAATACAGTGGAACCTAACTTATAAGACCTCCAAAAACCATCCAAAATGAGGTCTTGTAAGTTGTAATGGAGGGGTCTTATAAGGGAGGTAATTTTAATGCTTACAAAGAAGGGCAATGTCTCAGAGAAGTAGGTCTCATGTGGGAGGGAGTCTTATAATGGGGTCTTATAAGGGAGGTTCCACTGTACAGTCAAACCTCTATTTTAAGACTTCCCAAAAAGTCAGAAACAATGGGTCTTCAATCGGAGGGGTCTTATAACAGAGGTCAGTTTTATGCATAAAATACAGTAAGCCACATGGATCCGTTCCAAAACAAAAACAGTCTTAAATGAGAGGAGGTCTTTTAATGGAGGGCTTTATAATAGAGGTTTGACTGTATTTATAAATTTGTTTTTAGTAAAAACAACATTACAGGGGATAAGACCTTCCCTATTAAGACTCCCTCCAAATGTGGCCAACAACATTTTCGCCGATGATTCTCCCCTTCATATCCGGAACACCGAGTGTTCGCCTCCCCATCAACCCCTTCACTGCCAGCTCAGGAAAACTGAGAAATGATCGATTTTATTTATATCACAAATTTTGAAATAGAGCTGTTAGACTCAGTGATCTGAGAAAATGGTCTACTCTAGAGATATATATCTTTCCTGACTCATCTAAACAAACAAAAAAACATCATTCCATGACTATGACATCAAATTAAAGTTATGACATTACCAATGATATCATCCACAATGTAGTACTTAGACACAGGACCAGGCAAGGAAGGGTTAACTTAAGTCCTTTTTTTTTTGGGGGGGGGGGGGGGGGCCCTCATTTTTCAAGGTCTAATATGCATGGGTGCAACTACACAAAATGGAAAAACCCTGAAAGGCCGGGGTCCAGGGGTAATGTCCCCCTGCAGCTGAACCAAAAATGGATTTATGAAAGTATTTTAGTTTGCTTTTTCCACAATTTATACAAACTGTGCTTATTTCAAAGTGTTTGAAAAATACAATAGACACACAAAGATCTTGTTTGACAAATTTTTAAAAAAAAGGAACTTCCTTTTCTGGTAACATTCAAAAACGGGACATCCTTGTATACAGACAAACCTCTATTTTAAGACTTCCAAAATGTCCGGAAAAATCGGTCGTAAATTGGAGGGGTCGTATGACGGAGGTTTTCACTGGCAGCCGTAGAAAGAAAAAGTTCAGCACAGTTCATACTCTCTTCTTCATGCACACATACAATGACATATATTGATATAAAAACTGGATTTGGGTCTTTCCAACTCCATAGGATTGTGCAATCGATGTATTACAGTTTCACTTCGCCGACTTCTGTTAATCACCTCCACTCTCGTCCAAAGTCAGTGGTTTTCTTTTTCAAAGTCAGTGGTTTTCGTGCTTTTCCTACGCTTTCCGCCATCTTTTCTACAACAAGGGAAGCGACTCCGCTTTCAGGCCCTTGACCGTGGTTGCTTCCCTTTGCTCGAAGTCTATGCAGACGACAACAACGGTCGTAAAAACCAACAAAATGGCGGTCGTAAGTCGCGTTTTAGAGGAAGTTGTTTAAGAGAGGTCGTTTACATAGTAAAATGCATCCATGCCAACAAATCCGGTCTCAAATGAGAGGTGGTCGCTTAACAGAGGGTCGTAAAATAGGGGTTTGTCTGTACCAGGAAAAGTTGCACCCATGAATATACCTATGTAGCATAAGTATGCCTTCCACTCACAATTTGAAGAAAGTGGTGCCCAGCTGCAGAAGCAGCACGTGGGGCAGGCCGTGCTCGTGCACGATGAGGACGCCCTCCACGGAGCGCCGCATGCCCAGCTTGTCAAACTCCTCCCTCATGCGCTGGAACCGCGCCGTCACTGAGCTGTCTCGCTCGTACAGCGGCTCCTTGGTCCCGAAGGTGTAGTTGCTCAAGGGATACCTGCAAGGAGATCCTTCCTTGTGATTCACTGATTGTGCTCCAACTTTCCAGGGTTATAATATTCGCGTTTCAATTTTCGGCCCACGTTTCTTCAGGACTATTGTATTTGTATTTTTCATTTTTTGTAATCTTCAACACTAAAGAATATATGTATGCATGACCCACATTTCTTCAGAACTGTGTAATCGTCAACGCAAAATAATATATTATACAAAGTGTTTGGGTTATTAAATTGTTGACAGAGTAGAGCCCAGAGGACAGTTTCTGAGCATGAGTCTTTACAATGTTGAAGTAGAACTTAGAAGCAGAAGAAAAGTGTCATCCGGACCGTGTTAATCACTTTGCCATTCGTCAATTTCACTTTCCATTGTAATAAATTTTGAGGGTTTCTGTAGAATGCTATAATAATTCAGCCCTACCATTCAGTGTTTTGATCATTCCGCCTTCACCATTCTATATTTTTCGGCATGTTTTGACCATTCTGCATCACCATTCGGCATTTTCCGGTACAAGTACAACTACAATTTGTACAAACCACACGTACAACTACTACACGCATCTATAGACACACCGAGTCAGTCTGGCACAGTGGCAGGTCGTCAATATAGGCTAGGAACAAACATGGTCCTAGCACTGACCCCTGGGGAACATCTGATCAGCAAATGAAGATGTTGATCCGTCAGCCACAACTGCTTGGCAGCGGTCCTTGAGTCTTGAGAAAGCTGGAGATCCATGTGTGTGTAGAGCCTTAGACATCATAGTGTTGGTTCTAAGGTGTCATGCAAATCACTAAAAATGCTCCTACTCCTAGTTTGTAAACTGAGAGAGAGAGAGAGAGAGAGAGAGAGAGAGAGAGAGAGAGAGAGAGAGAGAGAGAGAGAGAGAGAGAGAGAGAGAGAGAGAGAGAGAGAAAAAGAGTACCCCTTCTTCCAACAACCCAGCAGATCAACAGTTGGCTAGGCTTATGGTTCTCCTTTAAATCTATCCCCTCTTCTGTCACAATATTTCTTCTCAGGCCTTGGGCCTTTCTTCCAGAAAAAGTCACAAGTGGTATGCCCGGCTCCGTGGCAAAATAATCAAAGTGTTGATTGTGGCCACGCATGGCTAAGAAGAAGGAGAGATAAAGAGAGAGAGAGAGAGAGAGAGAGAGAGAGAGAGAGAGAGAGAGAGAGAGAGAGAGAGAGAGAGAGAGAGAGAGACATGAAGAAGGAGAGATAAAGAGAGAGAGAGAGAGAGAGAGAGAGAGAGAGAGAGAGAGAGAGAGAGAGAGAGAGAGAGAGAGAGAGAGATCAGAGAACAAAAACAATTAAAAATGAGAATATCACTTACAAGTTTACAGTTCTTTCTAAAGTGAGATTGAGAGGGCTAGAAGTCGGTGTACTGATGGAGCCTTTGAATGACGGCCCTGTCGCATTTTTGTCTCTGATCCATCCGTACTGACGTCCGTGAGAACTTGCATGGTGTGGCGGGGGTCTCCCATGCGACGCCATTTTTTCTTATTTTGTTCTCAGTAAAGCTGAGCTATAATTTAATTTTCGAATTATATACACACGCAGTTACATTCTTGTGAATAGCCTTTGTATTGTTTTATTACGAGTTAAAATATAGCTTTGCTTATAAAATACGTTCATTTTTTACAATGAAATTGAATCAACTTGATTTTGTTATGTTTGAAATACAGCATAGCTCTCCTTGGCTCCCCGCCCCCCACAAACACACACTAAAGACATCAGTCCACAACTGCAGAATACAACAACATTAACAAAAGTAGAGACCAGAAAAGACACACGACATCCCCTAGGTCTGTCTCAAACAGAAGAAGGAAGAGAAGAAGAACAACAACAATGAATCAAAGTGTTGATTGTGGGCTCTCATCTGGAACAAGAAGAACAAGAAGAATAACAAGAAAAAGAAGAAAAAAATCATGAAATGCAAATTTAGAGAGAGAGAGAGAGAGAGAGAGAGAGAGAGAGAGAGAGAGAGAGAGAGAGAGAGAGAGAGAGAGAGAGAGAGAGAGAGAGAGAGAGAGAGAGAGAGAGAGAGATTGATTGATTGATTGATTGAATTTTATTTATAGAGGGTAATAGAGTAAGCAATAACATGCTTTTTTACATCCAGCCCTCTGGAAAAAATACATATATAAAAGTAGAAAATGGAAAACGAAAATAAACACATACAAAGTAATATAAAGCATGCAAAAAACATCCCTATATTGTAACACATCAATAACAAAATCAAACCTATTATTATTAACTATGCTAATTATTAACATTCAAAATGTGTGAAGTAAGCACATACACGCGGGAAAATAAAACCCAATCCTAAACTTTTCACACTAATCTTTAAACATTCAAAATAGAGAAGTGCACAAACATAAAAAAATAAAAAATACCTCAATCATACTTCATCATTAAAATGTACTTATTTGAAGAAACCCATGCATATAACAAGTCAAACATAGTATTACTTTACCTACTCATCTTAGCATGCACAATTTAAAATGTAAATACATGTACCCATGGCAACATGAAACCTATTCCTACATTCCATTATTCATTTTTAGCATGAACATATTAAAAAGTAAACACACACTCGTAACAAAAGCAAACCTAGTCATATTATTTGCAAGCGAATACACATATTAAAAAGTAAATACTGCTCATAACGAAATCAAGCCTGAACCTACTTTCTAGTCCTCATCTTTAACACACACATAAGTAAAACTTAACTCATTACAAAATTAAAACTAATCCTTATTTTACATATTCGTAACATGTACACATTTTGAATTTAAAGCCGATACACATAATAAAATCAAGCCTAAGCCCATTTTACATACTAATCTTTAAAATACATCAAGCTTAAATGTAAGCACAAACACATGACAGAATAAAACCAAATCCTAGTCTACATACTCATCTTGAACATGCACGCATTTTGGAGTAAACACTTAGGCATAACAAGATGAAACCCAATCCTATAATAATAATAGTAGCAATAATAATAATAATAATCAAAAGAGAGAGAGAGAGAGAGAGAGAGAGAGAGAGAGAGAGAGAGAGAGAGAGAGAGAGAGAGAGAGAGAGAGAGAGAGAGAGAGAGAGAGAGAGAGAGAGAGAGAGAGAGAGAGAGAGAGAGAGAGAGAGAGAGAGAGAGAGAGAGAGAGAGAGAGAGAGAGAGAGAGAGAGAGAGAGAGAGAGACCCCTGAGGAAAACTTCCTGTATTATAATGTCAATGGATTACTGCCCAAATTAGAGAATTTGAGAATTTTATATACAACTTGGCTGCGTATAACTGAGGCAATGAAAGGAAAAAAATGTTGTTAGATGTTATCGTTCATCTCTCATTCTTCGACTGAAACCTACCCTTACTTTTGTCATATCACCTGGGGACGTCTCGTTTCACCCTGTTCCCCTTTCGCCCTGATTATTACAGCAGCCGGTGTCTTTTCGCCCTGTTTCATTTTGCCCTGTTCCCATTTTGGGGACGTCCCATTTCGCCCTGATTATTATAGCAGCCGGTGTCTTTTCGCCCTGTTTCATTTTGCCCTGTTCCGGGCCATTTTGGGGACGTTCCATTTCGCCCTGGCCCATTTCGCCCTGATTATTATAGCAGCCGGTGTCTTTTCGCCCTGTTTCATTTCGCCCTGATTATTACGGCAGTCTTTTCGCCCTGTTTCATTTCGCCCTGTTTCATTTCGCCCTGGCCCATTTCGCCCTGGCCCATTTCGCCCTGGCCCATTTCGCCCTGGCCCATTTTAGTTGCCTATTACGGCAGTGTCTGTCAGCAGAAGAGAAACAATAGAAACGGAAACACACACACACACACACACACACACACACACACACACACACACACACACACACGCACACGCACGCACACGCACACACACACACACACACACGCGCGCGCGCGCGCGCACACATGCACACACACACACACACACACGGCACAGAGAGAGAGAGAGAGAGAGAGAGAGAGAGAGAGAGAGAGAGAGAGAGAGAGAGAGAGAGAGAGAGAGAGAGAGAGAGAGAGAGAGAGAGAGAGAGAGAGAGAGAGAGAGAGAGGTCGGTCTGACAACTCCGTTCATTGTTCACGAAAACATTTAATTCCTCTTGTTTTTGTTTCTTTTTAATTATTATTATGTTCAATCAAGTTCAACAATATTGTGCATCCAATATGTTTTAATCAATAGTGCACAGAACATACCATTGTCAGTGCATGAAAAAATAGGCCTAACTCACTTGCGATATTCCAAATAATTGAAAGAGCACGCAAAAAATATGTCATTTTTACATACAACTTGAGAAGCAACTTTATGCCAACAAAAATCAAGTCTAATAAATGTAACATTTAACGTGCAAGAAAACAACAACAACAAACATAAACACCCTAGTAAAACAAGAATGTATAATAACTAGCGCTTTGCGCGTCGACTCCGCCCCCTTACAGCTAAACACTCCCCTTCGCTGCTTCGACTCAGCGCTTCCGACTCCGCCCCCTTACAGCTAAACACTCCCCTTCGCTGCTTCGACTCAGCGCTTCCGACTCCGCCCCCTTACAGCTAAACACTCCCCTTCGCTGCTTCGACTCAGAGCTTCCGACTCCGCCCCCTTACAGCTAAACACTCCCCTTCGCTGCTTCGACTCAGCACTTCCGACTCCGCCCCCTTACAGGTAAACACTCCCCTTCGCTGCTTCGACTCAGCGCTTCCGACTCCGCCCCCTTACAGCTAAACACTCCCCTTCGCTGCTTCAACTCAGCACTTCGCGCTTTGAGTTATTGCGCTTCGCGCGCGGATCGACTTCTTGCGCTTCGCGCTTTGGGTTTCGACTTTTGACTCCGCCCCCTTGCGCTTCGCGATGCTTCGACCCCTTGGCGGAGGTTTCCGAAAAGTAAGGACGGCATGACCTTCCGAGGGTGCCAAGGATGCTTGATACCAAATTTGGTGTCGATCAGTTGAGTACTGTGGCCGTGTATAAGGGACACACACACACACACACACAGACAGACACACATACAGATTTCGAAAATATATATAAGATTATCATGTCTGAGTAAGCAGTAAAAGCAGTAAAAGAAAAACGCATGCGAGTAAAATATAAATGAATAAAATCCGTGACATGTTGACTTTCTAGCCTTGGGTAACATTCGTTCGTTAATTAAGGTACTGTAAGGAAGAAGTGTTTAATTATACCCATGGCGGAGGTTTGCATCATAAAGTTATCGCTTGCTAGCATCGTGAAGCGTAGTAAGCTACTTCTATCTATCTATGGCTACTGAAAGTTGTTGAAAGGGGTATAGTAGCTTAAAGACACACTACTGACCCACCACGATTAAGTCCCTTGGTTGTTTTTTCTGGGTAGCTGTGACCCACATACAAATGCCCCCAACTTCAAATTGAGGCTGCCACCAGATATGGTAAGAAATCTTATTTTGACCAGGTGTCATTCCCATGCATATTCCCCCATGCATGGAAACGAGACATCACTTTAATTAATTAAAGAGCAGCCTCGATCGTGTATGGGGGCAGACTGTATGTGGGTCACACCTAACCAGAAAAACACACACAAGGGACTTGATCCATCCTGGTCATGCTAACATGATTTTGTGTTTCTAGGCCTTTAGTGGCGGAGGTTTCCAATATGATGTTACCATTCTCTGTTTATCAGGCATTGTATATGTACCGCAGTTTGCTGAAAGGTTGTCGGAGGGGTTCTTCAGATGCTGAAAGTACAGCATAGCAGTTTATAGGACTAACAAAGTAGGCTCTATTAGAAAGACGTGGTGCCCGTTTTTCAGTGGAGGTTTTCGTGGTGCATCGTCTCACCATATCATTCTGTGGTGTTTGTGATTTGTTCATGAACACGTTGACGAGTTCGTTGAAAGAACATAGGCCTAGTGGCACATCATAGCCCCAGGGCTGGGTGGAACTGAAAAGTATGTAACTTGCTTATCTCAGTCATGTTCCCTGATTAAATAAAATTTCGTTTTCGTTTTCGTGTTATGGCAGCGGCTCGCAAGATTTTGTAGACTTGGAGGGGTTTCAGCGGCAATGTGTTATACATGATAATAACTGAATCTTTAATATTAGTCAGACATATCGTAGGGGAAGACGGGGTAAAAAGCGTGTGGGCGGGTAAGAAGCCCACCCCAATTATCTCATGAAATAAAGAACATTTCTGTCAAATTTGCCCATGAGACGAATGCTAGACATTAACGCTCGTCTCATGGGCAAAATGAGACTGAAATTTGCTTCATTTCATGAGATAATTGGGGTGGGCTTCTTACCCGCCCATGCGCTTTTTACCCCGTCTTCCCCTAGTTTCAAGGATGATTGAAGTGGGTCAGTAACTTCAATGAAGGAGTACAGTAATGACATAGAGTAATGACAGTAATGACATAGGGTAATGACAGTAATGACATAGGGTAATGACAGTAATGACATAGGGTAATGACAGTACTGACATACTATGGTAATGACAGCAATGACATAGGATCAGCAACATTGTGTGTGTCTCTCTCTCTCTCTCTAATTATAGGGAGCTGTTTGCAGCAGGTCGGTACTTTCTTCTATAGCCGTGTTAGACGTAGTACTTGAGTTTGTTGAAGGGGTTGAAGGGGTTGGTGAGGGTGACGGTTTTGGACAGAGGGCCTTTCTTTGCCTCCTCCTGCTGCCTGTATTCCTTGTCTGGTAAAGGCCTGCAATGCGGAAACACACAGAAACACACACACAACAACAACAACATAAAGTTATACTGCGCTGAATCTTGATAGAAATCAAATCGAAGCGCACACACACATATCGCGTTACCATTCATAACGCCGCATTCAAACAAAAACGCAATACAAAGCGAACACACACGAATAGCATCAATGGAATACAGCAGAAACAGACCTAAAGGCAAGAAAGAGAAGAGGAAGGAAGCGGAGCTTGCGGGGGAACAGGTGGGTTTTGATGTTAGATTTGAAAGCACAGAGGGTTGGTCGCTGACGGAGGGAAGCAAACACGCACGCACGCACATGCGCACCGCGCAGGCATAGACATACATACACGCGCGCGCGCTTGCTCCATACACATGTATGCACGCGCGCACACGCGCATACACACACACACACGTGCGCACACATTATACAGGACAAAGATCCAAACATTTCATTGAAATAGTCCAAGGGAAGTAAATCGTTAAATTTTGGGTACACCGAAATACAACTAGGATTCTTTCCCTTGACTCGTCACACGCAGACCAAAGAGGATGTGCGCAGACTAACAGTAACACACTCGGCTCTCGTCTATCTGTCTGTCTGTCTCTGTCTCTGTCTCTGTCTCTGTCTCTCTCTCTCTCTCTCTCTCTCTCTCTCTCTCTCTCTCTCTCTCTCTGTGTCTCTGTCTTTGTCTCTCTCTCTCTCTCTCTCTCTCTCTCTCTCTCTCTCTCTCTCTCTCTCTCTCTCTCTCTCTCTCTCTCTCCTTGTGTGTGTGTGTGTGTGTGTGTGTGTGTGTGTGTGTGTGTGTGTGTGTGTGTGTGTGTGTGTGTGTGTGTGTGTGTGTGTGTGTGTGTGTGTGTTCGCTTTGTATTGCGTTTGTGTTTGAATGCGCTTTGAATGCTAACGTGTGTGTGCGCATTGATTTGATTTCTATCAAGATTCAGCGCCGTATAAATACTGTATGTGTTGTTGCTGTTGTGTGTGTGTGTGTGTGTGTGTGTGTGTGTGTGTGTGTGTGTGTGTGTGTGTGTGTGTGTGTGTGTGTGTGTGTGTGTGTGTGTGTGTGTGCGTGCGTGCGT
>CM065699.1:43259725-43269725 GCA_017654935.2 Phymorhynchus buccinoides | reverse complement strand
ATGTACATTTACATAAGGCACCTCGTGAATAACTACAAAAGCCGTTTGTAAAATGTACAGTATATTAACAAGTTGTATTGTTGTCTTGCGCTGCTTTGTTTTTTTAACAAAAGTGTCAAAGACAAAAGTGTATCATAATTATTTCCAATACAATTTTCATAATAAGTACGAAAGAAAATGAGTCTGAAAAGACTAGAAGCTACTTTGACCTTCAGATTTAATAGCTAATTCAATAATAGCAGCACATGGAAAAAAACAAAAAAAACAACACCTAGAAATTAATTCAAACACCAGAGCGTGAAAACGCTAGATCAAGCAGCCGCGCGGCTGCATTTTCGGCTCTAGTGACCTTTTCGGCTCTAGTGACCTTGACCTTTGACCAATGACCTTCATCTTCGCACTCGGCCTAGATACCCTAAATACCTATCGGCATGCGAAATATCAGCCTCCTGCGTCCCTCTGTTCAAACGCTATCGTGGTAACATAGGTAGTCAGCCAGGAACAAACAAACAAACACATTCCCCTGAAAACATTAAGGAGATTTCCGCTTCGTGGCTGCTAACAACAACAACAAGGCATTTAACAACAAAAACATGAATCAGTCACTAGTGCTGCTAACTGTTTTGCTATGCTTTAGAAGACATAGCAACAGTGATGATATAGTAAACATATTCGTGAAAATGACTAGATGAAGGATCACTTTGTGTGTGTGTGTGTGTGTGTGTGTGTGTGTGTGTGTGTGTGTGTGTGTGTGCGTGTGTGTGTGTGTGTGTGTGTGCGTGCGTGTGTGTGCGTGTGTGTGTGCGTGTGTGCGTGCGCGTGTGTGTGCGCACACGCACGTATGTGTGTGTGTTTGTGTTTGTGTGTGGATGGTGCGTGTAGGCCTACTTCTTTGCACGTGTCTACTTTCTATTGTCATCCTCGTTTCGTGGAATCCCCCCCGTGGGGATACCGGGGGGGTCTTTTGCATTAGTAGTTCCCCCACCTTCTGGAAGTTCTGTGCTTGTAACTTCCTCTAATCTGTCACTCTCTTTGACTCTGCCTTTTCCTTTTGCTTACTGTCATCTGCTATCTTTCTGCCTTTCCGACCCATTCTCCTGCATTTTTTTCACGAAACACTATCAAAAACATTTCCTCCAGCCGAAGTCGGACTTGCTGGGCCTAATTATGTCTTAGTTAGGCGCATAACGGCAGCATGACGCAACTGCACTCATAATTGACAGGAAGCTGTCCGAGCGATCGAAGAAGAAGAAGAAGAAGAAGTTTCGTGGAATTAGAATGAACCAAATCCTTTCATGTTTACCATAGCTGCAGCAGCAACTTAGGTTAGCTTACGTTTCTTTAAAGTCCTAGAAACTTTCTGTTTGCTTCCTAGCGTTCTAATTCAATTGCAACGCTAGATTGTACTACTATCCACAAATACAACAAGAAAAACACAAATAAATGATAACCTCGCTCTTTACTGACTGAATAGTTTTTAAAAAAACACCAAAAAAACCCAACAACAACAACAACAACAACTTCAGTAAAACCTTCAAGAGAGAGAGAGAAAGAGCTCATTGAGAGTTGAGAGAGAGAACGAGAGCGAGTGTGTGTATGGGGTGAGGGTGGGAGAGAGAGAGAGAGAGGAGAGAGAGAGAGAGAGAGAGAGAGAGAGAGAGAGTCAGAGAGACAGAGACATAGAGAGAGACAGAGACAGAGATGCAGAATATGTATTCATTTTCATAGAGACAGATGGTGAGAGAGACAGTGGGCCAGAGAGTTAGAGAGTTTGTACGGGTGAGTGAAAGAGATTGGGGGCTTTGCAGATTATGCGCTATATAAGATAAATAGACGGAGATAAAGAGACAGAAATAGAGAGAGGCAGAGTTTATTATATAAAAAAAAAGACTTACAGACTAAACAAAAAACAGATAAATCCAACCCACCCAACCTCTCTTTACAAAGCCTTAAAACTACAGCTTGGAACTAATACAGACCTGGTTACCCCTTACACAAGTCTTGAGTAGTCTGGATAGAGAGAAAGAGAGAGTAGAGAGAGAGAGAGTGAGAGAGAGAGTAGTCCTTGAGAGAGAGAGAGAAGGAGAGAGAGAGAGAGACAGAGTTCACTGAAAATGAGACAGAGACAGAGAGTCAGAGAGAGAAGAGAGAAGAAGACAAAGAGAGAATAAGAAAGAGAGGGGGGCGGAAGTGGATAAATGAAGAGATAAAGAGACAGAAATAGTCGAGGCAGAGTTTATTATATAAAAAAAAAGACTTACAGACTAAACAAAAAACAGTTTAATCCAACCTACACAACCTATCTTTAGTAAGTCTTAAAACTACAGCTTGAAACTGAGTAGTTTTGGTTAAATGAGTAGTCCTCAAGTCATTAAACCAGTCCCGGATAATTAGAGCATGAGTAGTTTTCAATTGTGAAATGAGTAGTCCTTACTCCATTGACCCTGAGAAGAATAAGTAGCAATCAAGAAAGAGTAGAGTATACAGGTCTGAAAAAGCTACTCGAGTAGAATACTAGAAAAAGTAAACAGGTCTGCTAATACATTCCCTGTTGAATTTCTCTCATTCTCTCCTCCCTTCCTTCCTCCTCCCTTCCTCCCTCCTCCATCTCTCCTCTACTACTCTTTGCTGACGTTTTCCGTCAGTTTGGCCTTGTCGGACGAATCCGTTACGGGGGAAATGGAAATGGCAGGGGCAGCAGCAGCAGCAGCCTCCTTCTCGACGTCCCCAACTCCTCCTCCTTGACCTTCTCCCTCAGTACCGGAAGCAGGGGTCGCCTCTTTCTCGTCGATCTCGATCACTTCCGGGGCAGCGCGGCCCTCGTCCAGCGGCACTTTCTCGGGCTTGGTGGCGGAGGGCGCGGGTTTCTTGACGCGGAGCAGGCACTTCCGGGCTTTAGCTGCCGTGGCCCCGGCAGAGAAGATGTAGTCATAGAGCAGGCCGGCCAGAAGGCCCCCGGTCAGCGGGCCCACCCAGTACACCTGATGGACATACACAACAAAGAGTCCACCACGCTTTAGGATCATTATTGTCATCGTTTGTGCATTGGCATTCACAGCATCCGGTTCTGACTGCCTTTTTAGCGTATGCCTATTGTTTATAACTCATCACCAGCATTGATTCGTACAAAGAAACAAGCGCGAAATCGCAATAGTTTGTGGCACGCGGTCTATTTTTACCACTCCAATCATGAGTCACCTCCCCTGGCTTTTCAATAATTTTAATCTGTAAACCAGAATGTTATCTCTGCACCATTTCGTAACTTTTTATATCTTTTGGAAAACATTTAAAACTATGTATCCTACTTATACTCATCAAAAGAAGCACCGCATACTCGTCGTGTCTGTTGTAGTGTCTGTATTACGTATGTTTATTATTTTGTACGCTTTTAAAATACATCATTTTAAAGAGCGGTCTCAATTTGAAGTGTAGCCTCGATTTGAAGTGCGACAATTTTGTCAAAATGTGCGACAATTTTGGAACGACAGACCGACCGACCGACAAAGTGAGTTATAGGTTTGTGGCTTGAGCCACAAACAATAAACCCTGACAGACCGACCGACCGACCGACCGACCGACAAAGTGAGTTATAGGTTTGTGGCTTGAGCCACAAACAAAAATCCTTTGGTAGATCCACAGAATAGCTAACACGTTATTTTGTTTGTTTGTTCGTTTGCCTTTTTTTTTTTTTTTCAAAGACCAGTATCATTAATTATGCGCCAAGTTTAATAACAGAAATTTCAATCAAGGCACGGCTCCTGCTGGAAATGAAAGGGTTAATGAATGGGTCTGCTGTCTGGCTTGCCAGATGACAATGCACAATAAATGAGACTTGTCACCAGTATCTTAAACCCACCACGATTACTCAGCAGTGCCTTGGAGATTGCTGGGGGGTTTGTGGCACAACGGGGGTATCTGGGTAGTAGTGATTAGCATGATGCTGGACAGGAAGACACATTCAAGGGGGATATAGTGAAATGGTAGGTAGTGAAAGGGAGGGGAGAGGGATGGGGGTGGGGGATGGGGGGGATGGGGGGGATGGGGGGGGGGATTCCTAACGCCAGCTGTCCTCAAATCCCTGTGACCGAGAGTGGGGATGCACACTGGGCAAGGCATATCCTCCACTATTATAAGCTATATAAACAAACTCTCCATCCAGAGTAGCGGCTGGCCCCATCGGTTATCTGGCAGTCATGGTCGGAAACGACCCGACTGGCGAACAAAGACAAAGACGCACGGTTATGGCAGACAAGGGTCATCATTCATGCTTCGGGAACAAGCACTGCCTTCTTGTTCTAGATCCTCCTTGGCCTTATTACCTCCCAGCCACCCACCCGCCCACACTCCTAATTCCTGTCAGAATCTCTTTAATTCCCTATCTCTCTCTAGCACCCTGACTCACGCCACAAACACCAGGATCATATGCAGTACAGCTCGCTAGCCTAGCAGGCCTACCCATGCCCCCTCCAGACCACAGAAGTCTTCAACGTCTACTCGTATCACGCACGGGTCATGCTGTTTCCTCGCTCCTTCTGTCATTTATAGCCTGATATAAAAGCCAGAGATTTGCGGACAGAATCCACGGAGGACAGACTGATAGGGTTTATCATTCTAGTGTGGGAATTTCCAGTACAAGGAAAATGGGTTGCGTCTTTACACAGTTCCTGGCATCTACAATAAAATTCATAGTGCTTTTCTCTGTGTGTGTGTGTGTGTGTGTGTGTGTGTGTGTGTGTGTGTGCGCGTGTGCGTGCGCGTGCGTGCGTGCGTGTGTGTGCGCGCGCGCGCGTGTGTGTATGTGTATGTGAATGTGTGTGTGTGTGTGTGTTTCGTGAGTGTGTGTGTGTGTGCATGTGTGTATGTGCGTGCGTGCGTGTATGTGTGTCTATATGTGTGTGTGTGTCTATATATGTGTGTGTGTGTGTGCGTGCGTGCGTGCGTGCGTGCGTGCGTGCGTGCGTGCGTGTGTGTGTGTGTGTGTGTGTGCGTGTGCGTGTGAGTGCGTGTGCGTGTGTGTGTGTGTGTCTGTATGTGTGTACGTGTGTGTGTGCGTGTGCGTGTGTACTGTATGTGTGTATGTGCTCATGTAGGACTTTTCTGAAGGGGTAAAACCAGAGAGGTTTTATAGGACTTACAAAATCTGTAGTAATACTAATATGTGGGCTAAGAACTCAGAAAAGCTTACGCTTTGATTGTACGCCGTCGTATCTATTATTTTAACCCGCACACCTGTTTATCTCCTATCATTGAGCAGTAAAGCACACATTTTAGATCTTCAGTTTTAACCCAGTGTGTCACGTTTCGCATGATGCGCATAGCATCTCTCTCTTTTTCACATTAGTCCGTGTGCACATAACACGCGGATGTTCCGCGCGGAAACCCACGCGCAATCAGTAAATAAGTAAAAGAAAGAAGAAAACAATAAACGGACTTATTTCTCCTAATCCGTATTTTTTTTTTCTTCTCTTCTTTCTTTCATTTATTGATTATTTCCGCACATGCGCAATCACGCGCATACTCACGTGCGATTGCGCATACACACATACTTATGCTCTCTCTCTCTCTCTCTCTCTCTCTCTCTCTCTCTCTCTCTCTCTCTCTCTCTCTCTCTCTCTCTCTCTCTCTCTCTCACCTAAATATTATTTTTGCTATCTACTTGTTGATGAATAATTGATTGTAAAGCGCTTTGGGCTCATTTGAGGTAAAGCGCTATATAAATGTACTATTACTTACTTACTTACTTCCGCGCGGAAAATCAATCCGGATGCATTGTGTACCAGGCCTTACAGTACTAGATTGACAAAACACCCCCCAAAAATAACCATTCGTGGTATCAAATGCATGCTCTGGTTATCACCAAAGCATCCCGGATAGCGGCTGCACACACAAACATTCATACGCGCATGTGCACATGCGCAATCACGCGCATACTCACGTGCGAGTGCGCATACACACGTGACATACTTATGCTCTCTCTCTCTCTCTCTCTCTCTCTCTCTCTCTCTCTCTCTCTCTCTCTCTCTCCCTCTCTCTCTCTCTCTCTCTCTCTCCTCTCTCTCTCTCTCTCTCTCTCTCTCTCTCTCTCTCCCTCTCTCTCTCTCTCTCTCTCTCTCTCTCTCTCTCTCTCTCTCTCTCTCTCTCTCTCTCTCTCTCTCTCTCTCTCTCTCTCTCTCTCTCTCTCTCTCTCTCTCTCTCTCTCTCTCTCTCTCCTCTCTCTCTCTCTCTCTCTCTCTCTCTCTCTCTCTCTCTCTCTCTCTCTCTCTCAAAGTTACATGCAATCACACATTGCCCCAGTGTTAAACGTTAATGTGTAAGTAACTAAAGCAATCCCAGATGTAGGTCACGTGGTAAGCACGCCCTCCATCACATTAAAAAAACAACAACCACCCACCCACAAACATTTTAGCAGTATTTCTGATCACGTTAAAAGACCACAAGATGGCAAGCACATAAAACTACGCCCTGTAGACAAAATAAGGCTAAAACGAAAGGATTCAAAGTACTAACCCCCACCCCTCCCCCCTCATGTTTGCGACTCTCACCTCTCGAACTCTGGTTCTTTCAGCTTGATGGCAAATAACCCTAGGCTGATCCTAACCCTGACCCTTTCCGCGAACTGTCGAATACTATTTATCGGTGAAACAAATGTTCGATGCAAGACAATTGAGGGGTGGTGGGGGGTGGTGTAAAGTGCAAGATAACCGAACTTTGGAGAAACAGAGATGATGATCATCACCATTGAAACATCCGAAAATATCCTGCCAACATGTATCTCAGTCTGTCCAGCTTACATTTTATCTGAACACACGATCTTTAAAAACACATACCATTGACAAGCAAATAACATGAGAAAAAAAAATCTTTAAAAAAAAACACCCCAAAAACATTATCACAACAAAGACAACAACGCAAAAAATCTTAATGCCGTATGGATTTGGGAAAATAATGTATCTCAATAGTGTCTCACATTCATACAATCATGTCCAAACTGGATTACAGTACGCCTTCAGAAATACCCATAGTAGATCCCAGTTCCGGTTGCAAATTACCATTGCTCTTCTTCTTTAAAAAAAAGTTTAGGGGGGCTTCCACATATTTCTGCTTAAACGTGTTTTAATTTTAATTTTAAAAGACTCTTTTAAAACGTAACTAGTAAACTAAATCGGCAGTTTGACGTGAATCAAACGTTACCCATGATGCCATTGCCGACTGGTGTTATGCGCAAACACTTCCGGTGTCAAGTCAAAATGATCTTCATTGACAATAAAAGAATAAGCTTGATAAAGCTTTTTTTACATCCTGTCGTCATAAATTAATAAGAAAAACAATTAAGGCAAATAAATTAAAAAACATAAACTGGAGAAAAATGGAGTGTGTGTGTGTGTGTGGTGTTGGGGGGGGGGGGGGGGGGGCGGGCATTTGTGCGCCCGCGCCGTGTGTATATGTATGTGTGTGTGTGTGTGACAGTGTGTGAGTGTGTGTGTGTGTGTGTGTGTGTGCGCGCGCGCGCCTGCGTGCATGTAGGCCTATGTGTGTGTGTGTGTGTGTGGTGGGGGAGGTAGGGTTAGGATCAGCCTATGATTATTTACATGAAACTTTGAGACTGAGGGTCGGAAACATGAAGTAGGGGTATGTGTGTGTAAATTACAACTTTGGCAGAATTTGTACAGTGGGTTGCAACTTGGGGGGGGGTGAGGGGGGGGGGGGGGGGGGGGGGGGGGGGGGGCGCGTGTTCTCTCTATACTGTACAACATAAAAACTGAAGCCTAAAGGTTGGTGTGGCCTTCTCAAAATGGATTTGTTCTCAAGATACCTGCGCATGCGCGAAATCGATCATGACGTACCATCAAATTTTATCTTTTGTGTATTCGACACTAAGTCTTCCCTAAACTTATCTCTAACTCTAACCCTAACCCTAACCCGTGACTGAAATAAAGTTGATGGTACGTCATGAGATTACTGTCCCAATTTCGCGCATGCGCAAGAATCTTGAGAACAGAGTAATTCGAGAACACTACACCGGTGTCATGAGAAATAAGTACCTACCGTGAAATAATTACCCTTCAAAAGCGCACTAGAGCCATTCTTCTTTCATGTGGTAAGTTGATAAGTCAACTATTATTTAAAATATAGATATTCAAGTGCTCAATCTACACGGAAAGAACCAAGAAATAGAGCGGGAGGGTGTAAATCTACATTTTTGCCGAGAAATCAATATACAAAGCCATGTCACTTAGTTTCGCTGTTGTTTTTTCAAAATGGCGGACGATATTATAAACAACCATCCGTGCAAACAAAAATATCTAATAATAGAATATTAGAAAAAATATCCCCGACTTCTCAGAATTTAATGATAAATCTTCTGTTTTTCCTGCATGCCACAGAATGTATTTACGGGGCGAATCTTTCCCAAACAGCAAACACTTTGAATGAGGGAAAAGAGTATTTATTTGATGGGTAACATATTGTATGCAACACCGGTACACACTGACCCAGTGGTTCTGCCACACGTCCATGATGACGGCCGGTCCAAAGCTGCGGGCACAGTTCATTCCTGCCCCGGTGAACTGGATCTGCACACAAATCATGCAAAGTAGGGGTAACATTATTATCAATAACAAAATCGGCTTTCAGTACTTGTTTCCGTCCCTAAGGGTTTTCCGACCAATTGGACGCTAATCTCATCATCTCCAGTACTTGTCTTTTCATAATATGATATATAATCAACTACCAACCAAAGATTCAGATTGTGGTCAGTGTCTGTCTGTCTGTTTGTTTGTTTGTATGTCTGTTTGTCTGTCTGCCTGTCAGTGGGAACATGAACTTTCAAAAGTAGGAAAGTATTTATCTTGTGGTGTTTTTTTAAAGTCCACAGATATATACATACAGACATACAGTATTTAATTATCATATCAAGAGAGGGTGGTAGGTAGATGTGTGTGTGTGTGTGTGTGTGTGTGTGTGTGTGTGTGTGTGTTGCGTGTGCGTGTGCGTGTGCGTGCGTGTGCGTGCGTGTGCGTGTGTGTGTGCGTGCGTGTGCGTGTGCGTGTGCGTGTGCGTGTGCGTGCGTGTGGATGTCAGTGTGCGTGCGTGCGTGCGTGCGTGTAGACAGACTGGAATATTCATATATAAAGCCCATACCAAGGGGGGGGGGGGGGGGGGGGGGGTAGGGGGGGGGGATGAGAGAAAACAGACAACGCTAACAGATCAAGACAGACAACATCAGGACAACAAACATACAATTACCTCAAACAAGACTCGGTCTGACACACACAGAGATAAACAGAACAACAAACCCAACAGACTAGACGGCAAGAGAGTTATGGAACAAAATAATTGTGATAATAACTATACACACACGTACATACATGCATACATACATACATACACACCCGTTCTCCGGGTCTGGTACCAGGCGGTACCTCCCTCACCCTCACTCCCACCTTATCATCATCATCATCATCATCATCCCTCCTCCTTTCATTAACGTTGATTAATCTAAACAGTTCTGCACTCTAAGGACCCTTGGCAGACCCCCCCCCCCCCCTCCCCCCCCGACTACACCTGCCCAGTCCCCCCTCCCCCCATCACACACACACCACACACACACACACACACACACACACACACACACACACACACACACACACACACACACCTTCTTGGTACCTCTTTGGTCTCTGTATCTCCTCTAGCTCTCTGTCTCTTTGTCTGTCTGACTCTCTCTTTCTGTCTGTTTGTCTGTCTTTTAATCTGTTTGGCTTGCTGTCTGTCTGTCTGTCTCTGTCTGTCTCTCTCTGTCTGTCTGTCTGTCTGTCTGTCTGTCTGTCTGTCTGTCTCTCTCTCACTCTCTCTCTCTCTCTCTCTCTCTCTCTCTCTCTCTCTCTCTCTCTCTCTCTCTCTCTCTCTCTCTCTCTCTCTCTCTCTCTCGTGTGTCTCGCTGTCTCTGTCTCTATATGTATCCCCCGCCCTCCTCTCTCTCTCTCTCTCTCTCTCTCTC
>CM065699.1:43242225-43249725 GCA_017654935.2 Phymorhynchus buccinoides | reverse complement strand
CATCTCTCGAGATGAAAGGAGGCCACAGATTCAGACATAATAATAACAAGGGCGTCGCCGAGCGGCAGACATGTCCGTCACCAGCAATGCCACGCACTTGCGACACCCCGTAGAGTGTCACATCCTGACACAAAATTGGAAGGGATTCTGTCTTCTAGTTCACGAGATACAGCTTGAAGAAGAAACACATATAGCGCAAAGAAGGAAATTTCGGTTTTCAAGGTCACACTTCAAGGTCAAGGTCAGCATGGTGATAATTTATGCTCGGATGTTTTCTACTCTAGGCTATACAGTACCACACACAATCTGAAGCGCTTCTGTCAAGTACCAATGTGGAAAATATGGCTTAAAACCCAATGTGTAGACCCCTACCACTTTCAAGGCCTACTGATCGCCCGGACCGTGACCTTGACCTTGATCGGTATGCCACCATCAGAACGGGCATAAGCCAAAGTACCTACATGCCAAATTTGAAGACTCTAACACTAACGGTGTGGGAGTTATGGCCCCTGAAAGATTTTCGGTTTTCAAGGTCGTACGCCAAGGTCAAGGTCACGACGGCAAAATGGTTTGCGCGGATGCCTTCCTCTCATGGTGACACACCAGCACACAAAATTTGACGTGATTCTGTCAACCCGTTCGAAAGATATCCTTGGGACAGACAGAAGGAGAAAAAAATGACCCTCCGATTTTCAGGCTCCAACGATCTTTTTGACCTTGACATTGATCAGAACGGGCATAAGCCAAACCACCTTCATACCAAGTTTCAACATCCTATGTTGATCGGTGCCCGAGATATGGCTAAAAATAGATTTTCGGTTTTCAAGGTCGTACGTCAAGGTCAATGTCACGACGGCAAAATGGTTTGCGCTGATCTCTTCCTATTAAGGAGGCACACCTTCACACAACATTTGACGCGATTCGGTCAAGCGGTTCGGGAGATATCCTTGGGACAGACAGAAGGAGAAAAAAAAAATACAAACCGGTGACGGACAATGATTATTACTATCGGTGTTAACTGCTTAATTAAAACCAAACGTATTCAGGGCTCCCAATCGTCCCGCAAAACAAGGGGCCCCAGGGACTCCTTCACTTACAGTATAGAGGGTTCTAGAGGCGGGATAGCATTGTGAATGCTAAAAACATTTTTTTTCTAGTGCATCCCTGGGACCCTCCGCACATTCCAACATTCCTTTATAATTGTAGTACTTCATAGACCCCCAAATGGGGGTCCCTGGGAGCCCTGACGCTTCAAGAAAGAGGAAGAACCCAGTTGTAGTATAGCAGTAATCGAGGATGATGGTCGTAGTCCTGGCGGAGGTCAGAAACTCAAACAGCGGTGTGTGAGTCATCAGAGTTTTATAATAACGGCAGGTCGGCCATTAGGGAAATAGGTCACAAATAATGGGAAGCAAAAAAAATAAATCCACTTTGTGCTGTAAAACAGCAGTGCAAAATTCGGTTTGCAACAACCAAAGCTGGCATTCAAAGTAATGGCGTTGGCCAGCTGGAGAACTGTTCAAATGATTTTAAACGGTAGCCGTTTGTCACAGTGTTTCCGGAAGGACAATTCGATGACGTAGGCCTACTTCCGTTTTCAGAAACAAACCCCTCCAAGAGCAGATAGTCTTTCACTTTGGCCTGTCTTTGTGTGTGTGTGTGTGTGTGTGTGTGTGTGTGTGTGTGTGTGTGTGTGTGTGTGTGTGTGTGTGTGTGTGTGTGTGTGTGTGTGTGTTTGTGTGTGTGTGTGTGTGTGTGTGTGTGCGTGTGTGATGACGAGAGAGAGACGAGAGAGGAGACCGGGGAGAGATGATGATCTAGCACGACGAGGAGGATGTGTGTGTTTGTGTGTGTGTGTTAGAGGCGCAGCTGAGTGCGTGCGCATGTGTGTGTGTGGAAGTGTGTGTGAGAGGAGTGAGTGAGAGAGACGAGAGAGAGAGAGAGAGAGAGAGAGAGAGATAGAGAGAGAGAGGATTCGGAGATAGAGAGAGAGTGAGAGAGAGAGAGGAGAGAGAGAGAGAGAGAGGAGAGGCAGAGAGAGAGAGAGAGAGAGTACAGAGAGAGGAGAGAGAGAGAGAGAGAGAGAGAGAGAGGGACCGAGAAGAGAGAGAGAGAGAGAGAAGAGAGAGAGAGAGGAGAGACGGGGAGAGGAGAGAGAGAGAGAGAGGCAGGGAGGGGAGGGAAGGAATAACAGTGACCGTTTCAACTGCAATATATCATGTCATACAATTACATATCGAATGCAAAAAAATATTATATATAATTTCAACCCTGTTCCTGAATAAAGAACCAAAGAAAGTTGCCACTGCTAATTGCTATTTTAGAGTTGAATCGTTCAGCGTTCTAACCGAAATGTATCATGAGCGTCACCTTAAAAATAAAACACTCATACACTGATAGAGAGATGGGGGCCAGGATGGAAAAGGCGTGGGGGAGAGGGGGGGGGGGAGTGAGAACAAGAATCAAAGACCAAAGGCAAGAAGTTCATTAGAAAGAGAGTTCTCCCCCTTTGTTCAAAGACGAGAAGGATTGGGATAGACATGGAAGCAGACTGGCAGGAAGAGGAGTCAAGGAGCGTAGGGTAAAAACAATGGTGTGTGAGAACCGGTTCCAAAATCCGAACCGGTTTAAACCGGTTTCCCCTCTTCGAACCGGTTTTAGCGAACCGGTGGTTTTTTTGAACCAGTACTCGCATCACTATGCAAACACAAATCTATTTGTCAGAATATTCACACACACACGCACGTACGCGCGCACATACATACACACACACATGCACAATAAAGAAACTTATGACTTATGACACACACACACTCAACTCAACACTCAGTCAAAGTCAAAGCCATACACCACCACAAACTAGAAACAGCTACTCTTGGTTCACAAACACACAATCTGCGCTGAGAATCAGTGTTGTTTTTCGAAAAGAATGCGTTATTCTAAGAAAAACTGACTTTCAGTTTGCAGTTAAAAAAACCGTTCACAGCAACTCGAACCGGTGTTTCGAACCGCAAAAGTTTAGCACCGGTTTTTAGCACCCCTCTAGAGTAGGGGTGGGGGGTCACTATAATAGTCTGCTGACGCTGGTAGACTAGACAATATTCTGATCGCTTCTCGGCCTTTTGGCTAAGACAGTGATTCAGGAACATAAATTTTTGTTTATACCTTCGTTGGTTTGTTCAGCCCGTCGTACATGGCGAAAGCCGATACGCCACGTTAAACTGAACTTCCATCCGTAGACTCGACAGTGGGACCAGCAGACAAGCAAAGGCCCGTAATGGTAAGAACAACAAGAGAGGGGCACAGTCGGACAAGGCCGACGATAGTACTTTGCTTACGTTGAAAACTAACAGAAAAACAAGGAAGGCAAACAACGCACTGGGCTCAATCAGTCAA
Organism: Phymorhynchus buccinoides; assembly: GCA_017654935.2. Classification (NCBI taxonomy): domain Eukaryota; kingdom Metazoa; phylum Mollusca; class Gastropoda; order Neogastropoda; family Raphitomidae; genus Phymorhynchus; species Phymorhynchus buccinoides. The sequence goes on along the minus strand of CM065699.1, from coordinate 43,246,329 downwards.
TGTGTAGGGGGAAGACGGGGTAAAAAGCGCATGGGCGGGTAAGAAGCCCACCCCAATTATCTCATGAAATGAAGCCAATTTTCAGTCTCATTTTGCCCATGAGACGAGCGTTAATGTCTAGCATTCGTCTCATGGGCAAATTTGACTGAAATTTTCTTTATTTCATGAGATAATTGGGGTGGGCTTCTTACCCGCCCATGCGCTTTTTACCCCGTTTTCCCCTATACTAATGCTTCCAGCAAGTCTGTTCAGTACTTCTTCACCTAAAAGGGAAAAGGGAAATTCAGAACTTTGATGGGCTTTATTAAACGTGTTAAATCATATAAGAAAAATTATTAGATATTGAAACAAAAATGAAATGGTTATCCTTGCAAACACACAAACGCGCGCGCACGCACACACACGCATTTAACCATCTTTATATAACCTATTCTCTAATCCTCAAAACAGATCATTTTGACTTGACTTGACTTGACTTGACCACACACACACACACACACACACACACACACACACACACACACACACACACACACACGCACACACAAACCGCAGCACGCCCGTGATCCCCAGAAAATCCGGTTGAATTCATTGCAACAAAGAGGAAGATAAAGAAAGAAAGGAAAAACGAAAATCGACAACAAAAAAGACAATGACATTCTGTCAACGCAGAAAAGAATCGACAACAGAATGACATTCTCCCCAAACAGGAAAGAATCGACAACAGAATGACATTAAAGAATCGACAACAGAATGACATTAAAGAATCGACAACAGAATGACATTAAAGAATCGACAACAGAATGACATTAAAGAATCGACAACAGAATGACATTCTCCCCAAACAGAAAATAATCGACAACAGAATGACATTCTCCTCAAACAGGAAAGAATCGACAACAGAATGACAGACTGACATCTCCCCAAACAGAAAAGAATCGACAACAGAATGACATTCTCCTCAAACAGAAAAGAATCGACAACAGAATGACATTCTCCTCAAACAGAAAAGAATCGACAACAGAATGACATTCTCCTCAAACAGGAAAGAATCGACAACAGAATGACAGACTGACATTCTCCCCAAACAGAAAAGAATCGACAACAGAATGACATTCTCCTCAAACAGAAAAGAATCGACAACAGAATGACATTCTCCCCAAACAGAAAAGAATCGACAACAGAATGACATTCTCCCCGAACAGAAAAGAATCAACAACAGAATGACATTCTCCCCGAACAGAAAAGAATCGACAACAGAATGACATTCTCCCCGAACAGAAAAGAATCGACAACAGAATCTATTCTCCCCAAACCGACGCTGAGAAAACGAACAGCTATCCGTAGTGATCATACATCAAATTGACTGGCTGGCTGGAAATTGATCATTGGGGTAGTACTAGCAACTTGGGTTAATTTGCTTCCCCGTCATTAACTCTTCAAGCGCCATGCGTTTTTTGACGTTTGTGGTTATCCGTTGCATCTCAACCGACAAGAGGGGAGTAACTATGTGCGTAAGCATTACGGGAAAAACACACGTTTACATAAGCTCTCAAAAAAGACTAAACACATGGCAGGGTGCTTGGCAGTGAATGTCTTTACATTTGGTGGGAGTGGAGTAGAGTGATGCGAGTCTCCTCCCATGGATTGGTACTAAAAGCACAGACTATAATAGTTTCACATAATTATAAGTCAAGAGTTAAATTCTCACTGCATAATTAAACGCAACCTTTGCCATTCTTGGGTAAGGGATAGGGTTAGGACAAGGTTAGGGTAGTTTTTTTAATTAGGCCTAAAGGCCTTTTCAAGTAACCAAACTGGGCGCTTGCCATCGATTCTCATAGGGTTGCTGTTCATTGGAACGATCTAAGTACTAACATTATGTTTTGCACACCTTTTAAAAATCTTATGGATTCCAGGCAGAATTTTCAGAACCTTTTTTTTTTTTTTAATGATTTTAACTGATTGACCTACTAAAACTTGCTCAGGCCCAAAATAATTATACACATGTCATTGCCAAAGAGAGGACGTTGTGTAGGCCGCGAGGCCTAGGCTAAGAGTAAGAAGCCCGTCTCTAAAGGGCCAGCCACACGTCCACTAAAACCGTACGACTGTACGATACGATTCGATCACGTGGTCTCCAAGAACAAATAAAGTGATTCGCGCGCTTCGAGATCACGTGATCGAATCGTATCGTACAGTCGTGCGATTTTAGTTGACGTGTGGCTGACCCTTAACGCTACGCTACGCATGATCACCCGTCCAACGCTGTAGGATCACCTACGATTTAGTTCTTTAGACTTACATAACATAGAAGAATCGACAAGGAAATGACATGCCAGCTGAACTCACCGCGAAGAGCTGGCACAGCACCACGGCCAGCCCCACCGTCAGCGGGTAGGACCCGGCCAGGTCCTGGCGATCACTGTCCCGGGAGGCGAAGTAGGACAGCACGAAGACGAAGGTGATGAGCAGCTCCACGCCGAACGCCTGAGCCGGCATCAGCCCCGCCCCGGGCATCAGCACCGTGGCTCCCAGGCTGCCTCTCTTGCCGTCAGCGGTCAGCCCGTACAGGATCCCGGATCCCAGGATCCCGCCGAGCACCTGCGCCACGATGTAGAGCAGGCCCCGGACGATAGAGACCCTGCGCGTGGCCAGAGCGGCGAAGGTCAGGGCCGGGTTGAAGTGACCCCCGGACACGTGGGCGAAGACCCACAGCATGGTGGCCACGCTCAGCCCGAAGGCCAGGGAGATTTGAACCACGTCCAGGGTGGCGGAGGGGGAGGACGACCCGTGGACCCAGGCCCCGCAGCCCAGCAGCACGATGGCCATGGTGCCCACCGTCTCGCAGGCCAGGGAGCGCCACAGGTTGTGGCTCAGCAGGTCTTCCAGGTTCTCCTTCATGATCTTCCACATAATCCGCAAAAAAACACCCTATAAATTTTTTGGGGGAGAAAGCACCGAGCTTGGACTGGGTGGTGAAGCGTTCTAGTTTCAAAATGACGCGGCTCAACTTTGCACGCTGTCTCTTTCTTTCTTTCTTTCTTTCTTGACACTTGACGATTCTGTTCGCTTCTCGTCTGTTGTAGGTAGGCCTAGTTCTGCCCGCGCAAAGTGGCGTTCTGCAGGGGGTCGGGCGGTTTGTGTTACTACGCGGGGCTAGGTTCTTCTTCCCGCCACGCCCCACCACGCCATGCATGCCACCGACCTTCACGCTCCCTCCGCGCACGCGCGAACTTCTGATTGGCTGGATGTCGGATGCTGCAATGCAAGCGATTTGGTTGGTTGCTTGCTTGCTGCCCTACTAGAGACATTGCAATAGCGTGGGGACGCTTTGGAAGTAAGGGAGGGGGTGGGGGTTAGAAGGTGAGTTTGGTGGGGGGATGCTGGGTGGAGAGGGGGGGGGGGGTGATGAGTGGTGATGAGTGGTGCCAGAGAAGTGGTTCTGACTTTGAAGACGGGCCGCCAGATGTCTTGCAGTAGGGAGTACTAAACGTGTACAATAAACAGTACCGCTCTCGCATGTCTGCTACGGAAGTCTTTGTAATTATTATTCCCTCAGGGAATTCATCAGGGTTCTGTTTAATGTACATACGGTGTGGTTCGTCACAAAATTACACGTACTGCAAATGTTGCAGACTTTCGAAGTAACATAGCATAAGGCCGTGTACACACATAAGCGAATATTCCATGCGGAGAAACCCGTGCGCAATCCATAAATAAGCGAAACAAAAGAAGGGAAAAGATTTGCTGCACGTGTCCGAATTTCCCCTATATGCATCCACTTTTCTTCCACTTATTTAGGGTTTTCCGTACGGAACTTACGCGTCTAATGTGAACTCGGCCTAATTGTTACAAATGTGGACTGTGGGCGACTCTATCTATACAAGTGTAATATTGAGAGTGGAAAAGGTGGGGTAGGGGTGGGGGTGGTTGTGGTTGTGGGGATCGATGCTAGACAGGCATGTTCTTGCTTTTTTCGCTTTTAGTTTGTTTGGTCCCCGAGCCGAAGGTTCGGGGAGCTATTGTTTCTGTCTAATCCGTCCGTGCCTCCGGCCGTCCGGCCGTCCGGCTATTCGTCCGTTTTTCTCAAAAACTATTCAG
>CM065699.1:43227225-43234725 GCA_017654935.2 Phymorhynchus buccinoides | reverse complement strand
ACTAGTCAGACTGTCTGAGAGACTGTCTGTCTGGCTATCTGTCTGTCTGACTATCTGTCTGTCTGACAGACAACTCTGTCAGTCTGACTATCTGTCTGTCAGACAGACAGACTGTCTATCTGTGACAGACAGACAGACTGTCTGTCTGTCTGTCTGACAGACTGTCAGATCAACTGACTATCTGTCTGTCAGACTATCTGACAGACAGATCAACAGACTATCTGTCGTCAGTCATCTGTTGTCTCATCTGTCAGACTATCAATCTGTCTGACTGACAGACAGACTGTCTGAGTCTGTCTGGCTATCTGTCTGTCTGACTATCTGTCTGTCAGACTATCTGTCTGTCAATAGTCATCTGTCTGTCTGACTATCTGTCAGTCTGACTATCTGTCTGACAGACAGACAGACTGTCTGTCTGGCTATCTGTCTGTCAGTCAGTCATCTGACAGAGGCTAGTCAGTCAGACTGACTATCTGTCTGTCTGACTAGTCAGTCTGTCTGGCAGATCTGTCTGTCAGACAGACATACAATAGTCTGACATACAATAGTCAGACATGACAGACAGACAATCTGTCTGACTATCAGTCTGTCAGACTGTCTGTCTGATAGTCTGTCTGTCTGACTATCTGTCAGACTGTGAGACAGACTGTCTGTCTGACAGACAATAGTCAGACTGACAGACAGACAGACAATAGTCAGACAGACTGACAGACTATCTGTCTGACTGACAGACAATAGTCAGACAGACAGTCAGACTATCTGTCTGTCTGAGACAGACAGACAGACAGATCAGATAGTCAGTCTGGACATCAACTGACAATAGTCAGACAGACAGATAGTCAGACAGTCAGTCTTGACAGCACTGAATCAGTCAGACAGACAGTCAGACAGACATACAATAGTCAGACAGTCTGTCAGACAGACTATCTGTCAGTCAGACAGACAGACAGACAGACTATCTGTCTGTCAGACAGACAGACAGACAGATCTGTCAGACAGTCAGACAGACAATAGTCAGACAGACAGATAACAGACAGACAGACAGACAGACAGACAATAATCAGACAGACAGACAGACAGACAATAGTCAAACGGACAGACAGACAGATAGTCAGACAGACAGACAGTCAGACAGACAGACAGACATACAATAGTCAGACAGACAGACAGACAGACAGACAATAGTCAGACAGACAGACAGACAGACAGTCAGTCAGACTACAGACAGACAGACAGATAGTCAGACAGACAGACAGTCACAGAGAGTCAGACAGACAGGACAGACAGGGCAATAGTCAGACAGACAGACAGACAATAGTCAGACAGACAGACAGACAATAGTCAGACAGACAGACAGACAGACAGTAGTCAGTCAGACAGACAGACAATAGTCAGACAGACAATAGTCAGACAGACAGACAGAGAGACAGACAATAGTCAGTCAGACAGACAGACAGATAGTCAGACAGACAGACAGACAGACAATAGTCAGAGAGACTGACAGACAGACAGACAATAGTCAGACAGACATACAGACAGACAGACAGTCAGACAGACATACAGCCAGACAATAGTCAGACAGACAGACCGACAATAGTCAGACAGACAGACAGACAATAGTCAGATAGACATTCAGACAGTCAATAGTCAGACAGACAGACAGACAGACAATAGTCGGACAGACAGACATACAGACAATAGTCGGACAGACAGACAGACAATAGTCAGACAGACAGACAGACAGACAGACAGACAGACAGACAATAGTCAGACAGACAGACAGACAATAGTCAGACAGACAGACAGACAGACAATAGTCAGACAGACAGACATACAATAGTCAGACAGACAGACAGACAGACAGACAGTCAGACAGACAGACAGACAATAGACAGAGACAGACAGACAGACAATAGTCAGACAGACAGACAGACAATAGTCAGACAGACAGACAAACAGACAGACAGACAGACAGACAGACAGACAATAGTCAGACATACAATAGTGAGACAGACAGACAGACAATAGTCAGACAGACAGACAGACAGACAGACAGACAGACAGACAGATAGTCAGTCAGACAGACAGACAGACAGACAGACAGACAATAGTCAGACAGACAGAGAGACAGACAGACAATAGTCAGACAGACAGACAGACAATAGTCAGACAGACAGACAGACAATAGTCAGACAGACAGACAGACAGACAGACAGACAGACAGACAATAGTCAGACAGACAGACAGACAATAGTCAGACAGACAAAAGTCAACACTTTGCTCTGGTTTCCAATAAATCAAACATTCAAATCGGCGATTCCTCCTTGGCGGAGGTGCTGAAAGTCAAATTATTTCACCCACAGAGAAGGCGTGTGTCGTCTCTTTTCTAATGGCCGCCTGCGGTTAGACTAAATCGTTTGCACGAAATGTTCGCAATACAAGCCTTTTTTTCTTCTTTTTTTTAAAATTGTTTGTATACACTTTATCTAAAGGAGTTTCGCTCACAACAAAGGAAATAGCTCCTTTTTTCTTTCTCTTTTTACTGCACTACACAAAAAGAAAAATCTTCAGCCACGTCCAAAATGGTTTCTCTCTCCGGCATCTCCACCAAGGAGGAATCGCCGTTTCGGCGGTTTAATTTCTAGGAAACTCGAGCAAAGAGAGGCTTCCGATTCGCTTGAAAATGTTGTCTTTCTGGTGATCTCGACGTGTTTCTTGCACAAAAACCCATCCGTCAGGGTCCACCTTTAACTGAGAGGATGAAAATACCGAAGACGAAATGAGGCCAATGGAGAGAGAGAAGAACAAACAAAACTGTGCTCGAGTTCTTTTGACTTCTGTGTTGGCAATATGGTTTTTTATGAAGTCAAGTCTTGCTCGTTCTACGTCTGTTTTCTTTGGGGGAAAAAAGGGGTGGTTGGTTGTTGTTGTTGTTTTGTGGGGGGAGAAGGGGGAGGGGGAGGAGGGGGGGAGGGGCGGCGGGGGGGCTAGGGGCGAGAAAGTGAGCGGGTGATGGTGAGGGGAGGCTTGTTTAGAACGGAAATACACGCGGCGGTGGGAAAGCGCGCGTGCGCGCAGTCACACACACACACACACACACACACACACACACACACACACTGGACACAAACGCGCGCGCGCGCGCACGCACGCACACGCACACACACACACACACACACACACACACACACACACACACACACACACACACACACACACACACACACACACACACACACACACACACACACACACACACACACACACACACACACACACACACGAATCCTTTTACATTCATGGATAATATTCACATTTCTTTCCATCAAGAATTATCATTTGTAACTGAAAAGAACACAGCCCATTGATTTTTCAATCAACAGATTATCGTTCTTGACGGGAAGGAAAAAAAAAGTGAATATTACCCACAAATACCCACAAACAGTTTTTTTGCTTCTTCTTCTTCTCTTGTTTATCGTGGAATTTCAATAGAATTAGGACAACTCTCTCCAAGACGTAGATGAACGACTGCGTTTCTTACTGCTGGCTTTGCACGTGAAGCATTTCAAAAATGTCGCTCACATACTATAATAAAACACACAGATTGAATCTGAATAGCAGCACTTCGTTTCTTGCATTTTGTTTTTATATATGCATAAAACGAATTTCAAAATATTCCACGGCCTTTTTGCTTCAAAGGAATAATCTTTGTAAAACGTTCTCAGTTAATTAGGATGGGCGCTATGTACATTTTCCTCATTATTATTATTATTTTCTGCTCATGTCATTGGATTTTTGTTTCATGTTTTTATTCCATTTCAATTCTGTGTAAAGCGCCCTGTAGCCTACATAGTAGGATGGGCGCTATATTTCCTTATTATTATTATTATTATTATTATTATTATAACGGCACATGAAGAACCAGGTCAGACTGCTATCCAGGCCAGGTATCAGCGGTGTGGCTCGTAGGTTTAATCCACCTTCCAACCTACCTCTCTCTGTGCTGTAATAAACAACTAACAACCCCCTGCCTAGCCTGTTTATCACGGGCGCAAGAGTTTTCGCAACACTTGCGTTATAATATTGTTCTGCTTCTTCTTCTTCTTTCTGCGTTCCCAGGCCATATGGCCATAATGGGCAAGGTACGTACGTAGGTGTCCGGTTTTCAGTTTTCACTGGTCTCCCCGCTAGCGTACAGCCGGCACATTCCGATTTCGGAGGAGCGCAAAGGAGAAACATAATTTCGAAGAATTTTGTTTTTAAAGAATGGACCGGAAAGGCAGAAAGATAGTACATGTAGATGACAGCAAGCAAAGGGAAAAGGCAGAGTCAAAGAGAACTTCCGGAATGTGGGGGAACTATTTATACAAAAGACACCAACACACCCACGAGGAGAATATTCTTCTGTATTTCTTTTACTTGCTGGTGGACAAAATGAGTAATATGGTCTCCCCGATGTCCTAAGATAACATTCTCATTTCTTGGTGAAGCCCCCCACACCCCACCCCTCAAAAGAAGAAGAAGAAGATGGTTGAGAGAGTGCTTGTTTGCTTTGTTGTTGTGTTGTTGTGTTGTTGTTGTTTTTTGGGGGGTGGGGGTGGGGATGAGTAATGGATGCAGAATATCAGTAAGTAGAGAAAAAAAGCAAAGGTCAAAGAGAGTAGTAACAGATTATTTATTTATTTATTAAGACAACTTTTATAGCGCCTAATCTTTAAGCTCTAAGCGAGAGCAAATTGCCAGCATAGTGCTTTCAGTAGTTGTGCAGGGGTGGACTTAAAGGGGTTCGTAGTTGCACAGACACCCCCCCCCCCTCTGACCCTCCCCCCGACACCCCCCCACCCCAATCCCCCGACACACCCACCCCTGACACACACACCCCTGACACCCCACCCCACCCATACGATTGGCTATCAATGCGATGCGATTGTGACGATGTGAGTCATGATTCACGTGAAATCCACGTATTGGGTCTACTGGAATATAAGAGCGAAAGTAGTTGAATTGTTTTTTAGACGGAAGTATGTCACGTGAATCGTGACTCGCATCGTCACAATCGCATCGCATTGACAGCGAATCGCATGTAGCGTAGCAAGGCAGGCCCTTTAGTCAGTCGTGTACGACAATGACCTCGAGATAGCAGAGAAGGCAAGCGCTATTCTGGAAAAAAAATGATGGGCTAACATTTACTTGCCTTCCCCAAGGGACATACACACTCTCTCAGCCAACAGCCGTGCATGCCGCTTCAACCGGGGCCGCAAGTGCCAAATCAGTGGGGCCTACCTAATTCTACTCTGAGAATCAATGTTACAGAATCACGCAATGCTCGCTTTTGGCAGGATCACGCAAGACTCCTGGTTTCTGGTTCTTCCAGAGTTTATTATGAACTCATGCATGAAGATGATGGAGATGAAGAAATGAAGATTGATGAGTAAGTGAAGAATACGACGAAGGAACTAGAAACAGAAGTAGAAGTAGAAGGCTAGAAGAAACCCCTATTTGTGGAATAGGGGCTCTAGATAAAACTTTACTAGCTCCCAGCAACCGTTCGTCTGCTGTTTTTTCTGACAACAACCGTCGACAAACAACGCTATCCAATCAAAGGATTGGAAACAAACACTTTAGGCTATATAAGCCAATGAAATACCTTTTAAGACTATCGCCCTTGACCTTTGCTAAGGGAGTACTTTGTATTTTATCAAATAAAAGGGAGTAACTATAATGACGGGGGTTACATCAACACAATTACCAGAGAAAAAAAATATTGCGCTGATGTGAAGGATTGTTTTTTTCCATAGCTGTATAAAAATCACTTTCGTGATTTTGTTATTGGCCCAAACCTTGCTAAGTAATGTCAACCAATGATTATAAAAGCCACTGAGCCATTAATTGACGTAGGCTTTTTCTAATATAATTTACTAAAAACATATAAATTATAATTTCAAAATTATATCTTATTACCCCAAAAATCCACTTTTTTCTGGAATCTTTATAATTTCAAATCCCCCAAATGGTCCTTTGACCCAGAAGGCGTAAAAACTCTCATTTTCTCTCTCTTGACGTAGGCCTACAAGGATGAAGATTGGTTAATGGAACGGACAATTCTATTGATTTATTACTTATAAGAAGACAATTTCTAGTGTCTTCAAAAGCGAAACTGCGTCACAGATATTCCTAATCCTATCCAACTCCTTGCCTTGGTTACTGGAACGCCTCGCAGAACGGACAGGAATTCTAGCTTTGTACTCTCTCACTGAGAGAAGCGAGTCGCTGTTTTGCTTCCTACTCTGTGTAGTAAACTAACTGCATTGACGCATCGGCAAGCAGCCTCCCTACCCTCTCACACCCCAGGCCTAAAAACTCATGTTGTTACTTGTTCGTTAGTACTGGATGAAACTCTTCCCTATCACAATCTCCATCTGTACGCTTCACATTTGAACCAGACCTAACGTCGCCATCTCTCTCTCTCTCCGTCTGTTCTGTCGCCTATAGGCCAATAGCTCATTTTCTACAAAGGGTTACTTCAGCCATCGTTGTTTTGTTATTCATCCTGAATATAAATGGAAAAGAAATGGTCGTGAAAAGAGGCAAATTTGGAACAATAGAGCCAATTGTTGGATGTATGGTAAACAAATACAGGCTATAATATTATGAACTAATGTAATAACGCTGGTGTTGAAAGAATTATAGGACGACGCAAGTCCGCTTAAAGGTGGACCCTGACGGATGAGGTTTTTGCAAGAAACACGTCGAGATCACCAGAAAAACAGCCTTTTCAAGGATCGGAACACTCACTTTGCTCTAGTTTCCAAGAAATCAAACCGTCAAATCGGCGATTCCTCCTTGGCGGAGATGCCGGAGAGAGAAGCCATTTTGGATGGGGTGGGTGGAGGCCAATTCCATTGTGGTTGAAGCTTTTTCTTTTTTGTAGTGCAGTAAAAACAAATTGGAGCTATTTCCTTTGTTGTGAGCAAACTTTCCTTTAGGTAAACTGTATAAAAATTAAAAAAATCAAAAAATCAAAGGGCTTGTATCGCGAACATTTCATGTAAACGATTTTGGTCTAAACTCAGGCGGCCATTAAAAAAGAGACGCCACACGCCTTCTCTTTCAGTGAAATAATTTGACTCTCAGCACCTCCGCCAAGGAGGAATCGCCGATTTGACGGTTTGATTGCAAGGAAACCAGAGCAAAGTGAGTGTTGCGATCTCTGTAAAGGGTGTTTTCCTGGTGATCTCGACGTGTTTCTTACAAAGACTCATCCGTCAGGGTGCCCCTTTAAATGAAAACAAATGGTCGGGAAAAGAAGCACATTTTGAACAATAAAGCCAATTGTTGAATGCATGGTAGGCAAATGCATGCTATCATAATTAATGTAATAACACTGGTGTTGAAAGAAAATAGGAAGGAGAAAGACCGCTTTACGTCCTCCGACCTAGAACAGGTACATGATTGTGGGACATTTCTAACTGTAAAGAAAGTGGGACGATCCTGGAGGTA
>CM065699.1:43207225-43222225 GCA_017654935.2 Phymorhynchus buccinoides | reverse complement strand
TCTTTTAATGAAATAAAACCAGATTCAGAATAAAGTTTTTGGTGACTTGTACCACGCACTGTTCCAGTTATTGTTCTGAGGGCATCTAAATGAAGATCTTCTAAGTCTTGTGCTAATTTATCTGTACAATTGTCCCATATAATATCTGAAAAATCAAGGTGAGGCATAATAAATGACTTATGCATTGTTTCAAGAGATCTACGACTGAGTCGGTACTTGAAGGACCGAAGACAAGCAACTAAAACTCTACATTTCGATATAACTGCTCTAATGTGATAGTCCCATTTACAAGTATTCTGGATAATTACGCTTCTTACCCGCCCATGCGCTTTTTACCCCGTCTTCCCCTACTATAGCCGATGAGGTTTAAGAAGAAGTGAATATTTTTGATAAGGTATAAAAGTCGTGTTAAGTTTTGAAACATAAATTGTAAGCTTTTAACTGTGTAAGGTTTTTATGCACGACTAAATTTTAATCCTTTTTTTAACTTTCGTTTCAAATCTTTACGTTTTTAATTGTATATGTTTAACTATGATAACACGTGGTCGGATTTTAAACTGTGATATCATGTGCTCAAATTTTGACGACGTGACATCCCTGACATGGCCGTAGCAGTCGACGGGGCTATAAACAACATCAATCAATCAATCAATCAACCGAGGTGTGGTTACTGCTACACATATCTGTATTTCTAAAACAAATCGGGACTTTACTGGTGTTGCACTGCCTCCGGGCATTGCCTCCAGTATTGTTCCCACCATCTTTGTATTTAAAAATGCTCCACATGGTCGAAAGACCTCAGAGGGCGTAAAATCCTATTTTCATTCACTCAAGACGATTGGCTGTTTAGCCTGACTTACATGCTACTACCCGTGTTGACTGTCTAGGAAGCACTCGTGACTACAAGGCCTGGTTACCAGTTACTGGACGTTGATGCGTGTCATCTGTGTGACATGTGGAGGAACTTGAGAAGAAGGGGGGAGTCTAAAAAGCTTGGAAGACGATTATAGGAATGTCGTTGCCTCTCTGTCGTTTCCGACAATGACTGCCAGATACCAGAGAAGGCAGCTACTACTATTCCGGCGGGCTGGGCTAACGAAATTTTGTTTAGAGTGGAGATGCCTTTCCCAGGGTCAATCCCCACTCTCTAGGCCAAAGGGATGTGTAGACAGCTGGCATTGGGGAAGGTCCCCGAAGGCCAATAATATATTTGGCTGCAGCACCAGAGCCAATGAAAATGCCCCCAAATTAGTTTGAGAGAGTCATGGAGCAACGGGTAAATCTCTTTGGTCATAGTCTTCCACGAGTACCATGAGTTTCTAAAACTTAAGAAAATCATCTATTGTACAGTTCTCATGTTGCTGGTTACTGGTTTAGCCTAATACAGGCTAATGTCAACCAGTGATAAATGGCTATATTATAGGAATAAAAATGTAGTAGTAGTAGTAGTAGTAGTAGGCCTATAGTAGCAGTAGCAGTAGTAGTAGTAGTAGTAGTAGTAGTAGTAGTAGTAGTAGTAGTAGTAGTAGTAGTAGTAGTAGTAGGGGAAGACGGGGTAAAAAGCGCATGGGCGGGTAAGAAGCCCACCCCAATTATCTCATGAAATAAAGAAAATTTCAGTCAAATTTGCCCACGAGACGAATGCTAGACATTAACGCTCGTCTCATGGGCAAAATGAGACTGAAATTTGCTTCATTTCATGAGATAATTGGGGTGGGCTTCTTACCCGCCCATGCGCTTTTTACCCCGTCTTCCCCTAGTAGTAGTAGTAGTAGTAGTAGTAGTAGTAGTAGTAGTAGTAGTAGTAGTAGTAGTAGTAGTAGTAGTAGTCCTTGCAGTGCCTCCATGTCATGAGGACCTGTTTTTGGTTGATGACATTAAACTTGTCCAGTGTCCAGTGTCTCTCTCTCAGTGTTTCTCGTTTTGTTCGACGGTCTGGTTAGGTGGTCAACCAAACTAGAGCGTTAAGACGCTCGACCACCAGCCGCGCGGCAGCATTTTCGGGTCCAGTGACCATGACCTTTGATCTATGACCTTGATTTTCGAACTTGGTCTAGATATCCTTAGTACCTATCCGCAAGCAAAATTTGAGTGTCCTAGGTCCCTCCGTTCAATCGTTATCGTGCCAGGTGCTCGGCAGCATTTTCGGCGCCAATGACCTTAAAGACCCAGTGACGCACCACGATTAAGTTCCTCGGTTTATTTCTGGGTTGCTGTGACCCACATACAAATTTCCCCATTGAGGCTGCTTATGTATCGGTTTGAATTTGGGGCCATTTATATGGGAGTCAGACTAGGTCAAAACAAGATTTATTTCCAGTTATAAGAGGGAAAACCCGTGAAACCCGTGATTTTGACACGTGATCTGGTGGATCTTTAAGAAATCTTCCTAGCATAAGAGGGAATGTGACACGTGACGTGGGGGGTCTTTAACACAATTTACTCGTATAATGCTATTCATGCAACGTGATGCTAGGATTCTGAAGCCTACTGTAGTTGTTGTTGTTATTGTTGGCGTGCATGGCTAAACGTCTCCAGGGATCACCCCCAACAGCCGAAGCACTTGCACACTGTGGTACAAATACATCAGCTAAGGATGCGAACGGTATGCCTACCTGTGTGACCGCTTGTGATTACCTCGATACGTGGGCAGCCACACTCCGTCTTCGGGGAATTTTGAAGACTGATGATGTTATGCTAGGAGCTTGTCATGATTTCCAAGAGTGATGAAAAAAGCCCGTTTTAAATCAAGTTAAGGTGACTCACGTGTTAAGCTACATAGTAATATTTTTAAAGTGGGGCAAAAGTCTTAAAGGGCACCCTGACGGACGAGTTTGTGTAAGAAACACGTCCAGATCACCAGGAAAACACCCTTTACAAAGATCGCAACACTCACTTTGCTCTGGTTTCCTAGAAATCAAACCCTCAAATCGGCGATTCCTCCTTGGCGGAGGTGCTGGAAGTCAAATTATTTCACCCAAAGAGAAGGCGTATGCCGTCTCTTTTATAATGGCCGCCTGCGTTTAGACCAAATCGTTTGCACGAAATTTTCGCAATACAAGCCTCTTTTTTTTTCTTCTTTTTTTTAACATTTTATACAGATTATCTAAAGGAGTTTCGCTCACAACAAAGGAAACAGCTCCAATTTTTGTTTTTACTGCACTACAAAAAAAGAAGAAAACGCTTCAACCACAATGAGTGACCTTCACCCACCCCATCCAAAATGGCTACTCTCTCCGGCATCTCCGTCAAGGAGGAATCGCCGTTTTGACGGTTTAATGTCTAGGAAACCAGCGCAAAGTGAGTGTTCCGATCCTTGAAAAGCTGTCTTTCTGGTGATCTCGACGTGTTTCTTGCAAAAAAACCTAATCCGTCAGGGTCCACCTTTAACGTGAATTACGGCTTAGATAAACAAAACGGTTCTGTCTATTCTCCAAGTGTTTTATTTGTCCGATTGAAAACCTAATTCACTTTTGCAAGCAGTGAAAACACTACATAAACATTTCTACGCATTTTCTGTGGAAACGTTCCAGATCGCGGATGCACCCCTTAATTAAAGGTGGACCCTGACGGATGAGTTTTTTGCAAGAAACACGTCGAGATCACCAGAAAGACAACCTTTTCAAGGATCGGAACACTCACTTTGCTCTGGTTTCCTATAAATCAAACCGTCAAAACGGCGATTCCTCCTTGGCGGAGATGCTGGAGAGAAAAGCCATTTTGGATGGGGTGGGTGAAGGTCACTCATTGTGGTTGAAGCGTTTTCTGTTTTTGTAGTGCAGTAAAACAAAAATGGATGTTTCCTTTTTTCTTCTTTGTAGTTCAGTAAAAAAAAAACCACCATTGGAGCTATTTCCTTTGCTGTGAGCGAAACTGTATAAAATTTATTTTAAAAAAAGACTTGTATTGTGGAAATTTCGTGTAAACGATTTGGCTAAACTCAGACGGCCATTAGAAAAGAAAAGGCACATGCCTTCTCTTTCACTGAACGCATTTGACTTCCAGCACATCCGCCAAGGTAGAATCGCCGAATTGACGGTTTGATTTCTAGGAAACCATTTCAAAGTGAGTGTTGCGATCTCTGTAAAGGGTGTTTTCCTGGTGATCTCGACGTGTTTCTTGCAAAAACTCATCCGTCAGGGTGCTCCTTTTTTTTTTTTTTAAAGTAACGAAACAGGTGCGCTCTCTCTCTGCACCCGTCACTACATTTTCCCCTCGTGTCACGCGCACTTCATTCCCGTGTCACGTGCACCTCATTCCTCGAACCACTCGGTGTGTTCCGATTAAACCGAGAGATAGACTGAGAAAGAAGCCATTTAGCAAATTAGGGGTTGTATTGTCTGTGGTTCGTGTCCGACTACGACAGCCAGATTGTGTTAAGATTGTCACGTGTTCGGTTAGAGAGAGAGGGGGGGGGGGGGGTGAGTGTGTGCGAGTATGTGTTTGTGTATGTGAGTGCGCGTGTTTTGTTTGTAAAAGTGTAGGGGAAGACGGGGTAAAAAGCGCATGGGCGGGTAAGAAGCCCACCCCAATTATCTCATGAAATAAAGAAAATTTCAGTCAAATTTGCCCATGAGACGAATGCTAGACATTAACGCTCGTCTCATGGGCAAAATGAGACTGAAATTTGCTTCATTTCATGAGATAATTGGGGTGGGCTTCTTACCCGCCCATGCGCTTTTTACCCCGTCTTCCCCTATGTTTATGTAAGTGTGTGTGCGTTTCAGTGAGAATGTGTTTTCTGTGTGTTTGATGAAATGTGTGTGGGTCTGTGTGTGTATGTCTGTGTGCAAGAACGCATACGGTGCGTGTGTGTGTCTGGTGTGTGTGTGTCTGTGTCTGTGTGCGTGTGTGTATGTCTGTTAGTGTTTCAATGCTGATTGTAAAGCGCTTTGTGCTCGATAAAAAGCGCTATGTAAGTGTCCGTTTTTTATTATTATTATTATTATTATAATTATTTATTATTATTATTATTATTATTATAGCCAGTTAATCACCATTAACTGGCCTAGCTGCTACTACGGCGGGCTGGGCTAAAATATGTTTATGAGCAGAGAAGCCTTGCCCAGGGTACATCCCCTGTATCTCAGCTTAAAGGGATTTGATGACAGATGGCGTTGGGTAAGGTCCCCAACCAATCTCTTTGGCTGCAGCACCAGAGCCAGCGCAAAATGACCCCCCCATCCCCAACCCCCACCCCCTAGTTTTCTTCCACAAAAGAATACATTGCTACGATAATTATATGAATTCTGTTGAAAATCATGTACTGTGCAGCTCTCATTTACTATTGGCCCATACAACAGGCTAAAGAATTGACTAGATGACAGAAAGGTGAATGAGTAAGGGTCGGGTGTACATCGCGTGTGCTGGCTAATGCAAAGCATCTGTTTTGTGTCAGTCTGAGTATTTCTCACACCTGCTGCCATGTCATTCGCACCGACCGGCGTGGTGCGTTGTTGTACGCATTTGGTCCGCTGTCGCCCATGTTGTTTGGGTCTTGGGGAAGGGAGACCAAAAGAAGCAGACCTGATTGTGTGCATAACCTGTCAGCAAGTCAAACGCAACAAGGCGTGGTGCCATTTGTCTCACGATTGTCAAACATGCTGGGTCCTCCGTACAACAGAGGTGCACACCGAGCCTAAGAACGTGGGGATGGGGGTGGGCAAAGGGAAAGAAAAGAAACAGACGGGGTGGGGGTAGGGAATGTCAAGCAAGGATAAGCAAGAAATAGAAAATACAGTTGAACCTTCCTATTAAAACTTTGAACAATCATCCAAAATAAGGCCTTAAGTGGGAGGGATTTGTAATAAGGGAGGTAATTGTAACACTTACAAGTAATGCTCGGTGTCCATCTGTGTTCTACCGAGGACCCAGCATGTTTGACAATCGTGTGAAAGGTAGCACACGCCTTGTTGCTTTTGACTTGCTGACAGGTTATACACACAAGCAGGTCTGCTTCTTTTGGTCTCTCTCTCCCAAGTGAATACTCCCTTTGTTCAATTTCCTAAATACCATAAAGACTAAGCTTAGCAGTACCAAATATTGTTGAAAATCGTTTATTTACAGAGTAACTCTCACGTTACTATTTGCCCCCTACTATTCACTACAGGCTAATGTCAACCAATGATAAAAGCCATTTGAATAAAAATAATGTTGGTCAGAAATCAGCCAACAGACCTCCCCCCCCCCCCCCCCCCCCCCCCCCCCCCCACCATTTACAGTACAGTTCTATCAACTGCCCGCAGACTGATAGAGAGAAGAGAGAGAAGAGAAAGAAGAGAGAAGAGAAACTAAAGGAATGCCGGACAGACACGCTGGCATCTGGTACGGTGTTCACGGGTGCGTCTTAAACTGCTAACACGGGTAGTAACATGTAAATTAGCATGAACAGCCCATCGTGGTGGGTATGGAGGACGAAATGGCATCAAATTGCACGTGCATTTTAATATTTTTAGAAAATTGCACGTGCATTTGATGCACGCGCTTTTTTTTTGTGCTTTTTTTTTTACACGTACATTAGGCCTATACTATTTTTAGAAAATTACACGCGCATTTTTTTCACGTACAGGGTAGAAAAGGCACTCAGTCTAATCTACAGAAATTTCACGTGCATTTTAATGATTGAAAACTACAACTGGAATATAACTGAAATCGTATTTCAGTCTTTTATTGTTTTCTGCGCCATAGGGGATCCATATTTTAAGAAAGAGAACTCTTACCGTATCCGTTGTCTGAAAACATGGCGAAAACCTACCTTCGACCATCGACGTCGTTTGGCGCCATTTTTAAAAATGCACGTGCATTTATGCACACAGAGTTTTAGATGGCTTGGAGTCAAAACGGACTATCTGTAGATAGTCCGTTAACGTACTATTGGTTTTATTACAAAAACTAATAATTTGTATCAAACAATGACTGCAGAAATATAAAAAGGGGGTTATTAGTTTTCGTAAGAAGTTCAATGATATGTCAATGGACTATCTAAAGATAGTCCATTTTGACTCCAAGCCATCGCGGGAAAAATTCACATGCAACTTTCTAAAATTAGTAAAATGCACGTGCAATTTCATAAAATGCACGTGCAAATTTGCACGTGCGTTTCATATAATTTCGTCTTCCATAGTTGGGAGCTTAGCATGAGCAGCCAATCGTATTGAGACCTTTTACTACTAATTATTAGAGAACCGGTTGTAAATCGGTTTTCTCTCTTCGAACCGGTTTTACGGAACCGGTTTTTTAAACTAGTACTCGCATCACTAGTTTTACCTAATAATAATAATAATAATAATAATAATGGGAATTTATATAGCGCTCTTTTTCACATGAGCTCAGTGCGCTTTACATTGATAACAAGAACATTAAAGGCAAACAAATAATTAATCATTAGAAAGTAAAATAAGCACGATGCTTGCACGCAACGTTCTCTTACTTCCTTACTCACACACACACACACACACACACACACACACACACACACACACACATACACACACACACACACACACACACACACACACACACACACACACACACACACACACACACACACACATGCATGCGCACACACACACTCGCACACAATTAATTATACAAGAGTAAAATAGTTACAATATGAACATTCTAAGAAGAAACATAGAGACCACATTCACATTCCCAATCAAGTTTGAATACAATACTGCAACTGCAACCTATGCAAACACATATTTATTTGTCAGAATATTCACACACACACGCACTCACACGCACACACACACATACCCACACACAATAAAGAAACTTATGACTTATGACACACACACACTCAACTCAACACTCAGTCAACTCTATCTACGTTAGGCCGTCAGGAGGCAACCAACCGAGGAGACACTGCACTTCTGCTGAGTCACTTCGGTGCAGTTCAGTGGAGCCTGTTCAGGACACCACCTACTAAGCCCCCTACTGACAACACTATTCTCTTAGTCGCGGAGCCAGCGTGAGTGAGGTCCTCCTCCGAGGGCGCCACCACGACCGTCCACCGACAGCTCCCCAACACCAACACAAACTAGAAACAGCTACTCTTGGTTTACAAACACCCAATCTGCGCTGAGAATCAGTGTTGCTTTTCAAAAAGAATGCGTTATTCTAAGAAAAACTTGCTTTCAGTTTGCAGTTAAAAAACCGGTTCACAGCAACTCGAACCGGTTTTTCGAACCGCGAAAGTTTAGCACCGGTTTTTCGGTTCAAACCGGTTTCTCCACTCACCTCTACTAATTATTTACATGTTCCTACCCGTGTTAAGTGTTTAAGACGCGCTTGTGAACACCGTGCCTGTCGTCCATCTAGGACTCTATTAGACCAGAAGGAAGGGAGATAAGAATGGAGGCTGGCAAATAGCAGTTGTCTTTCTGTACCCTTTACCTGGACTGTCCGCCAGACGGCGGACTGCTATGCCTTGACTAGACCTATACTAATGGGGTAGAGTGTACCATGGATACCTCAGGCCAACCATGCCACCTGCTGGACGGCTCTTAATAGGAATTGTTCGGAAATAATTAAGGGGAGTAATTTAATGGTGTGTAGGAGTGATCTTGCCTAATTCAATCGGTCAAACAGGGGACGTCACTCTACCATCAGCTCTCGTAGCCTATCGACTCGTGTGTTTGAGCAGACATACAGCACTTAGAACACCATGCGTCATTCTAAAAACAATATGTCATTTATATTTTTATGTCACAGTTTGCAAGTTCTATCAGTTTGTAGCAACTGGCCACCCCTAATTTTTCTACAACAATGTTTGCAAGTCCCTGACTCGCATCCTGCGGTTTCAAGCTTCGACGCCATTGTTGCAAAATTTGACCGAGTAATGGCGGTAAACAATTCTATTTTTTACGAACTGCTCTCCCTTAGTTTGTTTCCCCAAATCGTCTATTGTGGCATTAACAGGCTACATTGTCATTGGGAGTAGAGGAAACGACGACAACAACAACAACAACAACAACATGCAGTACTTATACGACGCCGAATCTTGATAGAAATAAAATCAAAGCGCACACACACACACACACACATTAGCATTTATTTATTTATTTATTTATTTAGGAAACTTATATAGCGCTTTACCTTAAAAGCTCAATGCGCTTAACATCAGTAGCGGTGCCATAGCCGATGAGGTGTAACTGAGGCGTGGTTACCGCTACACCTATCTGCATTAATAAAAAAAAATCGGTACTTTACTGGTTTCGTATGTCTCTGGGCATTGCCTCCAGTATTGTTCCCATCATATTTGTATTTACAAATGTCCCATATGTGTCTGATTCAGACCAAGAGGACGTAAAACACCATTTTCGACGAGCTCAATGCGCTTAACATTCATAACGCGCAGGAAAATTACTCTGGTTTCTCTTCAACAAACGAGATCATTATTATACCACTGTGGCGGTACCATAGCCGATGAGGTTTATCCGAGACGTGGTTACCGCTACACCTATCTATATTGATAAAAACTCGGGACTTTACTGGTGTTGCACTGCCTCCGGGCATTGCAGCCAGTATTGTTCCCACCATCTTTGTATTTACAAATGTCCCATATGTGTCTATGACCGAGAGGACGTAAAACACCATTTTTCTTCTTCTCTCTTCACATTCATAACGCATTCAAACAAAAATGCAATACAAAGCGAACACACACGTATAACATAAATTGTATACAGCAGAAACAGACCTAAAGGCAAGAGAGAGAGAGAGAGAGAGAGAGAGAGAGAGAGAGAGAGAGAGAGAGAGAGAGAGAGAGAGAGAGAGAGAGAGAGAGAGAGAAAAGAGAGAGAGTGGAGCCTCAATGACGGGGGGAACAGGTGGGTTTTGAGGTTAAATTTGAAAGCAGAGAGGGTCGGTCGCTGACGGAGGGAAACAAAATAGCATCATTATTTGAAGAGGAATAAGTCATCAAATAGAAGTATTAGTAAAAACATTTGGCTTAAGCCAAATTTGTTTTTTAATTACGCAATACAATAGCAGCAACATAAATTTGAATAAGGCCGTGTACACACATATGCAGATTTTCGTGCGGAAATCCTATGCGCAATCCGTAAATAAGTGGACGAAAGAAGGGTATAAATTTACGGGTATGGGGAAATTCGGACACTTGCGCAAATGGGCCTAACTATTTCTTAGTTAGGCGCATGACGGCAGCATGACGCTCATATGACAGGAAACTGTCTGAGCGAACGAAGAAGAAGAAGTAGTAGTAGTAGTTTCAGATTCAAAGGTTCGAGTCTTTTTGTCTTTTTTAAAATCCCCATGGGCCAGGGGAAAGTAGTAGTAGTAGTAGTAGTAGTAGTAGTAGTAGTAATAGTAGTAGTAGTAGTAGTAGTAGTAGTAGTAGTAGTAGTAGTAGATTTAAACTTTTTTGAATGCTTTGCACGGTTGCATAATATATAATACTATACAGGGCCGGACCTGGGATACATTAGGGGTGGGGGGGTCAAGCAAGGGTGGGGGTCTGGGGGCCGGCGTAGTCCCCCAGTGGGGTCCAGGGGCAACGCCCCTATTGGGGGTCAGGGGCAATTAAGCTTTTTTTTAGAAAATGAAGTGCGAAAACCCCTTTTAATGATACCTAAGAACATTTAAACACTAATAATGACTTCTTTCTGAATCTCTCTCTCTTTTTTTTTTCCTTTTTTTCTTTATTTTTTTGGGGCGGGAGGGAGGGAGGGTGAGTTACGGAACCCAGGTAACCCCCCCCCCCACCACCACCACCACCACCCTGGATCCGGCCCTGCTATATGAAATAAGATTCCGCGCATATCCTCTAGCGATGGTTCACACGTTTCGTCCGCTTCAGTGAACGTTCCTGTCCACTTGACGACAAAGCTTCCCCATAAGAACACGTCAGACAGTTCACATCTGTGACCCAGCACCACGAAAGGGACATTAAGTGTCAAACTGACCATTCTGAAAATATTATACAATCGAAAACCTCAGACAAATCTCTTTCTAACGATACAAGAACCATTCTTGTATCCTTTTCCCGTTCCTGAGTTATGAGCATTTCAAGTTAGTAAGGTGACCGTCGGCCATTTTGAGAAAACAGTCTAAAGTCTAGCCTAGCTGAATAAAATGCATTGACCTACTCGTTTTAGAACACCTATAAGACCAATTAGAGACCATATTAAAGATTATAATAATAATAATAATTATCCTTTATAACTATGAAAGATAAGATGTTAGAGAACATAAAAATACCCTTAACTCAAAACTGACATTTTTTTTTTTTGCAAGCCTGTTGTGAGAAACTAGCCCAGCGACTTAATGTCCCTTTCGTGGTGCTGGGTCAGATAATAGTAAATGGAAATACTCTACATACCGCCAGTGTCTTTCGGTGCCAGAGTTATTGGTTCTGCCACCTCTACCCTAACTAGACGTGGCCACGGTCAACTAGGAACTGAGTCTCAAACAAAATAATTCAAAGCATTCATTAATTGACTGCTGTCTAAGTCATGGCAACAACAACAACGACAACAATTCCAACCGGTCTGCGATATTTGGACTGCCGCGTCAGAATTATTTGTTCTGCCACCACTCTTAAAGACCCACCACGTTACGACGTGTCAAAATCATGGTTTTCACGGGCTTTCCCTCTTATGGCGGTAATGTGACACGTGACGTGGGGGGTATTTAAGAAAATAATAAAACAAGCGCGAAATCGCAATAGTTTGTGGCACGCGGTCTATTTTTACCACTACAATCATGAGTTACCTCCCCTGGCTTTTCAATAATTTTAATCTGTAAACCAGAATGTGATCTCTGCACCATTTCGTAACTTTTTATATCTTTTGGAAAACATTTAAAACTATGTATCCTACTGATACTCATCAAAAGAAGCACCGCATACTCGTCGTGTCTGTTGTAGTGTCTGTATTACGTATGTTTATTATTTTGTACGCTTTTAAAATACATCATTTTAAAGAGCGGCCAGAAGTGTAGCCTCGATTTGAAGTGCGACAATTTTGTCAAAATGTGCGACAATTTTGGACCGACAGACAGACCGACCGACCGACACAAAGTGAGTTACAGGTTTGTGGCTTGAGCCACAAACAATAAAAGACAGACATTTACATCTATGTTCCTCCGAAGTCGGAGTGTGGCGGGGTAATCACTGAAAAATGGTCGCACACTAGTTTGTGCATTCGTACCCATGATAGTGTTCAATTGCGTCGGCTGTTGGGATGATCCCCGGAGTGACAGATCAAATTCTGGTTCCAAGCAAGCAGAAGAAAAATTTAAATCGAACGTTTGTAAAGTTTCGCTGTACAGATAATGTTAAAAAAAGAAGTATTGTTTTACTAATATTTGCCAAGATTACAATCAAACAACGACAGCAACAGGCATTGGAGTCTTTTAAGAACAGGAGCACACACACAAACACATAAAAGGAAAACTTGTGTGGATGTGTGTTTAGCGTATCGAGTATCGAATATTTTCTTTTATGGAAAATATCTCATAATTATTTTTTATGCATAATACCTGTTTTTAACATTTATTTATAGCCCGTCAGCTAGTTGTTGTCATTGTGTGTGTGTGTGTGTGTGTGTGTGTGTGTGTGTGTGTGTGTGTGTGTGTGTGTGTGTGTGTGTGTGTGTGTGTGTGTGTGTGTGCGCGTGCGCGCGCGTGCGTCCGTGCGTGCGTGTGTGCGTGCGTGCATGCATGCATGCGTAATTTGCTTTGTGCAAAGACAATTAATTAAAGGATTGTTATTGACTGTGATTGTTATTGATCAAAGGATAAGTATTTCAAACACCCACCCTCCGTAATATATAATAAGAACATAATAAATCGACTGATTGTTCTGATGAAGACTGGCAGGTTTGTCTCCCATACCCCGACAATGATACCTGTGCAACGTCATTCCACCCTGGTGGCAAACCACATAGACGTTCTGCTAAGTCCTTCCGCGGACATTTGTCCTCTCGCGGATACCATGATCTACAATAAACCTAGGGCCTCCCATAACTATATTCTTCATCAGCATGTCACAACCTATTCAGATCCTGAATTGTGAACCGCCAGTGCAAACCTCCGCCAAGAACGACTCACAAAACCGAAATTTCCTCCCTTCATGTCCCGAGCTGTATCTCATGAACCAGTGGGTAGAATGGCTTCGAGTTTTGTGTGATTACGTACCATGGCGAGCAATGACATAAATACTTGCAATAAATAAATTAAAAAGCAGAAACAGGGTCATTTTAATGTGCACATAAGGACAAAAAGGCCAAGAGACTTCTTAACAGACGTATTTCCAGTGAAGCCGATAATTTTATTTTTATAAATATTTGGTTTTCTGTTGTTGAACAGGGAATACCTAGAACGTTGACATGGATTTCCCGTGTTCTTGGGTCACAGACACGTGAGCAAAACTGGTATATATATTTATTTATTTTTAAATATATATACCAAGCTGTTGGAAGCCCCTGGCAGTTTGTTTTCAAAGCCTAAAAACACAAAGTTAATAAATAGTGCTATGTTCACCTGTGCAGCTCGCTACCTTCAGTAGGTGGAACCGAAAACACTCTATTTGGTATAGTATGTTTTTGGGTGGAACTCTGCAATACTATCAGTTCCCTAGATACAAGACAGCTGAACAAATTAACCCATGCTTTCCTGCCCCTCCCTCCCCCCATCCCCCCCCCCCACCCATCCCTTCCTTCCCACCTCTTGTTTGATCTGTAGGCTTATATTAGCCTTATATCCACTTCTTGACTTACAACTGACACCCCCTCCAACTCCCAACCCCCGCCCCCGCCCCAAAATTCCTTAAAGGGTAATGTTGTTGTTTTCTCTCTCTCTCTCTCTCTCTCTCTCTCTCTCTCTCTCTCTCTCTCTCTCTCTCTCTCTCTCTCTCTCTCTCTCTCTCTCTCTCTCTCTCTCTCTCTCTCTCTCTCTCTTTTCTTCTTCTCTTTCTCGTCTCTCACGCACTCACATCACCCACGCGCGCAAACAGGCACACACACGCACTCACAACACACACACACACACACACACACACACACACACACACACACACACACACACACACACACACGCACGCACTCACAACACACACACACACACACACACACACACACACACACACACACACACACACACACACACACAACACACACACACACACACACACACACACACACACACACACACACACACACACACACACACACACACGCACGCACGCACGCACGCACGCACGCACGCACACACGCACACGCACACGCACGCACGCACACGCACGCACACACACACACACACACACACACACTTTGCTTACAAACCGTCCTAAAATATTGTCATGTCATTTTGGCGATGTTCCACTAGCGTAAACACTATCCTTGCAATGTTTTTGTTGTGACCCCGGGCATCCTTACCTGTTCTATCACTAGTAGTTCACTTCGTTGGCGTTAAATCTGAATGTAGCCAACCAAAGAAGCCTCCAATGTTTACTCTCTTCATTCACGCAGGTGCATCTCAATTGCGCCTGTTTTAATGACCCCAATACTCAATCGCGCTTGAGTCAACCGCGCCCGTTCTAGTCATCAATGGCTCCCCTCCCACCTGCGTGCGCATCTCGACCCTTCCAACGGAAGTGTCGCCATCTTAGTCAGATTTGTGTGTAAACAGCATCGATCTGGCATTTTTCAAACAAAGTTACTGACTAAGATGGCGGTCTCCCATAATATGGCACGCTCCTTGTGGCCGGATATGACGACACGTGGGTACAAGCCATAGACGATTTTCGGAAGAAAAAAACTAGGGGAGAGCACTTCGTGAAAATTAGAGTTGTTTACCTCCATTTGGCCTACTCGATCAAATACCATAGCGACAATGCAACAATGGCGTCGAAGCTTGAAACCACAGGATGCGAGTCAGCGACTTTGCTACAAAGTGATAAAACTTGCAAACTGTGACGCAAAAATGTAAATGGCATCAATTTCAGAATGACGCACTGCGTTCTACATGCTGTGTGTCTCC
>CM065699.1:43192225-43202225 GCA_017654935.2 Phymorhynchus buccinoides | reverse complement strand
TGTGGAGGTTTAATCCAGTTGACCCTGCAACTTGTGGAGGTTTAATCCAGTTGGGTTTTCCCTCCTCAACAATAAGAAAGTGTGGATAATACAGGTGTGGCGATTCAATATAGCGTTTGTTTCCCAGAGAAGCATCAATAAATAAACTCATTAGCACATTATTATAGCTATTAGCCCTACACGTTCCAACCATAACCCAGCCATTTCTATCCTAACCCTCTCAGTGGCTCATTCGAGTAAATAAAGAACATAAAGTAAATCCTTGTGTACAAAGCGTAGATAATCTATAGGCCTACTGTTTTGTCCATCTTTCAAACCGCGAACAAGAGAGAGGTGGAACGTGATATTTTGCACACATATAAGCGGATATTCCATACGAAAACCCGTGCGCAATCCATAAATAAGTGAAACAAAGAAGGGAAAAGATTTGCGCACGTGTCCGAATTTCCCCTATATGCGTACACTTGTATCCTTCTTTCTTCCACTTATTTAGTGTTTTCCGTACGGAACTTATGTGTCTAATGTGAACCCGGCCTTACCCCTTTTTAAAAAAATCAAATCATATCAGATGGCTTGGTTGATTATGAGGGTTCTTGAGGGGCGATTTTAAGTTGATTCTAAAAAAAAAAGGTGCTCTTCTCCTATGATAAAATATGTAAAGATTCCACATTCACGAAGCAAGATTTTCCCAAAATAAAGTGTTCTTCCTGAATCCCGTTCTCCAAATCTTTATTTACTTCACCCCTTTTCATTTAGGGTCGATAACAACAAAAGCACATAGAAAATGAGACATCACACAGAGAGAATATACTTCCATTATAAATAATGTGGCGGTACCATTAGCCGATGAGGTTTAACCGAGGCGTGGTTACCGCTACACCTATCTATATTGTTAAAAACTCGGGACTTTACTGGCGTTGCACTGCCTTTCGGGCATTGCAGCCAGTATTGTTCCCACCATCTTTGTATTTACAAATGTCCCGTATGTGTCTATGACCGAGAGGACGTAAAACATCATTTTCATCATCACAGAGAGAGAGAGAGAGAGAGAGCTGATGACCTTGTCATCTCCGATCACCTTCACCTATGACCTCTCACCTTCGAACTGTCACCTCCCGGCACTGTGTAGCCTATCATGTAACCTTGCGCGCCCGAGAAATAGGGCCCAGGCTAGGATGATTGTGGAGTACAGACGACTCAGCCGTTGGGTTTGGAGGCTGATAAAAGGCTGATGCTCTTTGGCATGAGAACAATGGCGGTTTTCTGTGGCACTCAAGGTCACCGACAAAGACTTATCAGAACACTGGGAGGTCGGAGTCTTCCGATTATCCAGTTCCAGACTGACCGAATTCTTCTTCATTATTATCTTTCTGATATAGTATAGCATCGGGAAAGAAGAACTGAGGTTTCGTTCTTTTAGACATCACATAATATGATATATAATAATAGGCCTCTATTCTATGTCATTGAGTTATCTTCTTTGATTGGTAAGACAAATAATGACGCTGGATGGATTGGTAGGTAGGCCTACATTGAAGTCGTTTTGGAAAGATTCCGGTGTCATGAGAAATAAGTAGGCCTACCTACTGTGAAATAAATACCCTTCAAAAGCGCACTAGAACCATTCTTCCGTCATGTGATAAATAAGTCAACTATTATTTAAAATATTGATATTGAAGTGTTCAATATATACGAGTCAACTATTATTTAAAATATAGATATTTAACAACAACAACAACATACAGTATTTATACGGCGCTGAATCTTGATAGAAATCAAATCAAAGCGCACACACACGTTAGCATTCAAAGCGCATTCAAACACAAACGCAATACAACGCGAACACACACAGATAACATAAATGGAATATAGCAGAAACAGACCTAATGGCAAGAGAGAGAAGATAAAGAGAGAGGAGCTTTAATGACGGGGGAACAGGTGGGTTTTGAGGTTAGCTTTGAAAGCAGAGAGAGTCGGTCGCTGACGGAGGGAGAGCGGAAGTTTGTTCCAGGAGGTCGGTCCTGAGACAGCAAAAGAGCGCCGACCAACAGTTGAAAGCTTATACCTAGGGATCTGGAGAGAAAGCTGGTCAGAAACTGAACGTAAAGTGCGAGCTGGCGTATAGATGGAAATATTGTCACAGAGGTAAGATGGAGCAGCTTTATGAATAGATTTATAGCAAAGTGTGTTTAATTTATACTCAATTCTGTCTGCGACAGGAAGCCAGTGCAAAGAACGCAGAAGAGGGCTAACATGGTCGAACTTTTTCTTCCTAAGGACAAGACGAGCAGCTGTGTTTTGAATACGCTGGAGACAAGATAGAGAAGAGACTGATAGGCCAGATTTAAGTGTTCAATATATACGGAAAGAACCAAGAAATAGATCTACATTTTTGCCGAGAAATCGATATGCAAAGCCATGTCACTTAGTTTCGTATTTTTCAAAATGGCGGACGATAATAAACAACCGTCCATGCAAACAAAAATAAATAATAATAAATATTAGAAAAATATCCCCGACTTCTCAGTATTAAATGATGAATCTTCTGTTCTTCCTGCATGCCACAAGACGCCTCTGAATGTATCTATTAGGGGCGAATCTTTCCCAAGCAGCAAACAATTTGAATGAGGAAAAAGAGTATTTATTTCATGGGTAAAATATAATTTTATGCAACACCGGTGGCTAGGCGTTAAAACACTAGGCCTATTGTTTTGTTTTTATAGAGTCAATATCAGTCTTTTGGTGTGATATGTCATGTGTCCCGTTATTGTATGTCATAATTATCAACACCTTGATTCTCGGGAGAAAAAAGCTGAAGAACATTTTACGGACAGTGCATGGTTTTTCTTGATAACAGCAAAGAATACAATCTTTGATTACTGTTAGTAGGGAAGACCAACTATATCAAACATCCCGTCAGCAACGGACAGTGAGTTTAGAATGTCCACATTTTCATTGAACAAGAACAAGAACAAGAACAAGAACAACGTTTTTATTGTCATAAGAAAACCAGAGGTTTTGTGGGACACAGATGCTTAAAACATTGACGACACCATTATACTGGTGCATGTCATTGTCATTTAGTTGCTTTCGTCTTCGTCGCCAACATCGTCAATTGTGATTGTCATTGTCATTGCGATTCTATTGTATATGTTCACTTCCCCTTCAATCATCTCTCTCTCTCTCTCTCTCTCTCTCTCTCTCTCTCTCTCTCTCTCTCTCTCTCTCTCTCTCTCTCTCTCTCTCTCTCTCTCTCTCTCTCTCTCTCTCTCTCTCTCTCTCTCTCTCTGAGGCAGACACGTGCAGGTGGGAACATATTCTAGGGCACATTCTCAGTACACCCCCACCTACCCACCCCCGACCCACACCAACGTCATAGGGCCTACAGTGTTTCCATTGAAAACACACACGCACACACACACAGTCAGGCACAGGACTTATAGTTCTAGTGCGCACACGCACACAGTTACACGCATGCACGTACGCATACAGGCACCCACCACACATTATATACATGCATACATACACATGCACGCGTGCGCGCACGTACGCGCACACACACACACGCGCGAGTCTCAGCATTCGTCACATTCTCTGCATTGTTCTAGTCCCTGATTGTCAGGTAGTAGGGGCGAGCGGTGGGGGGGGGGGGGGGGCGGGGGGGGGGGGGGGGGGGGGGGGGGGGGGGGGGGGCTGGGAAGTTTGGGGTGGGGGGTTGGGGGGTAGGAGTTGCGGAATGTAGTCGGTACCAAGAGGATCAAATGGAATTTGTGAAGAGTTTATTTTGTGGGGAGGACAAGAGGTAGAGAGGGCTATGAGCCCATTATTATTATTCCATGACAGTGCAATAAATAAACTAGAAAGGTGTGGCATAGTAGGGTAGGGTAGGGTGTGGTATGGTATGGTACAGTATGGTATGGTATGGAATGGTATGGCTTACTGTGGCATAGCACAGTATTGTATGGTATGGTATGGTACGGTATGGTATGGTTTGTAATGGTATGGTATGGTAGGGTGTGGTATGGTATGGCTTAGTGTGGTGTGGTATGGTGTGGTATGGTATAGTATGGCATGGTATGGTATGGTATGGCATGGTATGGTATAGTATGGTATAGTATGGTATGGTATGGTATAGTATAATATGGTATGGTATGATATGGTATAGTGTGGTGTGGTAAGGTGTCGTAGGGTGTGGTATGGTATGGTATTGTATGGTATGGTGTGGTATAGTATGGTGTGGTATGGTATGGTATACATAGTATGGTATGGTATGGTATGGTATAATATGGTATGGAATGATATGGTATAGTGTGGTGTGGTATGGTATTGTATGGGATGGTGTGGTATGGTATGGTATGGTATGGTATGGTATGGTATGGTATGGTATGGTATGGTATGGTATGGTATGGTATGGTGGCATGGTATGGTATGGTATGGTGTGGTATAGTATGGTATGGTACGGTACGGTATGGTACGGTATGGTATGGTATGGTATGGTATAGTATGGTATGGTATGGTATGGTATGGTATAGTATGGTATGGTATGGTATGGTATGGTATGGTATGGTATGGTATGGTATGGTATGGTATGGTATGGTATGGTACGGTATGGTATGGTATGGTATGGTATGGTATGGTATGGTATGGTATGGTATGGTATGGTATGGTA
The DNA here is from genome assembly GCA_017654935.2 of Phymorhynchus buccinoides. Classification (NCBI taxonomy): domain Eukaryota; kingdom Metazoa; phylum Mollusca; class Gastropoda; order Neogastropoda; family Raphitomidae; genus Phymorhynchus; species Phymorhynchus buccinoides. The sequence continues at coordinate 43,197,556 of CM065699.1, read as the reverse complement.
TGGTATGGTATGGTATGGTATGGTATGGTATGGTATGGTATGGTATGGTATGGTATGGTATGGTATGGTATGGTATGGTATGGTATGGTATGGTATGGTATGGTATGGTATGGTATGGTGTATGGTATGGTATGGTATGGTATGGTATGGTATGGTATGGTATGGTATTGTATGGTATGGTATGGTATTGTATGGTATGGTATGGTATGGTATGGTATGGTATGGTATGGTATGGTATGGTATGGTGTGGTATGGTATGGTATAGTATGGTATGGTACGGTACGGTACAGTACGGTATGGTATAGTATTGTATTGTATGGTATGGTGTGGTGTGGTATGGTATGGTATGGTACGGTATGGTATGGTATGGTATGGTATGGTATGGTATGGTATGGTATGGTATGGTATGGTATGGTATGGTATGGTATGGTATGGTACGGTATGGTACGGTATGGTACAGTATGGTATGGTATGGTATGGTATGGTATGGTACAGTATGGTATGGTATGGTACGGTATGGTATGGTATGGTATGGTACGGTACGGTATGGTATGGTATAGTATGGTATGGTATGGTGTGGTATGGTATGGTATGGTATGGTATGGTATGGTATGGTATGGTATGGTATGGTACGGTATGGTATGGTATGGTATGGTATGGTATGGTATGGTATGGTATGGTATGGTATGGTATGGTATGGTATGGTATGGTATGGTATGGTATGGTATGGTATGGTATGGTATGGTGTGGTATGGTATGGTATGGTATGGTATGGTATGGTATGGTATGGTATGGTATGGTATGGTATGGTATGGTATGGTATGGTATGGTATGGTATGGTATTGTATGGTATGGTATGGTATGGTATGGTATGGTATGGTATGGTATGGTATGGTATGGTATGGTATGGTATGGTATGGTATGGTATGGTATGGTATGGTATGGTATGGTGTGGTATGGTATGGTATGGTATGGTATGGTATGGTATGGTATGGTATGGTATGGTATGGTATGGTATGGTATGGTATGGTATGGTATGGTATGGTATGGTATGGTATGGTATGGTATGGTATGGTATGGTATGGTATGGTATGGTATGGTATGGTATGGTATGGTATGGTATGGTATGGTATGGTATGGTATGGTATGGTATGGTATGGTATGGTATGGTATGGTATGGTATGGTATGGTATGGTATGGTATGGTATGGTATGGTATGGTATGGTATGGTATGGTATGGTATGGTATGGTATGGTATGGTATGGTATGGTATGGTATGGTATGGTATGGTATGGTATGGTATGGTATGGTATGGTATGGTATGGTATGGTATGGTATGGTATGGTATGGTATGGTATGGTATGGTATGGTATGGTATGGTATGGTATGGTATGGTATGGTATGGTATGGTATGGTATGGTATGGTATGGTATGGTATGGTATGGTATGGTATGGTATGGTATGGTATGGTATGGTATGGTATGGTATGGTATGGTATGGTATGGTTATGGTATGGTATGGTGTGGTATGGTATGGTATGGTGTAGTATGGTATGGTATGGTGTGGTATGGTATGGTATGGTACGGTATGGTATGGTATGGTATGGTATGGGTATGGTATGGCATGGCATGGTGTGCTATGGTATGGTATGGTATGGTGTGGTATGGTATGGTATGGTACGGTATGATATGGTATGGCATGGCATGGTGTGATATGGTATGGTATGGTATGGTGTAGTATGGTATGGTATGGTGTGGTACGGTCTGGTATGGTACGGTATGGTATGGTATGGTATGGTATGGTATGGTATGGTATGGTATGGTATGGTATGGTATGGTATGGTATGGTATGGTATGGTATGGTATGGTACGGTATGGCATGGTATGGTATGGTATGGTATGGTATGGTATGGTATGGTATGGTATGGTATGGTATGGTATGGTTTGGTATGGTATGGTATGGTATGGTATGGTATGGTATGGTATGGTATGGTATGGTATGGTATGGTATGGTATGGTATGGTATGGTATGGTATGGTATGGTGTGGTATGGTATGGTATGGTATGGTATGGTATGGTATGGTATGGTATGGTATGGTATGGTATGGTATGGTGTGGTATGGTATGGTATGGTATGGTATGGTATGGTATGGTATGGTATGGTATGGTATGGTATGGTATGGTATGGTATGGTATGGTATGGTATGGTATGGTATGGTATGGTATGGTATGGTATGGTATGGTATGGTATGGTATGGTATGGTATGGTATGGTATGGTATGGTATGGTATGGTATGGTATGGTATGGTATGGTGTGGTATGGTATGGTATGGTATGGTATGGTATGGTATGGTATGGTATGGTATGGTATGGTATGGTATGGTATGGTATGGTATGGTATGGTATGGTATGGTATGGTAGAGTTTGGTATGGTATGGTACGATGTGGTATGGTGTGATATGGTATGGTATGGTGTGATATGGTATGGTATGGTATGGTATGGTATGGTGTGGTATGGTAAGGTATGGTAGAGTTTAGTATGGTATGGTACGATGTCGTATGGTGTAATATGGTATGGTATGGTAGAGTTTAGTATGGTATGGTACGATGTGGTATGGTGTGATATGGTATGGTATGGTATGGTTTAGTATGGTATGGTGTGATATGGTATGGTATGGTATGGTTTGGTATGGTATGGTGTGATATGGTATGGTATGGTATGGTTTAGTATGGTATGGTGTGATATGGTATGGTATGGTATGGTTTAGTATGGTATGGTGTGATATGGTATGGTATGGTAGACTTTAGTATGGTATGGTATGGTATGGTATGGTATGGTATGGTATGGTATGGTATGGTATGGTGTGGTGTGGTATGGTATGGTATGGTATGGTATGGTATGGTATGGTGTGATATGGTATGGTATGGTAGAGTTTAGTATGATATGGTACGATGTGGTATGGTGTGATATGGTATGGTATTGTAGACTTTAGTATGGTATGGTATGGTATGGTATGGTGTGGTATGGTATGGTATGGTATGGTATGGTATGGTATGGTATGGTATGGTATGGTATGGTATGGTATGGTATGGTATGGTATGTTGTGATATAGTATGGTATGGTATGGTATGGTATGGTATGGTATGGTATGGTATGGTGTGGTGTGGTATGGTATGGTATGGTATGGTATGGTATGGTATGGTATGGTATGGTATGGTATGGTATGGTATAGCTTGGTATGGTACGGTATGGTATGCTATGCTATGCTATGTAGTTATTTTCTAGTCACAGATACTCGTCTCCGTGAAATTCGGGCTTCTCCCACCCGGAGAGCGCGTCGCTGCTAGTGCTGGGCCACCTTTATTTTTGATGTACCAGAAACGTTTTGTCGAGCGGCAGACATGACATTGTCCTGGGTCTACGTTGTTCTTCCCCTCAGCTCTTCATTGTATCTATATGGTAAGGGAAGGAGGGAAGTTACTATTTTAAGCTATTTTTGTTGTTGTTTTTAGCTATTACGCGTAGGTAGGTATTAGGTACATCATAGTCACAGAGGCGTCTCTGTGAAATTCGGGTTGCTCCCACCTGGAGAGAGCGTCGCAGGCAGAGGCGCGCCACACAATTTTTTTTTTGGCATGCGCTTTTTGTGTGACTGATGAGGAAGGAAAAGGGGTAAATTTTGACCAAATGACAACTTTTTCGTTGCCACTGGGTTTAACGTGTGCTAAGTGCATAGGCACACGGGACCTCGGTTTATCGTCTCATCCGAAAGACTCCACGTTCAGACCGTAAGGCCTAGTGCAAAGTGAGAGGAAAAATCCCCTGTACCCTGGTTCGAACTCGGGTTTACTTGACACGAGGCGAACGCGTTACCTCTGTGCCACTCTACACCTATATAGGACGTTGCTAATAAAGCCTAATTGGTATCTTTCATGGATTTTAGATATTCTGTGAATTACTAGCAGTCACTGCCATGTGGGTGATCGGAAAGACTGTACTGAAGATCTTGATGATCAAAAACTGAGGAAAACCCTTAATTTAGAGACGCTCGCATTTTCACTTGACTAACTATTGTTTCAATCCGGCCAATAGGTAGTTTATAAGAAAGAAACTCGTGCTCCTACTCCACTATTATATAAAGATAAGCCAAGTGTTTCGGCTGTTGGGGTGATCCCTGGAGTCTTTAAGCCAGGGTAAGACAACCAAACCAACCAACTGCTTTTGTTTTTCCAAGAGAGAGAGAGAGAGAGAGAGAGAGAGAGAGAGAGAGAGAGAGAGAGAGAGAGAGAGAGAGAGAGAGAGAGATTCTTATTATTTTCTTATTTTTATTTTGTGTGGATTCAAAATCAGTTTTACAAACTCTGAAGCAAAATAACAGTAACATTCGTAACGATGTGTCTTTGAAAGTAAGCATTTAATTCATTGTATTATTACAAAAGGCATTGGTATTGATTTTTGCTGGGTGCCATCTCATTGTGGGCTCTTTTGGAATGAGGTTGCTGATATAGCTGCTAAAAGAGGGGCCTTCAATAACACTAACACATTTTTAGATGAGAAATTGGTATTGTCAACACATGACACTCTTTGTTGGAAAAATCCATTTGTATCAATCCATCTGACTTTAGACCTAATATTTTGATGCATAGCAGATAGTTAGTTTAGTGTACAAGATACGTCTAATTCATGGAAAACTAAATACATAGAAACTAATTGTCTCTGCACTCAGAGATGATCAACTCATCATTTATTATTAGAATGCCCAATGTTGCTCTCTAAATACCAAATGTTCAATATGGACTTTTTTTAAGTAAGTATAATAATACCAAGGATATCTTCAGTGACGCAGAAATTGACATTGCTTTAATTGCGAAATTAATGCTGTCCACGCCTATTGAAAGCTTACTGTAGATGTATTGCTTTGTGTTTTGTTATAATTGTTTTTTTAAGCTTGTATGTATTTTTTTAATTGGTTCAATTTGTGCATGTTGTCTAAAATCACTATTCATGTGAAAAGACATTAAATTAAAGATTCATTCATTCATGCACGTTATTAGTCCCCGAGCCGAAGGTTCGGGGAGCTATTGTTTTTGTCTGGTCCGTCCGTCCGGTGTCCGTCCGGCGTGCCTCCGTCCGTCCGGCTATTCGTCCGTTTTTCTCAAAAAACTATTCAGTCTATCATCATCAAATTTGGTATACTAGTTTGCCAAGATGCAAGCTATCCACTGATGTATTTAGTTTTACATTACCCGCTGTGCCCTAGGCCCTTTGTGTTACAGGCCCGCCGTTTTTCTCAAAAATTATTCAGTCTATCATCATCAAATTTGGTGTACT
>CM065699.1:43174725-43187225 GCA_017654935.2 Phymorhynchus buccinoides | reverse complement strand
AGAGAGAGAGAGAGAGAGAGAGAGTGTGTGTGTGTGTGTGCGCAGAGAGAGAACGAACGAAACGAACGAACGAAATTTTATTTATACAGGGTAATGAGATAAGTATACATGTGCGTGGAGAGACAGAGAGAGAGAAAGAGAGAGAGAGAGAGAGAGAGAGAGAGAGAGAGAGAGAGAGAGAGAGAGAGAGAGAGAGAGAGAGAGAGAGTAGAGAGAGAGTGTGTGTGTGTGTGTGCGTGTGCGTGTGTGTTCAAGTTCAAGCATACTTCAGGTTAGGTGCAACAACATGACAAATACAACATAACTGAAAGAACATTGATCAATCGAGGGAAACAAAATGATACCAACCAAATCATTATTTAGCTTGTTGCTGCTCGTTTATGTTGAAAATGTATTGATGTGTGTGTGTGCCCTGTTGATCTGAATAAAATTTTTGTTAACCCTTTCACCGCCAAAGTCGCATTTTAGCACCACAGTGATTTAACACCTATGATAAGGCATCAAATTGGGGTCTATTATCCAAAGACCCTATTGTCTTAGTTTTGGGAAGTAAGGATATACCTTATTTTATATATGTCACAGAAGAATCTCCAATACTGCAGATGGATTTTGTTCTCTACCCAGGTACATTTAATGGAAAGATTTGGCTGAAATATGGCTGGCGGTGAAAGGGTTAAACCAAATAATAATCTTATATATATTTTCGAAATCTGTCTGTCTGTCTGTCTGTCTGTGTGTCCCTTATGCACGGCCACAGTTCTCAACCGATGGACACCAAATTTGGCATCAAGCATCCTTGGCACCCTCCGAAGAGAGAGAGTGTGTGTGTGTGTGTGTGTTGTGTGTGTGTGTGTGCGTGCGTGCGTGTGTGCAAGTGTGCGTGCGTGCGTGTGTGTGCGTGTGCGAGCGCACATGTGGCCTACTCTCAAGATTTCATAGTTCAAATTTATAAAACCATGCATCTCTTTTGAAACATTTACGGTGGAACCTCCCTTATAAGACCTCCCATTATAAGACTCCCTCCCACATAAGACCTACTTCTCTGAGACATTGCCCTTCTTTGCAAGGATTAAGATGACCTCCCCTTAAGACCCCTCCCTTATAAGACCTCATTTTGGATTATTTTTGAAGGTCTTATAAGGGAGGGTCCAGTGTAGTTCAGAAAAATGGGGAAAACTTGATGAAGGGAGTCGCAATAAAAAATTAAAAAAAACATGCCACAGAAGTGTGTGTGTGTGTGTGTGTGTGTGTGTGTGTGTGTGTGTGTGTGTGTGTGTCACCACAGTGTGTGTGTTTGTCTCTCTGTCTCTCTCTCTTCCTTAAAATTGGGTTTATTCTGAAAAAAATTGTCATTGTCTCAAAATGGTTTCCCTTTTTTCGTACTCAATTTAAACTACCAATTCAAGTTCACCATTGTTAAGTATTATCCATGTTTGCTTTAAATCCCATTTTTGATTTCTTTTTCAATTATTTGATGTGCCAATTTTTGTTCCATTTTCTTGACTTGATTGTTTTATGTCACATTTTCTGTGCTTGATACATGGTATGAATGTGTGAGTGAGAGGGCAAGGTGTAAAGAAGCTATTGTAGCTTATCCTTTTTACCCCCAATAAAACATTCGTATTTCGTCTCTCTCTCTCTCTCTCTCTCTCTCTCTCTCTCTCTCTCTCTCTCTCTCTCTCTCTCTCTCTCTCTCATCCCCTAATGGATCAAGCGTGATCGATTATTTTTTGATTCCTGATGACTTTTTGCCTTATTTTGATTTACGAGTTGGTGATCGTGTTGACTCATGGCATTTACCTGTTGAAGTAGCATGGAAAATGAATACTATGTCTGGTGAACCTATAGACAATGAAATAACTCATCAAGGTGGTGAGAAAATTGTGTGGACGGATGAATATGCCAGCGTTTATAAGAATGAGCTTGAGAGTGATGAGTTTCTTAACAGTTTAAGGACAGCTATAGATTTGTTATCCACCAATGTTGATGATGGCCTAAATCAGTTTGTGACCACGTTATATAGTGCTGCAGCTTGCATGGTTAGATCAGTCACACGGAGCGTTAAACAGTTTAACGATTGGTTCGATCTCGAGTGTAGACAAAAACAAAAAGAGGTGAAACGATTACTAAAGAAATATCAAAGATGTAAAACTAAAGAAAACAAAATTGAGAAAAGAAAAGAATATGGAACAGCACGAAAAGAATATGTTCTTTTAAGAAAAACAAAGGAAACAGAATTTAATGAAAAGAGACTAAAGGAATTAAAAGAATCAATGAATGATTCAAAAACCTTTTGGTCAGTCATAAGATCTGTTAATAGAAAGAGTATGGTATATAATGAAATTTCCATTGAACAGTGGTACAATCATTTTTGGACTGTATTCCATGACTCATATACTAATGTATTACAAGATGAAAATGTCAGTGAACATGACAATGAGTTCGAACCTCTTTTCGATGATCATATCTGCAGAGAAGAAGTTATTTTGGGTATTAATCATTTAAAATTAGGTAAGAGTGCAGGCCCAGACAATATTATAGGAGAAATGTTAAAGCAAGCTAACTTACCAATTGTTGATTTTCTTGTTAAATTGTTTAACCTACTTTTTGAGAATGGCCAGTTTCCTACTGAGTGGGCAAAATCGATTATCATTCCAATCCATAAAAAGGGTGACGTCAATAACCCGGATAATTACAGGGGAGTCGCTCTCACTAGCGTAATAAGTAAAGTTTATACATTTATTTTAAACAGGAGATTAACACAATGGGCTGAAAGAGAGGAAAAAATAATTGAAGAGCAGGCAGGGTTCCGATCTAAATATAGTACTACAGACCACATATTTACATTATACACACTCGTACAAAAGTATTTACTGAACAACAAGAAACTGTTTATCGCATTCGTAGACTTCAAGAAAGCCTTCGATTCAGTAAATCGTAATGTCCTTTGGAATGTTCTTCGCAAAAGTGGAGTAAACGGTAAACTGTACAGCGCAGTGCGTGCTGTATATGATCAAGTGCTTGCGTGTGTGCGTGGAAAAAATGTGTGTTCAGATTATTTTGAATGTCCCAATGGAGTGAAACAGGGATGTTTACTTAGCCCTCAGTTATTTTCATTTTTTTGTTAATGAGCTAGCAGTAGAACTAATACAGAGTGGAAAACATGGAATACAAATCACCCCAGGTGCAATGGAGATCTTCCTTTTATTATTCGCAGATGACATTATTCTATTGTCTGGCACGGTTACAGGTTTGCAAAATCAGCTAAGCTACTTAAAAAGAGAATCTGATCGCTTAGGTTTAACGGTTAACTTAAGTAAAACAAGTATAATGGTTTTCAGAATGGGTGGGCACCTGTCAACACATGAAAAATGGTTCTATGGGAATGAAGAGGTTAAAGTGGTTAACACCTACAAATATCTGGGAATTATATTTTCAACGAAATTAAGTTTAAATTATAATTGGGATGAGTATGCAAGAAAAGGGAAAAAAGGTGTTATTGAAATTTTGAAATCATTGAAAAAACTTAATAGTATAGATTGTAAATTATTTTGGAAGTTGTTTAATACACAAATAGAGCCATTACTGTTGTATGCTTCTGAGGTTTGGGGACTAAATACAAGTTTACAATTAGAAAAAGTCCATACTTATGCAATTAAACGCTTGTTACGGGTGCCTATTCATTCTTCAAACACTGTTTTGTATGGAGAAACAGGAAGATACCCTCTATGCATAAGAGCAGTTGTAAGATCTATTAAATACTGGTTAAAATTACTAAGACTTCCACAATCACGTTTGTGTCGACAAGCCTATACTATGATGCTATTGCAACTTGAACTAAATAAAGAAAATTGGGCTTATCGGATAAAGAAGGTGTTATCTGAAAATGGATTTGGTATTGTATGGCTATCACAAGGAGTCGGAAATGAAAAATGTTTTGTAGAAGACTTTAAAGATAGACTTGTGTGTTCATTCAAGCAGAACTGGCATGCAGACATGGAATCGAAAGACAAATACAAATGGTTCTTTTCATTTAAAAATGTTTTTCAACCTGAACAATATCTTGAAAGAATCACAGACAGATGGCATAGAATAAACTTTGCTAGATTTCGACTACGAACATTAGGCTTCAACGCTAACAAGAGATGGTTTCAAACATATTCAGATATAGAAACACCATGCCCTTTATGCAAAACAGGAGTGGATGACGAAAGTCACTTTTTATTCCATTGTAAAGTGTATGACAATGTTAGGCAAAAATGTTTTGTTTTCAACCCAGATATTATTGAAAGAAAAAATGTTGCTTCACTTTTGTCGTCTGACAATGAAGCTGTGTTGAAGTCAGTAGCCAAATTTATAGCTGAGGCACAAACAGTGCGCCAGAAAAGTTTGACGGCAGTGCATAATGCTACTAATACTGTTGTTTAGATTATGGATGTTAAAGGGTGTCTACACCTCATTTAAATATTATGCAACAATATGTTATCCGTGGGTTATTGTGTGAAAGGTCGAGAGAAGCTTATCTTCTCTTTCACTCGTTGCTTCTTCTTTCACTTTGCTAATCGATCGCTAACTTTTGTTCTTGTTTGTCTTTTTTTCTGCTTATGTAATTTACATTTTCTTTTTACAAATGCTTTTTTTTAGTATACTTGAATGTGACAAAAGATGCATACTGTACTGGATTTAGTCATGTTCATTCCTTAACTTTGTCTATAACCCTATATAAGAGAGAGAAATATGTTATGATTACCCCCCTTGTCATTAGACCCTTTCAGGTAATGACAATAAAAACGTCAAGTGTCAAGTGTCAAGTGTCAAGTGTCTCTCTCTCTCTCTCTCTCTCTCTCTCTCTCTCTCTCTCTCTGTTTTGTCTCTGTGTGTGCATGCCTGGGCACGCATATATCGAGGGGTGAATGCCAGAACTGCCCATCTTTATTCCTTTCGAGATAGACCGTTCTGGCAGGCACCCCTCGATATACACAAATGCGCCACATTTACAGCAGTAAAGTGTTGATGTCGACAGAAACATGATGATTAGCCTCAATCAAATAATTCATGTAATCAACTCAAAGCTAAGCCACTGTACCTTAAACAGAGCTATATATTTATATAGGAGACACTCATAACGATGTAAAGCTTAGCTCAGACATGAAGGATAAAAAAGCTCTAAAAAAACAAGCGCTAAATCGCAATAGTTTGTGGCACGCGGTCTATTTTTACCACTCCAATCATGAGTCACCTCCCCTGGCTTTTCAATAATTTTAATCTGTAAATTATCTCTGCACCATTTCGTAACTTTTTATATCTTTTGGAAAACATTTAAAACTATGTATCCTACTTATACTCATCGAAAGAAGCACCGCATACTCGTCGTGTCTGTTGTAGTGTCTGTATTACGTATGTTTATGATTTTGTACGCTTTTAAAATACATCATTTTAAAGAGCGGCCTCAATTTGAAGTGTAGCCTCGATTTGAAGTGCGACAATTTTGTCAAAATGTGCGACAATTTTGGACCGACCGACCGACAGACAGACCGACCGACAATGTGAGTTATAGGTTTGTGGCTTGAGCCACAAACAAAAACCCCACCCAGCTGTACTGAATTAACAATCCAGACTACCAGACAAAATTTGAAAATTTTAATTCAACAAACAGCACATAATTACACACAATAGATTATTAAAAGAACAATAATGTATCCACCATTCCAATTACACAGCTCTGCGCATTCGTGATGGTGCATGGGGAAAAACCCCCACATAACTTGCTCAGAATGTTTTTGAGTAAAAGTCAAATTTTTGTTATTTTTTTAATTCATGTTTTTGCATTTTATAATGACAAAACAATACACAACACAAATTAAGCGAAAACTGTATCTCTCTCTCTCCCCCTCCCCCCTCTCCCCCCCCCCTTCTCTCTCTCTCTCTCTCTCTCTCTCTCTCTCTCTCTCTCTCTCACCACACAGGACCAGAGAGAGAGAGAGAGAGAGAGAGAGAGACGAGAGAGAGAGAGAGAGAGAGAGAGAGAGAGAGAGAGAGAGAGAGAGAGAGAGAGAAAATACATGCATCACCCAGCAATAGCATTGATATCCATAGAATTCCCCCCTCCCTATCCACCCCCACCCCCCACTCCCATGCATACCAGTGGCCTGTCGACAAATATGGTAAATATATAAACTAGAAATATGACTTACAAACAGATCATTTAATTATTGAATCAGAGCTAAATATGATTGCCATCGTGCAAAAAAGATATCCTGAGACATAGTAAAACAAGAAATGCATTTTTCAATATATCTCTTTTTCATATATGGAATGAAATGTTGAAAATGAGGGCGCTTTCCTTCACATCTGCATTTATAAATGACAAATTTTGCTATTAGTAGAATTAGATCAAAAGTACTATCACTTTTGTATCAGATCTGAAATTTTCTCCACATCCAAATAAAATTATTTTTTCTGTTAGTGAAATATTTACATGGTTACATTTAACATTTAACATTGCTTGAAAACCTGTCCAAAATAATTGTACATTTGTACAACTCCAGAAAATGTGTTGAATAGTTTTTTTTTTCATTTTCACAAAACGAGCATCTATCAGAATTATTGAATTATTAATCTTTTGCAAAATTATATTTGTGCCTAAAATTCTGTGCGTTAGACGCAATTGAAACCACTTCAATTTGATATCTTTTACAGTTCTTATCTTTTTGAATTCATTCTTCCAATGCACTTCAGTTCCAAGTTTTTCCCTCCACTTACCACATTTCGGTTCAAAACATTTTCGGTAAAGGTAAAGATGTGCCAACCCCTGCATTTCTCGGTTAATTCCATTTTTCCGTTTTTGCCTTTCTTACCAAACATTAAGCTGTATTTTATGAACCTTTTCAGCTAATTATCTTTTTGGAACCCTAACCCTAACCCCCCCCCCCCCCCCCCCCCCCCCCCCCCCGTATAAGACGGGGAAACGCAATGAACCACGACTGTGACAAATGCCGCGGTGTACTGCAGTACATGGGGGGGGGGGGGGTTGTCCTATTAGATAATGGCCTTTATCATGACTGCAATTAATTATTGAACAAAGATAATTAGCTGAAAATGTTCATAAAATACAGCTTCATGTTTGGTAAGAAAGGCAAACACGGAAAAATTGAATTAACCGAGAAATGGGGGGGGGGGGGGGGGGGTGGGCACATCTTGACCTATACACAATTTTCTATTTAAGGCATATTTATGTCTATTTTTATGTATTCTACAGTATCCACAACATGAAAGACAAACTTTGAATGATTTCTTTGTTTATTTGATTGATTTTTAAATCAAGTCAACAGAAAGAAAGAGGCCAAACTACGTTCTTCTCTGTCCAATTTCTGCAAAATTAATGATCTATTTCGATTGCGAAGATTCAAATAATTATAAAATAAAAACTAGATAAAATAACTCAGTTCAACTTTCTGTGTATTTTTTAACAAGGAATATTTGCTCCATCATGAAAATTAAAATCTCAATTTATGCCCAAATCCCATCATTATGTCTGGTTTTCCCATGAACCGTCACATTTGTTGCCCCCCCCCCCCCCGCCCTATGAAATTCCAGTGTGAACTCATCACAATCATAGTCCAGGGAGAGCCTGTCCAGACTATTATGACAATCTCTGAAACTGCAAAAGGTCATTTCTGTGTCAGTAATAAGGCGGCTTGGCTCGCCGATTTCACTGCCAGGTGGCGACCAACTCAATAGTCCCTCTCTATCTCTTTCTCTCTATCCCCAACTAAAGATATCGTCACTAGGATCAGATCCTATTGAGTTGGTCGCCACCTGGCGGTGAAATCGGCGAGCTAAGTTGACCATTGCTGTAAAAACTAGTATAATTAAATACAATTTGTTTTTGGGGGTTTTCCATTATAGTCCCGTCAACAGCTATGGTCATCTCAGGACTGTCACCGTGTAAAGTTTGACCACTTAGTACAAAACACTCATCAATGTATCTTACCAACGTTCAACAACCTGTAAACAACAAAACATACAGTAGGTGAAGACGGGGTAAAAAGCCCATGGGCGGGTAAGAAGCCTACAATTCATAACATGACACCTCCATCATTGCACCCTATAGCACATAAGTCCACACAGCGTTGGAACGTTGAGCCACTCTTAGTCTTACATATCACAGTTATGAGATCTGGAATGCATTATTACGCATCTGTTCAACCACACAGGTAATACTGGCATCAGCTCCCCCGAAGTCGGAGTGTGGCTGCTCACGTGGCGGGGTAATCAAAAAACGGTCACACGCGTAATGTTCTCATCCCTAGCTGGTGCATTTGTACCATAGTCAGGCATCAGGATAGTCAGAGTCCAATCCTTTGAAAATCGCGGTTCAAGGGCCACCAGTGTTGTGGGACAACACTGAAATCAGTTCCCAACATGACCACAAAGGCTTTATGCAGTGAGAAATCACTATAAAATGCTATTTAACCCTTTCACCGCCAGCCATACTTCAGCCAAAAATTTTCATTAAATTTACCTGGGTAGAGAACAAAATCCATCTGCAGTATTGGGGATTCTTCTGTGACAGATATAAAATAAGGTCTATCCTTACTTCCCAAAACTAAGACAATAGGGTCTTTGGATAATAGACCCCAATTTGATGCCTTTTAGTGACATAGGTATTAAATCACTGTGGTGCTAAAATGCGACATTGGCGGTGAAAGGGTTCACACAAAGGATACACTCAATAATAAAAAAGGCAAAACCTCTGTCAGAAGTTCTCAATCTTCTGAAATTAGCCGATCCTCTGACAATTCTGATGCCTGCATAGTGTTCAAGTGCTTCTGCTGTTGGGATGTTCCCTGGAGTCTTTTAGCCAGGGTACATCCACAATCAACAACAACAACAAAAACTGGCATCAGCTATGACGCCAAACAAAGAAAGAAACACAAATGTAAGTAGAGATAACAGTGAAACCCATCACTAAGGACAACCACAATTAGATTTCTTCGACTGAGGCACTAAGGTCAAACAAGAGTTATCTTCCTCGATGAAAGGTTAAAGACCCACCACGTCACGTGTCAATGTCACGGTTTTCCCTCTAATAGCTGGTAAGAAATCTTGCTAGCACAAGAGGGAATGTGACACGTGACGTGGGGGGGTCTTTAAAGGTTAGTCTTGAAATTGTTTTGTTCTTTTAAAGATAAAGAAGAAAAAAAGAAGGAAAAAGAGTCCCTCCTGGCAGGCACAAATCTCACTTTCAAATTGGTTCACACACAAAATCTCAGTTTCAAACGGGTTCGTCCCCCCAAAAAAAATCTGTGTCAAATTGGTACATAAAAATTCCACAAATTGGTACACAAAATCTCAGCTTCAATTATATATATGAAAAAAGAGTTCATTATCACAGGTAAAAGATACAATAAATAGCCATTTTTGTATTAATGTCTGAATTCCGGCATTCCATCTGGTCATGTAGAAACAAGGCGCGTTTCGACCAGAAAGCTGTTAGTCCAGATGACATTAATATGTACTCTCCTGTTTGTCTCGAATCAAGTCCCGTTTGTACATTGACTTTGAGCGTCTCAGTCAGCATGAATTCATTTTGCTTTGGGAATTTCCCAGTATGTGTGAAGTCACAGAGGATGGCTTGGTGTTTAACTTTGGTGCTACTACTTGAACCGGTTGTTTCACTAGTCTGTATTTCACATTGTAACTCACTGATGATCTGATGATGATCACTGATGATCTGATGATGATGTGATGATGGTCACTGATGATCTGGTGATGATCTGAAGATGATCACTGATGATCTGATGATCTGATGATGGTCACTGATGATCTGATGATGGTCACTGATGATGGTCACTGATGATCTGATGATGGTCACTGATGATGGTCACTGATGATGATCACTGATGATCTGATGATGGTCACTGATGATCTGATGATGGTCACTGATGATCTGATGATGGTCACTGATGATCTGATGATGATCTGATGATGGTCACTGATGATGATCACTGATGATCTGATGATGGTCACTGATGATGATCACTGATGATCTGATGATGATCTGATGATGGTCACTGATGATGATCACTGATGATGATCACTGATGATCTGATGATGGTCACTGATGATCTGATGATGGTCACTGATGATGATCACTGATGATCTGATGATGGTCACTGATGATCTGATGATGGTCACTGATGATCTGATGATGGTCACTGATGATGATCACTGATGATTTGATGATGATCATTGATGATCTGATGATGATCACTGATGATCTGATGATGGTCACTGATGATCTGATGATGATCACTGATGATGGTGATGATGATCATTGATGATCTGATGATGGTCACTGATGATCTGATGATGATCTGATGATGATCACTGATGATTTGATGATGATCATTGATGATCTGATGATGATCACTGATGATCTGATGATGGTCACTGATGATCTGATGATGATCTGATGATGGTCACTGATGATGGTCACTGATGATCTGATGATGGTCACTGATGATCTGATGATGGTCACTGATGATCTGATGATGGTCACTGATGATGATCACTGATGATTTGATGATGATCATTGATGATCTGATGATGATCACTGATGATTTGATGATGATCATTGATGATCTGATGATGATCACTGATGATCTGATGATGGGAGTGCCTGCAGTTGAGATTGTGAAAGAGCGAGTGAGGGAGTGTACACATGTTGTGTACACATGTTGTGTACATGTACCGAGGGTGCGCAACTCTGTGTGTGTGTGTGTGTGTGTGTGTGTGTGTGTGTGTGCATGCGCGCATGGACGTATGACTCTTTTATGTGTTTAAAGATGTTTATTCCTTACTCCCCTTTTTAATATCTGATCATTTCTTGGGAAGGGGGGTGGGGGGGGGGGGAAGTAATTCTGACAGCATTTTGATTATTATTGTATACCATTTTTACATTTTTATTGGTACTTTTATGAGTATTAGTAGTATTGCTATTATCCTATTATCTTTGTTATTATCATTATTCGCATTTTACGCACAATAATGTACACATGTTTTTTTCATGATTGGAGTGGTTGAGGAGCATGGATGTGAGAGAGTGGTCTTTTGATCATAGCTTGTTCTGCTTGTGTACTTTGTAACATGTTGTTTTTGGGGGAAAAAATTGTTTTATAAAAATGAAAAAAAAATGAAAAAAAAATACAACATGAGAGAAGTCCATAAATAGGCAATGTAATAAATATGTGACCTAGCACCATGAAAGGGACATTAAGTCGCTGGGCAAGTTTCTCACAACAGGCTTGGAAAGTCAAACATCTCATTTTTTGTCAATTCTGAGTTATGGGTAGTTTCGTGTTCTCTAACGTCTTATATTTCATGTGCATAAAGGACAATCTTTAATATGGTGTCTAAATGGTATTATAAGTGCCGTAAAACGAGTAGGTCAATGCATTTTCTTCATCAAGGCTAGACTTCAGATTGTGTTTTCTCAAAATGTCCGACGCTCACCCTACTAACTTTAAATGCTCATAACTCTAGAACGGAAAAAGATACAAGAATGGTTCTTGTATCATTAGAAAGAGAATTGTCTGAAGTTGGCAAAGGTATACCTTTCCTCAGAACGATCAGTTTGACACTTAATGTCCCTTTTGTGGTACTGGGTCACTTGTTTTTAAGCACAACATGCGCTTTCAATAAAAAGATCAAGTTCACATCACGACAAAGTCATCAGTGGCAGTAAAAAAAAAAAATTAAAATGCAGATTATTATATAATTACGCATTCAAAACGAATGCCCACTGACACACTAAGACTGACAAAGTGACTTAGAGTGTATTTTTAAAACAATAAAACATCTCAAAACTTTTCCCCCCGTGAGGATACCGGGAGGTCCTTTTGCACAAATAGTTTCCCACACCTTCTGGAAGTTCTGTGCTTGTAATTTCCTCTAATTCTGTCATTCTCTTTGACTCTGCCTTTTCCCTTTGC
The DNA here is from genome assembly GCA_017654935.2 of Phymorhynchus buccinoides. Taxonomy (NCBI): domain Eukaryota; kingdom Metazoa; phylum Mollusca; class Gastropoda; order Neogastropoda; family Raphitomidae; genus Phymorhynchus; species Phymorhynchus buccinoides. The sequence goes on along the minus strand of CM065699.1, from coordinate 43,175,229 downwards.
TTGCTGTCATCTGCTATCTTTCTATCTCACTGGTTCATCATTCTCCTGCCTTTTTTTCTATAAATTCTTACAAAGATTTCTTCAGCCTAAGTCGGAGTTCACTATCTTTAGTTAGGCGCATAACAGCAGCATGACGCATCTGCGCTCATGTGACAGGAAACTGTTTGAGCGAACAAAGAAGAAGAAGAAGAATCTCGAACGAATATCACCGGAAAAATAATTTTGACACAGGAGATCCACAGTTTTCCATTTCAAGGTATTTTGTTTGTACATTTAAAAAACAAACAAAAAGCAACAATATTAAGTTATATATAAAATCATATTTTGCGTGTTAGTAGCACAATCTTAATCTTAGTTTTAATCACAAGAATTTCAACAAAACAAGAGACTTCATTTTTGGGGCACATCACAATACATGATACAGGTATAATACGTATTTGACTCATTTTGAGCACGTGACAGTTTTAAAATATATATGTTTTAAAAACTTTGGGTCTTTCTGGG
>CM065699.1:43156873-43159373 GCA_017654935.2 Phymorhynchus buccinoides | reverse complement strand
CAAGAACAAATAAAGTGATTCGCGCGCTTCGAGATCACGTGTTCGAATCGTATCGTACAGTCGTGCGATTTTAGTTGACGTGTGGCTGACCCTTAACGCTACGCTACGCATGATCACTCGTCCAACCAAACGCTGTAGGATCGCCTACGATTTAGTTTTCTTTAGACTTACATAACATAGAAGAATCGACAAGGAAATGACATGCCAACTGAACTCACCGCGAAGAGCTGGCACAGCACCACAGCCAGCCCCACCGTCAGCGGGTAGGACCCGGCCAGGTCCTGGCGATCACTGTCCCGGGAGGCGAAGTAGGACAGCACGAAGACGAAGGTGATGAGCAGCTCCACGCCGAACGCCTGAGCCGGCATCAGCCCCGCCCCGGGCATCAGCACCGTGGCTCCCAGGCTGCCTCTCTTGCCGTCCGCCGTCAGCCCGTACAGGATCCCGGATCCCAGGATCCCGCCGAGCACCTGCGCCACGATGTAGAGCAGGCCCCGGACGATGGAGACCCTGCGCGTGGCCAGAGCGGCGAAGGTCAGGGCCGGGTTGAAGTGACCCCCGGACACGTGAGCGAAGACCCACAGCATGGTGGCCACGCTCAGCCCGAAGGCCAGGGAGATTTGAACCACGTCCAGGGTGGCGGAGGGGGAGGACGACCCGTGGACCCAGGCACCGCAGCCCAGCAGCACGATGGCCATGGTGCCCACCGTCTCGCAGGCCAGGGAGCGCCACAGGTTGTGGCTCAGCAGGTCTTCCAGGTTCTCCTTCATGATCTTCCACATAATCCGCAAAAAAACACCCTATAAATTTTTTGGGGGAGAAAGCACCGAGCTTGGACTGGTGGTGAAGCGTTCTAGTTTCAAAATGACGCGGCTCAACTTTGCACGCTGTCTCTTTCTTTCTTTATTTCTTGACACTTGACGATTCTGTTCTCTTCTCGTCTGTTGTAGGTAGGCCTAGTTCTGCCCGCGCAAAGTGGCGTTCTGCAGGGGGTCGGGCGGTTTGTGTTACTACGCGGGGCTAGGTTCTTCTTCCCGCCACGCCCCACCACGCCATGCATGCCACCGACCTTCACGCTCCCTCCGCGCACGCGCGAACTTCTGATTGGCTGGATGTCGGATGCTGCAATGCAAGCGATTTGGTTGGTTGCTTGCTTGCTGCCCTACTAGAGACATTGCAATAGCGTGGGGACGCTTTGGAAGTAAGGGAGGGGGTGGGGGTTAGAAGGTGAGTTTTGGTGGCTGGGTGGAGAGGGGGGGGGGGGGGTGATGAGTGGTGCCAGAGAAGTGGTTCTGACTTTGAAGACGGGCCGCCAGATGTCTTGCAGTAGGGAGTACTAAACGTGTACAATAAACAGTACCGCTCTCGCATGTCTGCTACGGAAGTCTTTGTAATTATTATTCCCTAAGGGAATTCATCAGGGTTCTGTTTAATGTACATACGGTGTGGTTCGTCACAAAATTACACGCACTGCAAATGTTGCAGACTTTCGAAGTAGCATAGCATAAGGCCGTGTACACACATAAGCGAATATTCCATGCGGAAACCCGTGCGCAATCTATAAATAAGCGAAACAAAGAAGGGAAAAGATTTGTGCACGTGTCTGAATTTCCCCTATATGCATCCACCTTTCTTCCACTTATTTAGGGTTTTCCGTACGGAACTTACGCGTCTAATGTGAACCCGGCCTAATTGTTACAAATGTGGACTGTGGGCGACTCTATCTATACAATACAAGTGTAATATTGAGAGTGGAAAAGGTGGGGTAGGGGTGGGGGTGGTTGTGGTTGTGGGGATCGATGATAGATAGGTATGTTCTTCTTGCTTTTTTCGCTTTTAGTTTGTTTGGTCCCCGAGCCGAAGGTTCGGGGGGCTATTGTTTCTGTCTAATCCGTCCGTGCCTCCGGCCGTCCGGCCGTCCGGCTATTCGTCCGTTTTTCTCAAAAACTATTCAGTCTATCATCATCAAATTTGGTATACTAGTTTGCCAAGATGCCAGCTATCCACTGATGTATTTAGTTTTACATTAAGGTCAAGGTCGCGCCAGTTACGGGGTTCAACCCCCGAAACACATAATCGCTAATATATCGCGAAGTTTTGCGTGTATTTCAATGCAGTTTTTTTTCACAACATTTCTTGATGAATGGTCTATAACACAGATGTCATGAAGTTTTCTGTGCGCTCGTGTGCGCATGAATCGCGCGCGCTCAAATCACGGGTCCGAACCCTAAGGCTATATATGAAAAACTATTCGGTTTCGTGCTGTTTTCATGCGTTTGTATGTAGTTACGTGCTGTTTTCATGCGTTTTATGTATGTGTACAGCCGACACATTCCGATTTCGGAGTAGCTTGGCGATTTTGCGAGGGGACTTTGCAGCCGCTCGGCGTTGCACTTGTTTTCTGTTTGTTCCTGCCTTGATTTTGTTTTTTCCTGATGCGATGATTATTAGATGTCCCTGAGTGTCTGTAGTGTGTATGTGAAAAAGGGGGGAGGAGGGC
>CM065699.1:43116873-43151873 GCA_017654935.2 Phymorhynchus buccinoides | reverse complement strand
CAGACAGATCAACAGACAGAGAGTCAGACAGACAGATCAACAGACAGACAGACAGACAGACAGATCAACAGACAGACATAGAGTCAGACAGACAGATCAACAGACAGAGAGTCAGACAGACAGATCAACAGACAGAGAGTCAGACAGACAGACAGACAGACAGATTCAGACAGACAGACAGAGAGACAGACAGACAGACAACAGACAGAGAGTCAGACAGACAGATCAACAGACAGAGTCAGACAGACAGACAGATCAACAGACAGAGAGTCAGACAGACAGATCAACAGACAGAGAGTCAGACAGACAGATCAACAGACAGAGAGTCAGACAGACAGATATCAACAGACAGAGAGTCAGACAGACAGATCAACAGACAGAGAGTCAGACAGACAGATCAACAGACAGAGAGTCAGACAGACAGATCAACAGACAGAGAGTCAGACAGACAGATCAACAGACAGAGAGTCAGACAGACAGATCAACAGACAGAGAGTCAGACAGACAGATCAACAGACAGAGAGTCAGACAGACAGATCAACAGACAGACAGTCAGACAGACAGATCAACAGACAGAGAGTCAGACAGACAGATCAACAGACAGAGAGTCAGACAGACAGATCAACAGACAGAGAGTCAGACAGACAGATCAACAGACAGAGAGTCAGACAGACAGATCAACAGACAGACAGACAGACAGACAGATCAACAGACAGACAGTCAGACAGACAGATCAACAGACAGAGAGTCAGACAGACAGATCAACAGACAGAGAGTCAGACAGACAGATCAACAGACAGAGAGTCAGTCAGACAGACAGATCAACAGACAGAGAGTCAGACAGACAGATCAGACAGACAGAGAGTCAGACAGACAGATCAACAGACAGAGAGTCAGACAGACAGATCAACAGACAGAGAGTCAGACAGACAGATCAACAGACAGAGAGTCAGACAGACAGATCAACAGACAGAGAGTCAGACAGACAGATCAACAGACAGAGAGTCAGACAGACAGATCAACAGACAGAGAGTCAGACAGACAGATCAACAGACAGAGAGTCAGACAGACAGATCAACAGACAGAGAGTCAGACAGACAGATCAACAGACAGAGAGTCAGACAGACAGATCAACAGACAGAGAGTCAGACAGACAGACAGAGACAGACAGACAGACAGATAGTCAGACAGACAGAGAGTCAGACAGACAGACAGACAGACAGAGAGTCAGACAGACAGATCAGACAGACAGAGAGTCAGACAGACAGAGACAGAGAGACAGACAGACAGATCAGACAGACAGAGTCAGACAGACAGATCAACAGTCAGACAGACAGACAGATCAACAGACAGAGAGTCAGACAGACAGATCAACAGACAGAGAGTCAGACAGACAGATCAACAGACAGAGAGTCAGACAGACAGATCAACAGACAGAGAGTCAGACAGACAGATCAACAGACAGAGAGTCAGACAGACAGATCAACAGACAGAGAGTCAGACAGACAGATCAACAGACAGAGAGTCAGACAGATCAACATCAACAGACAGAGAGTCAGACAGACAGATCAACAGACAGAGAGTCAGACAGACAGATCAACAGACAGAGAGTCAGACAGACAGATCAACAGACAGAGAGTCAGACAGACAGACAGACAGACAGACAGACAGACAGACAGATCAACAGACAGAGAGTCAGACAGACAGATCAGACAAGAGTCAGACAGACAGATCAACAGACAGAGAGTCAGACAGACAGATCAACAGACAGAGAGTCAGACAGACAGATCAACAGACAGAGAGTCAGACAGACAGATCAACAGACAGAGAGTCAGACAGACAGATCAACAGACAGAGAGTCAGACAGACAGATCAACAGACAGAGTCAGACAGACAGACAGATCAACAGACAGAGAGTAAGACAGATAGATCAACAGACAGAGAGTCAGACAGACAGATCAACAGACAGAGAGTCAGACAGACAGATCAACAGACAGAGAGTCAGACAGACAGACAGACAGACAGAGAGACAGACAGACAGATCAACAGACAGAGAGTCAGACAGACAGATCAACAGACAGAGAGTCAGACAGACAGATCAACAGACAGAGAGTCAGACAGACAGATCAACAGACAGAGAGTCAGACAGACAGATCAGACAGAGACAGACAGACAGACAGACAGACAGACAGACAGACAGATCAGTCAGACAGACAGCACAGACAGACAGACAGACAGATCAACAGACAGAGAGTCAGACAGACAGATCAACAGACAGACAGAGAGTCAGACAGACAGATCAACAGACAGAGAGTCAGACAGACAGATCAACAGACAGAGAGTCAGACAGACAGATCAACAGACAGAGAGTCAGACAGACAGATCAACAGACAGAGAGTCAGACAGACAGATCAACAGACAGAGAGTCAGACAGACAGATCAACAGACAGAGAGTCAGACAGACAGATCAACAGACAGAGAGTCAGACAGACAGATCAACAGACAGAGAGTCAGACAGACAGATCAACAGACAGAGAGTCAGACAGACAGATCAACAGACAGAGAGTCAGACAGACAGATCAACAGACAGACAGACAGTCAGACAGACAGATCAACAGAGAGAGTCAGACAGACAGATCAACAGACAGAGAGTCAGACAGACAGATCAACAGACAGAGAGTCAGACAGACAGATCAACAGACAGAGAGTCAGACAGACAGATCAACAGACAGTCAGTCAGACAGACAGATCAACAGACAGAGAGTCAGACAGACAGATCAACAGACAGAGAGTCAGACAGATCAGACAGACAGAGAGTCAGTCAGACAGACAGATCAACAGACAGAGAGTCAGACAGACAGATCAACAGACAGAGAGTCAGACAGACAGATCAACAGACAGAGAGTCAGACAGACAGATCAACAGACAGAGAGAGTCAGACAGACAGATCAACAGACAGAGAGTCAGACAGACAGATCAACAGACAGAGAGTCAGACAGACAGATCAACAGACAGAGAGTCAGACAGACAGATCAACAGACAGAGAGTCAGACAGACAGATCAACAGACAGAGAGTCAGACAGACAGATCAACAGACAGAGAGTCAGACAGACAGATCAACAGACAGAGAGTCAGACAGACAGATCAACAGACAGAGAGTCAGACAGACAGATCAACAGACAGAGAGTCAGACAGACAGATCAACAGACAGAGAGTCAGACAGACAGATCAACAGACAGAGAGTCAGACAGACAGATCAGCCAGACAGAGAGTCAGACAGACAGATCAACAGACAGAGAGTCAGACAGACAGATCAACAGACAGAGAGTCAGACAGACAGATCAACAGACAGAGAGTCAGACAGACAGATCAACAGACAGAGAGTCAGACAGACAGATCAACAGACAGAGAGTCAGACAGACAGACATCAACAGACAGAGAGTCAGACAGACAGATCAACAGACAGAGAGTCAGACAGACAGATCAACAGACAGAGAGTCAGACAGACAGATCAACAGACAGAGAGTCAGACAGACAGACAGATCAACAGACAGAGAGTCAGACAGACAGACAGATCAACAGACAGACAGTCAGACAGACAGACAGATCAACAGACAGAGAGTCAGACAGACAGATCAACAGACAGAGAGTCAGACAGACAGATCAACAGACAGAGAGTCAGACAGACAGATCAACAGACAGAGAGTCAGACAGACAGATCAACAGACAGAGAGTCAGAGACAGACAACATCAGAGACAGACAGACAGATCAACAGACAGACAGACAGACAGACAGACAGAGAGTCAGACAGACAGAACAGACAGAGAGTCAGACAGACAGATCAACAGACAGAGAGTCAGACAGACAGATCAACAGACAGAGAGTCAGACAGACAGATCAACAGACAGAGAGTCAGACAGACAGATCAACAGACAGAGAGTCAGACAGACAGATCAACAGACAGAGAGTCAGACAGACAGATCAACAGACAGAGAGTCAGACAGACAGATCAACAGACAGAGAGTCAGACAGACAGATCAACAGACAGAGAGTCAGACAGACAGATCAACAGACAGAGAGTCAGACAGACAGATCAACAGACAGAGAGTCAGACAGACAGATCAACAGACAGAGAGTCAGACAGACAGATCAACAGACAGAGTCAGACAGACAGATCAACAGACAGAGAGTCAGACAGACAGATCAACAGACAGAGAGTCAGACAGACAGATCAGACAACAGACAGTCAGACAGACAGACAAGAGTCAGACAGACAGACAGACAGAGTCAGACAGACAGACAGACAGAGAGTCAGACAGACAGACAGAGACAGACAGACAGATCAGACAGACAGATCAACAGACAGAGAGTCAGACAGACAGATCAACAGACAGAGAGTCAGACAGACAGATCAACAGACACAGAGAGTCAGACAGACAGATCAACAGACAGAGAGTCAGACAGACAGATCAACAGACAGAGAGTCAGACAGACAGATCAACAGACAGAGAGTCAGACAGACAGATCAACAGACAGAGAGTCAGACAGACAGATCAACAGACAGAGAGTCAGACAGACAGATCAACAGACAGAGAGTCAGACAGACAGATCAACAGACAGAGAGTCAGACAGACAGATCAACAGACAGAGAGTCAGACAGACAGATCAACAGACAGAGAGTCAGACAGACAGATCAACAGACAGAGAGTCAGACAGACAGATCAACAGACAGAGAGTCAGACAGACAGATCAACAGACAGAGAGTCAGACAGACAGATCAACAGACAGAGAGTCAGACAGACAGACAGACAGAGTCAGACAGTCAGACAGACAGATCAACAGACAGAGAGTCAGACAGACAGATCAACAGACAGAGAGTCAGACAGACAGATCAACAGACAGAGAGTCAGACAGACAGATCAACAGACAGAGAGTCAGACAGACAGATCAACAGACAGAGACTCAGACAGACAGATCAACAGACAGAGTCAGACAGACAGATCAACAGATCAGACAGACAGACAGACAGATCAACAGACAGACAGACAGACAGATCAGACAGACAGAGACAGACAGATCAACAGACAGAGAGTCAGACAGACAGATCAACAGACAGAGAGTCAGACAGACAGATCAACAGACAGAGAGTCAGACAGACAGATCAACAGACAGAGAGTCAGACAGACAGATCAACAGACAGAGAGTCAGACAGACAGATCAACAGACAGAGAGTCAGACAGACAGATCAACAGACAGAGAGTCAGACAGACAGATCAACAGACAGAGAGTCAGACAGACAGATCAACAGACAGAGAGTCAGACAGACAGATCAGACACAGTCAGACAGACAGACAGACAGACAGACAGACAGATCAACAGACAGAGAGTCAGACAGACAGATCAACAGACAGAGAGTCAGACAGACAGATCAACAGACAGAGAGTCAGACAGACAGATCAACAGACAGAGAGTCAGACACAGACAGATCAACAGACAGAGAGTCAGACAGACAGATCAACAGACAGAGAGTCAGACAGACAGATCAACAGACAGAGAGTCAGACAGACAGATCAACAGACAGAGAGTCAGACAGACAGATCAACAGACAGAGAGTCAGACAGACAGATCAACAGACAGAGAGTCAGACAGACAGATCAACAGACAGAGAGTCAGACAGACAGATCAACAGACAGAGAGTCAGACAGACAGATCAACAGACAGAGAGTCAGACAGACAGACAACAGACAGAGAGTCAGACAGACAGATCAACAGACAGAGAGTCAGACAGACAGATCAACAGACAGAGAGTCAGACAGACAGATCAACAGACAGAGAGTCAGACAGACAGATCAGACAGACACAGAGTCAGACAGACAGACAACAGACAGACAGTCAGACAGACAGACAGACAGACAGTCAGACAGACAGACAGATCAACAGACAGAGAGTCAGACAGACAGATCAACAGACAGAGAGTCAGACAGACAGATCAACAGACAGAGAGTCAGACAGACAGATCAACAGACAGAGAGTCAGACAGACAGATCAACAGACAGAGAGTCAGACAGACAGATCAACAGACAGAGAGTCAGACAGACAGATCAACAGACAGAGAGTCAGACAGACAGATCAACAGACAGAGAGTCAGACAGACAGATCAACAGACAGAGAGTCAGACAGACAGATCAACAGACAGAGAGTCAGACAGACAGATCAACAGACAGAGAGTCAGACAGACAGATCAACAGACAGAGAGTCAGACAGACAGATCAACAGACAGAGAGTCAGACAGACAGATCAACAGACAGAGAGTCAGACAGACAGATCAACAGACAGAGAGTCAGACAGACACATCAACAGACAGACAGATCAGACAACAGACAGAGAGTCAGACAGACAGATCAACAGACAGAGAGTCAGACAGACAGATCAACAGACAGAGAGTCAGACAGACAGATCAACAGACAGAGAGTCAGACAGACAGATCAACAGACAGAGAGTCAGACAGACAGATCAACAGACAGAGAGTCAGACAGACAGATCAACAGACAGAGAGTCAGACAGACAGATCAACAGACAGAGAGTCAGACAGACAGATCAACAGACAGAGAGTCAGACAGACAGATCAACAGACAGAGAGTCAGTCAGACAGACAGATCAACAGACAGAGAGTCAGACAGACAGATCAACAGACAGAGAGTCAGACAGACAGATCAACAGACAGAGAGTCAGACAGACAGATCAACAGACAGAGAGTCAGACAGACAGATCAACAGACAGAGAGTCAGACAGACAGATCAACAGACAGAGAGTCAGACAGACAGATCAACAGACAGAGAGTCAGACAGACAGATCAACAGACAGAGAGTCAGACAGACAGACAGACAGACAGTCAGACAGACAGACAGACAGACAGACAGACAGTCAGACAGACAGATCAACAGACAGAGAGTCAGACAGACAGATCAGACAGACAGACAGTCAGACAGACAGATCAACAGACAGAGAGTCAGACAGACAGATCAACAGACAGAGAGTCAGACAGACAGATCAACAGACAGAGAGTCAGACAGACAGATCAACAGACAGAGAGTCAGACAGACAGATCAGACAGACAGAGAGTCAGACAGACAGATCAACAGACAGAGAGTCAGACAGACAGATCAACAGACAGAGAGTCAGACAGACAGATCAACAGACAGAGAGTCAGACAGACAGACAACAGATCAGACAGACAGACAGTCAGACAGACAGAGAGTCAGACAGACAGATCAACAGACAGAGAGTCATCAGACAGACAGACAGAGTCAGACAGACAGATCAACAGACAGAGAGTCAGACAGACAGATCAACAGACAGAGATCAACAGACAGACAGATCAACAGACAGAGAGTCAGACAGACAGATCAACAGACAGAGAGTCAGACAGACAGATCAACAGACAGAGAGTCAGACAGACAGATCAACAGACAGACAGACAGACAGACAGATCAACAGACAGAGAGTCAGACAGACAGATCAGACAGACAGAGAGTCAGACAGACAGATCAACAGACAGAGAGTCAGACAGACAGATCAACAGACAGAGAGTCAGACAGACAGATATCAACAGACAGAGAGTCAGACAGACAGATCAACAGACAGAGAGTCAGACAGACAGATCAACAGACAGAGAGTCAGACAGACAGATCAACAGACAGAGAGTCAGACAGACAGATCAACAGACAGAGAGTCAGACAGACAGATCAACAGACAGAGAGTCAGACAGACAGATCAACAGACAGAGAGTCAGACAGACAGATCAACAGACAGAGAGTCAGACAGACAGATCAACAGACAGAGAGTCAGACAGACAGATCAACAGACAGAGAGTCAGACAGACAGATCAACAGACAGAGAGTCAGACAGACAGATCAACAGACAGAGAGTCAGACAGACAGATCAACAGACAGAGAGACAGACAGACAGATCAACAGACAGAGAGTCAGACAGACAGATCAACAGACAGAGAGTCAGACAGACAGATCAACAGACAGAGAGTCAGACAGACAGATCAACAGACAGAGAGTCAGACAGACAGACAGACAGACAGACAGAGTCAGACAGACAGATCAACAGACAGAGAGTCAGACAGACAGATCAACAGACAGAGAGTCAGACAGACAGATCAACAGACAGAGAGTCAGACAGACAGATCAACAGACAGAGAGTCAGACAGACAGATCAACAGACAGAGAGTCAGACAGACAGATCAACAGACAGAGAGTCAGACAGACAGATCAACAGACAGAGAGTCAGACAGACAGATCAACAGACAGACAGTCAGAGAGTCAGACAGACAGACAACAGACAGAGAGTCAGACAGACAGAGTCAACAGACAGATCAGACAGACAGAGAGTCAGACAGACAGACAGACAGACAGACAGTCAGACAGACAGATCAACAGACAGACAGTCAGACAGACAGACAGTCAGACAGAGAGTCAGACAGACAGAGAGTCAGACAGACAGACAGACAGACAGAGTCAGACAGACAGATCAACAGACAGAGAGTCAGACAGACAGATCAACAGACAGAGAGTCAGACAGACAGATCAACAGACAGAGAGTCAGACAGACAGATCAACAGACAGACAGAGAGTCAGACAGACAGATCAACAGACAGAGAGTCAGACAGACAGATCAACAGACAGACAGTCAGACAGACAGATCAACAGACAGAGAGTCAGACAGACAGATCAACAGACAGAGAGTCAGACAGACAGATCAACAGACAGAGAGTCAGACAGACAGATCAACAGACAGAGAGTCAGACAGACAGATCAACAGACAGAGAGTCAGACAGACAGATCAACAGACAGAGAGTCAGACAGACAGATCAACAGACAGAGAGACAGACAGACAACAGACAGAGAGTCAGAAGACAGACAGACAGAGAGTCAGACAGACAGATCAACAGACAGAGAGTCAGACAGATAGATCAACAGACAGAGAGTCAGACAGAAAGATCAACAGACAGAGAGTCAGACAGACAGATCAACAGACAGAGAGTCAGACAGACAGATCAACAGACAGAGAGTCAGACAGACAGAGATCAGACAGACAGTCAGACAGACAGACAGATCAACAGACAGAGAGTCAGACAGACAGAGAGTCAGACAGACAGAGAGTCAGACAGACAGATCAACAGACAGAGAGTCAGACAGACATATCAACAGACAGACAGACAGACAGACAGATCAACAGACAGAGTCAGACAGACAGATCAACAGACAGAGAGTCAGACAGACAGATCAACAGACAGAGAGTCAGACAGACAGATCAACAGACAGAGAGTCAGTCAGACAGACAGATCAACAGACAGAGAGTCAGACAGACAGACAGATCAACAGACAGAGAGTCAGACAGACAGATCAACAGACAGACAGTCAGACAGACAGATCAACAATAGTCAGACAGACAGACAGACAACAGTCAGAGTCAGACAGACAGACAGAGAGTCAGACAGACAGATCAACAGACAGAGAGTCAGACAGACAGATCAACAGACAGAGAGTCAGACAGACATATCAACAGACAGAGAGTCAGACAGACAGATCAACAGACAGAGAGTCAGACAGACAGATCAACAGACAGAGAGTCAGACAGACAGATCAACAGACAGAGACAGACAGACAGATCAACAGACAGAGAGTCAGACAGACAGATCAACAGACAGAGAGTCAGACAGACAGATCAACAGACAGAGAGTCAGACAGACAGATCAACAGACAGAGAGTCAGACAGACAGATCAGACAGACAGAGAGACAGACAGACAATAGTCAGACAGACAGACAGACAATAGTCAGACAGACAGACAGACAATAGTCAGACAGACAGACAGACAGACAATAGTCAGACAGACAGTCGGCGATTCCTCCTTGGCGGAGGTGCTGAAAGTCAAATTATTTCACCCACAGAGAAGGCGTGTGTCGTCTCTTTTCTAATGGCCGCCTGCGGTTAGACTAAATCGTTTACACGAAATGTTCGCAATACAAGCCTTTTTTCTTCTTTTTTAAAAAATTGTTTGTATACACTTTATCTAAAAGAGTTTCGCTCACAACAAAGGAAATAGCTCCTTTTTTTTCCTTTTTTTTTTACTGCACTACACAAAAAGAAACACCTTCAGCTACATCCAAAATGGTTTCTCTCTCCGGCATCTTCACCAAGGAGGAATCGCCGTTTCGACGGTTTAATTTCTAGGAAACTCGAGCAAAGAGAGGTTTCCGATTCGCTTGAAAATGTTGTCTTTCTTGTGATCTCGACGTGTTTCTTGGAGAAAAAAACCATCCGTCAGGGTCCACCTTTAAGAGGATGAAAATACCGAAGACGAAATGAGGCCAATGGAGAGAGAGAAGAACAAACAAAACTGTGCCCGAGTTCTTTTGACTTCTGTGTTGGCAATATGGTTTTTTATGAAGTCAAGTCTTGCTCGTTCTACGTCTGTTTTCTTTGGGGGGGGGAAATGGGTGGTTGGTTGTTGTTGTTGTTGTTTTTGGGGGGAGAAGGGGGAGGGGGAGGAGGGGGGGAGGGGGGGGGGAGGGGCGAGAAAGTGAGCGGGTGATGGTGAGGGGAGGCTTGTTTAGAACGGAAATACACGCGGTGGGAAAGCGCGCGTGCGCGCAGTCACACACACACACGCACACGCACGCACGCACGCACACGCACGCACACGCACGCACACACACACACACACACACACACACACACACACACACACACACACACGAATCCTTTTACATTCATGGATAATATTCACATTTCTTTCCATCAAGAATTATCATTTGTAACTGAAAAGAACACAGCCCATTGCTTTTTCAATCAACAGATTATCGTTCTTGACGGGAAGGAAAAAAAAAGTGAATATTACCCACAAATACCCACAAACAGTTTTTTTGCTTCTTCTTCTTCTCTTGTTTATCGTGATCACAAGGTGGAATTTCAATAGAATTAGGACAACTCTCTCCAAGACGTAGAGGAACGACTGCGTTTCTTACTGCCGGCTTTGCACGTGAAGCATTTAAAAAATGTCGCTCACATACTATAGTAAAACACACAGATTGAATCTGAATAGCAGCACTTCGTTTCTTGCATTTTGTTTTTATATATGCATAAAACGAATGTCAAAATATTCCACGGCCTTTTTGCTTCAAAGGAATAATCTTTGGAAAACGTTGTCAGTTAATTAGGATGGGCGCTATGTACATTTTTGGATTTTTGCTTCATGTTTTTATTCCATTTCTATTCTGTGTAAAGCGCCCTGTAGCCTACATAGTAGGATGGGTGCTATATTTCCTTATTATTATTACTAGCGCAACGCCTAGTACTGGCAATGCACCGTACTGGTAACGCCTAGTAACGGTAACGCCAAGTACTGGTAACGCTGAGTACAGCAAATTTGAAGCGATTCGGTTAAGAAACGGCAGAGTTATAAGGCCTCGTTTTCCGTTGGCGCTGCTCTGAGAGTGACGCGCTCTCCCGATTCTCTTCTAATTTGCTGCCAGGCTTTGCTCGGGCCATAGCAAGCCTGACAGCAAATTTGAGGCGATTCGGTTAAGAAACGGCGGAGTCATTCGTGAAAAGGTGAAGCGGCGTCTAGCGCACGTTTCTGAACCGATTCACTTCCGGTTTGGCACACGGATAGTCCCCGGCCCCGGTCATCTTCCTGCCAAATGCGAACTGCGCGTTTCGCGCATTTGCGAAACCGCGCAAATGACACGGCCGCCTGGGTTGCCGTTGCCACAGCAAATTTGAAGCGATTCGGTCGAAAAACGGCGGAGTTATAAGGCCCGTTTTGTGTTTCAGACACACAGACACACACACACACACACACACGGACGGACACTTGGCTTTTTACTATATGATTATTATTATAACGGCACATGAAGAACCAGGTCAGACTGCTATCCAGGCCAGGTATCAGCGGTGTGGCTCGTAGGTTTAATACACCTTCCAACTTAGGGCCTACCTCTCTCTGTGCTGTAATAAACGACTAACAACCCCCTGCCTAGCCTGTTTCTCAGGGGCGCAAGAGTTTTCGCAACACTTGCGTTATAATATTGTTCTGCTTCTTCTTCTTCTTCTTCTTCTTCTTCTTCTGCGTTCCCAGGCCATATGGCCATAATGGGCAAGGTACGTACGCAGGTGTCCGGTTTTCAGTTTCCACTGGTCTCCCCGCTAGCGTACAGCCGACACATTCCGATTTCGGAGGAGCTCAAAGGAGAAACATAATTTTGACGAATTTTTTTTTAAAGGCAGGAGAATGGACCGGAAAGGCAGAAAGATGGTACATGTAGATGACAGCAAGCAAAGGGTAAAGGCAGAGTCAAAGAGAATTTCCAGAATGTGGGGGAACTATTTATACAAAAGACACCAACACGAGGAGAATATTCTTCTGTATTTCTTTTACTTGCTGGGGGACAAAATGGGTAATATGGTCTCCCCGAAGAAGATGGTTGAAAGAGTGTTCCTATTGTTTTTGTCTGGTCCGTCCGTCCGGCGTGCCTCCGTCCGTCCGTCCGTCGGCTATTCGTCCGTTTTTCTCAAAAACTATTCAGTCTATCATCATCAAATTTGGTATACTAGTTTGCCAAGATGCAAGCTATCCACTGATGTATTTAGTTTTACATTAAGGTCAAGGTCGCGCCAGTTACGGGGTTCAAACCCCGAAACACATAATCGCTAATATCTCGCGAAGTTTTGCATCTATTTTAATGCAGTTTTTTTCACAACATTTCTTGATGAATGGTCTATAACACAGTTGTCATGAATTTTTCTGTGCGCGCGTGTGCGCATGATCGCGCGCGCTCAAATCACGGGTCCGAACCCCAAGGCTATATAAAAAAAACTATTCAGTCTATTATCGTCAAATTTGGTATACTTGTTGCACAAGATGCAAGCTATCCACTGATGTACTTAGTTTTACATTAAGGTCAAATTTACGCCATTCCGATTTCGGAGTAGCTCGGCGATGCTGCGAGGGGACTTTGTGTTGGTTTGTTGTTGTGTTGTTGCGTTGTTGCGTTGTTGTGTTGTTGCGTTGTTGTTGTATTTGGGGGGTGGGGGTGGGGATGAGTAATGGATGCAGAATATCAGTAAGTAGAGAAGAAAAAAAAAGGTCAAAGAGAGTAGTAACAAATTAGAGCAAATTGCCAGCATAGTGCTTTCAGTAGTTGTGCAGGGGTGAACTTAAAGGGTTTCGTAGTTGCACAGACCCCCCCCCCCCTCTCTGACCCTCCCCCCGACAGCCCCCCAACTCCAATCCCCGACACCCCCGACACCCCCCTCCCCCTGACACACACACCCCTGACCCCCCCCCCCCCCTCCCCATACGATTGGCTGTCAATGCGATGCGATTGTGACGATGTGAGTCAAGATTCACGTGACATCCACTAATTGGGGTCTATTTGAATATACAGAGAGAATTGTTTTTAGACGGAAGTATGTCACGTGAATCGTGACTCGCATCGTCACAATCGCATCGCATTGACAGCGAATCGTATGCAGTGTAGCAAGGCAGGCCCTTTAGTCAGTCGTGTACGACAATGACCTCGAGATAGCAGAGAAGGCAAGCGCTATTCTGGAAGAAAAAAAAGCTGGGCTAACATTTAATTGCCTTCCCCAAGGGACATACACACTCTCTCAGCCAACAGCCGTGCATGCCGCTTCAACCGGGGCCGCAAGTGCCAAATAGGGCCTACCTAATTCTAGTCTGAGAATCAATGTTACAGAATCACGCAATGCTCGCTTTTGGCAGGATCACGCAAGACTCCTGGTTTCTGGTTCTTCCAGAGTTTATTATGAACTCATGCATGAAGATGATGGAGATGAAGAAATGAAGATTGATGAGTAAGTGAAGAATACGACGAAGGAACTAGAAACAGAAGTAGAAGTAGAAGGCTAGAAGAAACCCCTATTTGTGGAATAGGGGCTCTAGATAACACTTTACTAGCTCCCAGCAACCGTTCATCTGCCGTTTTTCTGACAACAACCGTCGACAAACAACGCTATCCAATCAAAGGATTGGAAACAAACACTTTAGGCTATATAAGCCAATGAAATACCTTTTAAGACTATCGCCCTTGACCTTTGCTAAGGGAGTACTTTGTATTTTATCAAATAAAAGGGAGTAACTATAATGACGGGGGTTACATCAACACAATTACCAGAGAACAAAAATATTGCGCTGATGTGAAGGATTGTTTTTTTCCATAGCTGTATAAAAATCACTTTCGTGATTTTGTTATTGGCCCAAACCTTGTTAGGTAATGTCAACCAATGATTATAAAAGCCACTGAGCCATTAATTGACGTAGGCTTTTTCTAATATAATTTACTAAAAACGTATAAATTATAATTTCAAAATTATATCTTATTACCCAAAAAATCCACTTTTTTCCGGAATCTTTATAATTTCAAATCCCCCAAATGGTCCTTTGACCCAGAAGGCGTAAAAACTCTCATTTTCTCTCTCTTGACTTAGGCCTACAAGGATGAAGATTGGTTAATGGAACGGACAATTCTATTGATTTATTACTTATAAGAAGACAATTTCTAGTGTCTTCAAAAGCGAAACTGCGTCACAGATACTCCTATCCAACTCCTTGCCTTGGTTACTGGAACGCCTCGCAGAACGGACAGGAATTCTAGCTTTGTACTCTCTCACTGAGAGAAGCGAGTCGCTGTTTTGCTTCCTACTCTGTGTAGTAAACTAACTGCATTGACGCATCAGCAAACAGCCTCCCTACCCTCTCACACCCCAGGCCTAAAAGCTCATGTTGTTACTTGTTAGTTAGTAATGGATGAAACTCTTCCCTATCACAATCTCCATCTGTACGCTTCACATTTGAACCAGACCTAACGTCGCCATCTCTCTCTCTCTCTCCGTCTGTTCTGTCGCCTATAGGCCAATAGCTCATTTTCTACAAAGGGTTACTTCAGCCATCGTTGTTTTGTTATTCATCCTGAATATAAATGGAAAAGAAATGGTCGTGAAAAGAGGCAAATTTGGAACAATAGAGCCAATTGTTGGATGTATGGTAAACAAATACAGGCTATAATATTATGAACTAATGTAATAACGCTGGTGTTGAAAGAATTATAGGACGACGCAAGTCCGCTTAAAGGTGGACCCTGACGGATGAGGTTTTTGCAAGAAACACGTCGAGATCACCAGAAAAACAGCTTTTTCAAGGATCAGAACACTCACTTTGCTCTAGTTTCCAAGAAATCAAACCGTCAAATCGGCGATTCCTCCTTGGCGGAGATGCCGGAGAGAGAAGCCATTTTGGATGGGGTGGGTGGAGGTCACTCATTGTGGTTGAAGCTTTTTCTTTTTTTGTAGTGCAGTAAAAAACAAATTGGAGCTATTTCCTTTGTTGTGAGCAAACTTTCCTTTAGGTAAACTGTATAAAAATTAAAAAAATCAAAAAATCAAAGGGCTTGTATCGCGAACATTTCGTGTAAACGATTTTGGTCTAAACTCAGGCGGCCATTAGAAAAGAGACGGCACACGCCTTCTCTTTCAGTGAAATAATTTGACTCTCAGCACCTCCGCCAAGGAGGAATCGCCGATTTGACGGTTTGATTGCAAGGAAACCAGAGCAAATTGAGTGTTGCTATCTCTGTAAAGGGTGTTTTCCTGGTGATCTCGACGTGTTTCTTACAAAGACTCATCCGTCAGGGTGCCCCTTTAAATGAAAACAAATGGTCGGGAAAAGAAGCAAATTTTGAACAATAAAGCCAATTGTTGAATGCATGCTATAATAATTAATGTAATAACACTGGTGTTGAAAGAAAATAGGAAGGAGAAAGACCGCTTTACGTCCTCCGACCTAGAACAGGTACATGATTGTGGGACATTTCTAACTGTAAAGAAAGTGGGACGATCCTGGAGGTACTGCAATACGAAGAAAAGTCCCTACGTTTTTTGAATAACCCAGATAGGATGATTAAAATGATTATTGTTACATTTCTGAAATGGGAAGATAATCCATAGCGTTATACGTAGTACAGATGAGCACTATCAAAAATAACTAAGTAATGGTAGAACATTTAATTAAGGCTAGCTGAGCATAACTCGTGCGTGCGTGCGTGTGCGTGTGTGTGTGTGTGTGTGTGTGTGTGTGTGTGTGTGCGCGTGTGCGTGTGTGTGCGTGTGTGCGTGCGTGCGTGCGTGCGCGCGCGCGTGTGTGTGTATGTGTTGAGTAATAATGATATACAAAATATAATTTCGTCGTTGTTGTTGTTGCTGTTGTTGTTGTTGTTGTTGTTGTTGTTGTTGTTGTTGTTGTTGTTGTTGTTGTTGTTGTTGTTGTCATCTATTCCTCCTTTTTCCGTCTCATTCTCCTCCTTCCTGGTTATCACCACAATCCCTCAACAAGTGGCAAAGTCCCGACTGCTCTGATTCATTCACACACAACAAGCATCATCAGAATTCCAGAAGGAGTCTGGTTTTCTTTCAGTGGTATATTATAGAATCCATAGAACATAAATATAAATGATCACAAATTGAAGAAGAAAAAACAAACACACCATTAAACTTTCCTCTTATGTATATATATAATTTGCTTTGATAAAACGTTTTTGGTATCCAATGTATGTTTTGCAAACCTAAGAAACAAACTTAAGGCTAGCTGAGCATAACTCGTGCGTGCGTGCCTCCACAAACAAACATACATATATGTAGAATCTTTGGCCTTTGCTCAAATAGCTTTTATCATTGGTTGACATTAGCCTGTAGTAGGGGGCCAACAGTAACATGAGAGCTGTACAATATTATGATTTTCTACAGTGATTGAAAATCATGGTACAGCTTAGCTAATCTCTTGTGGAAGACTATAGGACTCTCAAACGAGGGGGACTCTGCACCGGCTCTGGTGCTGCAGCCAGAGGGATGGGTTGATCTTTGGGGACCTTCCTCAACGCCACCTGCCCTCAAATCCTTGTTCAGGCCGAGAGAGTGGGGATGTACCCTGGGCAAGGCATCTCCGCTATAAACAAATTCTAGCCCAAACCGCCCGCCAGAATAGCATCTGTCCCCGCTGCTACCTGGTAGTCATAGTCGGAAACGACTGACTAGCATACATTATAGAATCCCGTAGTAACGTAAGAACAGCTGTACAATAAATGATTATCTACAGCAAAGACACTGTAGTTGGAATAACTCAATAATTTAAGACAGACAACTGGAGAGTTACGGCGAGCCGGGCTGATAGGGTTATCGTTCGTGATCCCATTAAAAATGGCGGCTCTATCTCCAAAGACTGGAATCAGAATCGACGTGGTTGTTTTTTTAAAATACGATATTCAAATTTGAGAGCTTGGGCAAACCTTTTTCTGTTTTCCTGAAGACAAATAAAGGTAAGGAAGCTGCAAATACGACCAGAAACTCTATGAAACAGTAACAACCAGTGTTAGGTCACTGCTGATGTTCATGGTTCAAGGGGGTGGGGTGGGGGGGGGGGCATAATCAGGGTTTCTGTCCTCACTACTCATATAGGGGGAAATGGCTGCTTGTCTGTCTTATTCCCATTACAGTGTCTTTGTCTACAGTGATGGAAAACCGGAGCAGCTTAGTCCAAACCAAGGGGAACTAATAGCAGGACTTGCGGCTTTTTAGTGCCGCAGCCAAGGGCACTGCTTGGCCTTTGGGGACCTTCCCCCCTCCCCTCCCCCCCCTCCTCGCCAGCTGTCCGAAACAAATCCTTTAGATGAGAGTGTGGGGATGTACCCTGGGCAAGGTTTTTCCTCCACAAACAAATTTCACCCCAGCCCCCTAGAATAGCTATCCTCTACTATCTGGAAATCATGATTGACTGGTACCAAAGAAGGTGTTTTTTCCCCCTAGTGGAGATAATCTTTACTGGCACCAAAGTAAAGATGTTTAATTTTTACTCAAATCTTCGTCTTCTTCTTCTTCTGCGTTCGCTCAGACAGTGTCCTGTTATAATTATGAGCGTAGATGCACCATGCTGCCGTTATGCGCCTAACTAAGCAATGGTTAGGCCCAGCATGTCCGACTTCGGCTGAAGAAGAAAAGAGGGCAGGAGAATGGACCGGTAAGATAGCAGATGACAGTAAGCAAAGGGAAAAGGCAGAGTCAAAGAGAGTGATGGATTAGAGGAAGTTACAAGCACAAAACTTCCAGAAGGTAGGGGAAACTATTTGTACGAAAGCCCCCCCCCCCCCCCCCCCCGTATCCCCACGTTTTTTTAAAACTCAAATAATAAGAAAGGAATATGGAATCCAACTTCAGATGGTATGGTGATAGGGCACGTCCCCCACCCCCTGTGCCGTTAGTTTCAAAGCCTAACACCTAGACAAACCAAACACCTGACTCTCCTACAGAAGGACAATGGGCAACACCTATTAGTTGAAGAGACTGGCAGGAAAGGCAAAAGAAGAAGTAATAACAAGCAACGAGCAAGGCAAGCGTAGACCTGTATCTCCAGAAGTCTACGAATAATAGTTTTTTTTACGCAGACCTTTGCAATGTGTCCCAAATATGTGGCTGAAGATCCGCTACCAGTACTTACCGCGCGCGCGCGCACACGCGCACACACACACACACACACACACACGCACACACGCACACGCACACACGCACACACACACACACACACACAATAACAACAACAAAAAGCACTCACGCGGGCACGCATACACACTTTGAGCGCGTGCCGTCAGAGAGAGAGAGAGAGAGAGAGAGAGAGAGAGAGAGAGAGAGAGAGAGAGAGAGAGAGAGAGAGAGAGAGAGAGAGAGACGCACGCACACGCACACGCACGCACGCGCACGCACGCACACGCACACGCACACGCACACACACACACACACACAGAGGCACAGACAGACAGACAAGGACAAGGAGAGAAAATACACCCCCCACCCCACCCCACCCCCTTCATCCCAGTCACAGTCTTCCTGGGAAGTACAGGGAGGCAGGAAGTATTGCAGGGAGATGAAGGCAGGCGATCTGATATGACAGCCAGCAGAGAAAAGAAGGGAGTCAAAGTTCTATAAGACCACAAGAAAGCCTCCTCTTCTTCTCTTCTACACACTCCCCCCCCCCCCTACACACACACACACACAACACAACAGAAGGATTTCAGTTCAAGTATCTCCGATTACCTTTTCAATCAGCTTTCCCCCTATTTTCATAAGATCCGACCGGAAGTGCCTTTGGCGGAAGTAGTAGACTCTTCCTCCATTGCAATCTTCTGGCCTTGTAGTCACGAGTGAGTGTTATGCTCGGTGTCCATCTGTGTTCTATCTACCGAGGACCCAGCATGTTTGGCAATCGTGTGACAGGTTAGCACACGCCTTGTTGATAAAGACTTGCTGACCCACCAGCAGGTCTGCTTCTTTTGGTCTCCCTTCCCCAAGACCCAAACAACATAGGCGACAGCAAGACCAGATGCGTACAACAACGCACGGCCAGTCGGTGTGAATGACATGGCAGCGGGTGTGAGAAAACCCCCCAGAATAATACAAAACAGATGCTTTGTATTAGCCAGGACACAAAATGTGCCCCAACAGTCCCCACAGGTAGGGGAAGACGTGGTAAAAAGCGCATGGGCGGGTAAGAAGCCCACCCCAATTATCTCATGAAATGAAGCAAATTTCAGTCAAATTTGCCCACGAGACGAATGCTAGACTGGTGGTCGAGCGTCTTAACGCTCTAGTTTGGTTAACCAGACCATCGAACAAAACGAGAAACACTGAGAGGGAGAGAGACACTGGACACTGGACACTGGACAAGTTTGATGTCATCAACCAAAAACAGGTCCTAATGACGCGGAGGCAATGCAAGGACTACTACTAGGGGAAGACGGGGTAAAAAAGCGCATGGGCGGGTAAGAAGCCCACCCCAATTATCTCATGAAATGAAGCAAATTTCAGTCTCATTTTGCCCATGAGACGAGCGTGAATGTCTAGCATTCGTCTCATGGGCAAATTTGACTGAAATTTTCTTTATTTCATGAGATAATTGGGGTGGGCTTCTTACCCGCCCATGCGCTTTTTACCCCGTCTTCCCCTAGTAGTATGTAAATTATGTAAAGGACGGTCCTACAAGTATTTACTCATACTGTGGCGGTACTATAGCCGATGAGGTTTAAGAAGAAGTGAATATTGTTGATAAGAGTCGTGTTAAGTTTTAAAATATAAATTGTAAGCTTTCAACTGTGTAAGGTTTTTATGCACGACTAAATTTCAATCCTTTTTTTAACTTTTGTTTCAAATCTTTACGTTTTTAATTGTATATGTTTAACTATGATAACACGTGGTCGGATTTTAAACTGTGATATCATGTGCTCAAATTTTGACGTGGTGACAGCCCTGACATGGCCGTAGCAGTCGACGGGGCTATAAACAACATCAATCAATCAATCAATCAACCGAGGTGTGGTTACTGCTACACATTATCTGTATTGTTAAAAAAAAATCGGGACTTTACTGGTGTTGCACTGCCTCCGGGCATTGCCTCCAGTATTGTTCCCACCATCTTTGTATTTAAAAATGCCCCACATGATCGAAAGACCTCAGAGGGCGTAAAATCCTATTTTCATTCACTCAAGACGATTGGCTGTTTAGCCTGCCTTACATGCTACTACCCGTGTTGACGGTCTAGGAAGCACTCGTGACTACAAGGCCTGGTTACCAAGTTACTGGACGTTGATGCGTGTCATCTGTGTGACATGTGGAGGAAGTTGAGAAGAAGGGGGAAGTCTAAAAAGCTTGGAAGACGATTATAGGAATGTCGTTGCCTCTCTGTCGTTTCCGACAATGACTGCCAGATAGCAGAGAAGGCAGCTACTACTATTCCAGCGGGCTGGGCTAACAAAATTTTGTTTAGAGTGGAGATGCCTTTCCCAGGGTCAATCCCCACTCTCTAGGCCAAAGGGATGTGTAGACAGCTGGCAATTGGGAAGTTCCCCGAAGGCCAACAATATATTTGGCTGCAGCACCAGAGCCAATGAAAATGCCCCCCATTAGTTTGAGAGAGTCATGGAGCAACGGGTAAATCTCTTTGGTCATATTCTTCCACGAGAACCATGAGTTTCTAAAACTTAAGAAAATCATCTATTGTACAGTTCTCATGTTGCTGGTTACTGGTTTAGCCTAATACAGGCTAATGTCAACCAGTGATAAATGGCTATATTATAGGAATAAAAATGTAGTAGTAGTAGTAGTAGCAGTAGTAGCAGTAGTAGTATTAGTATTAGTAGTAGTAGTAGTAGTAGTAGTAGTAGTAGTAGTAGTAGTAGGGGAAGACGGGGTAAAAAGCGCATGGGCGGGTAAGAAGCCCACCCCAATTATCTCATGAAATAAAGAAAATTTCAGTCAAATTTGCCCACGAGACGAATGCTAGACATTAACGCTCGTCTCATGGGCAAAATGAGACTGAAATTTGCTTCATTTCATGAGATAATTGGGGTGGGCTTCTTACCCGCCCATGCGCTTTTTACCCCGTCTTCCCCTAGTAGTAGTAGTAGTAGTAGTAGTCCTTGCATTGCCTCCATGTCATTAGGACCTGTTTTTGGTTGATGACATTAAACTTGTCCAGTGTCCAGTGTCTCTCTCTCTCTCTCAGTGTTTCTCATTTTGTTCGATGGTCTGGTTAGGTGGTCAACCAAACTAGAGCGTTAAGACGCTCGACCACCAGCCGCGCGGCAGCATTTTCGGGTCCAGTGACCATGACCTTTGATCTATGACCTTGATTTTCGAACTTGGTCTAGATATCCTTAGTACCTATCCGCAAGCAAAATGTTAGTGTCCTAGGTCCCTCCGTTCAATCGTAATCGTGCCAGGTGCTCGGCAGCATTTTCGGCGCCAATGACCTTAAAGACCCAGTGACGCACCACGATTAAGTCCCTTGGTTTATTTCTGGGTTGCTGTGACCCACATACAAATTTGCCCATATTCAAATTGAGGCTGCTTATGTATCGGTTTGAATTTGGGGTCATTTATATGGGAGTCAGACTTGGTCAAAACAAGATTTCTTTCCAGTTATAAGAGGGAAAACCCGTGAAACCCGTGATTTTGACACGTGATCTGGTGGATCTTTAAGAAATCTTCCTAGCATAAGAGGGAATGTGACACGTGACGTGGGGGGTCTTTAACACAATTTACTCGTATACTGCTATTCATACAACGTGATGCTAGGATTCTGAAGCCTACTGTTGTTGTTGTTCTCATTGTTGGCGTGCCCTGGCTAAAAGACTCCAGGGATCACCCCCAACAACCGAAGCACTTGAACACTGTGGTACAAATACATCAGCTAAGGATGCGAACGGTATGCCTACCTGTGTGACCGCTTGTGATTACCTCGATACGTGGGCAGCCACACTCCGTCTTCGGGGAATTTTGAAGACTGATGATGTTATGCTAGGAGCTTGTCATGATTTCCAAGAGTGATGAAAAAAGCCCGTTTTAACGACTCACGTGTTAAGCTACATAGTAATATTTTTAAAGTGGGGCAAAAGTCTTAAAGGGGCACCCTGACGGACGAGTTTGTGTAACAAACACGTCCAGATCACCAGGAAAACACCCTTTACAAAGATCGCAACACTCACTTTGCTCTGGTTTCCTAGAAATCAAACCCTCAAATCGGCGATTCCTCCTTGGCGGAGGTGCTGGAAGTCAAATTATTTCACCCAAAGAGAAGGCGTATGCCGTCTCTTTTATAATGGCCGCCTGCGTTTAAACCAAATCGTTTGCACGAAATTTTCGCAATACAAGCCTCTTTTTTTTTCTTCTTTTTTTTTACATTTTATACAGATTATCTAAAGGAGTTTCGCTCACAACAAAGGAAACAGCTCCAATTTTTGTTTTTACTGCACTACAAAAAAAGAAAACGCTTCAACCACAATGAGTGACCTTCACCCACCCCATCCAAAATGGCTACTCTCTCCGGCATCTCCGTCAAGGAGGAATCGCCGTTTTGACGGTTTAATGTCTAGGAAACCAGCGCAAAGTGAGTGTTCCGATCCTTGAAAAGGCTGTCTTTCTGGTGATCTCGACGTGTTTCTTGCAAAAAAACCTAATCCGTCAGGGTCCACCTTTAACGTGAATTACGGCTTAGATAAACAAAACGGTTCTGTCTATTCTCCAAGTGTTTTATTTGTCCGATTGAAAACCTAATTCACTTTTGCAAGCAGTGAAAACACTACATAAACATTTCTACGCATTTTCTGTGGAAACGTTCCAGATCGCGGATGCACCCCTTAATTAAAGGTGGACCCTGATGGATGAGTTTTTGCAAGAAACACGTCGAGATCACTAGAAAGACAGCCTTTTCAAGGATCGGGACACTCACTTTGCTCTGGTTTCCTATAAATCAAACCGTCAAAACGGCGATTCCTCCTTGGCGGAGATGCTGGAGAGAGAAGCCATTTTGGATGGGGTGGGTGGAGGCCACTTATTGTGGTTGAAGCTTTTTTCTTCTTTGTAGTTCAGTAAAAAAACACCATTGGAGCTATTTCCTTTGCTGTGAGCGAAACTTCCTTTAGGTAAACTGTACAAAATGTTTAAAAAAAAGACCCCCCAAAAATAATTGTATTGTAGAAATTCCGTGTAAACGATTTGGCTAAACTCAGACGGCCATTCTTTCACTGAACGAATTTGACTTCCAGCACCTCCGCCAAGGCAGAATCGCCGAATTGACGGTTTGATTTCTAGGAAACCAGAGCAAAGTGAGTGTTGCGATCTCTGTAAAGGGTGTTTTCCTGGTAATCTCGACGTGTTTCTTGCAAAAACTCATCCGTCAGGGTGCTCCTTTTTTTTTTTTTTTAAGTGACGAAACAGGTGCGCTCTCTCTCTGCACCCGTCACTACATTTTCCCCTCGTGTCACGCGCACTTCATTCCCGTGTCACGTGCACCTCATTCCCCGAACCACTCGGTGTGTTCCGATTAAACCGAGAGATAGACTGAGAAAGAAGACATTTAGCAAATTAGGGGTTGTATTGTCTGTGGTTCGTGTCCGACTACGACAGCCAGATTGTGTTAAGATTGTCACGTGTTCGGCTAGAGAGAGGGGGGGGGGGGGGTGAGTGTGTGCGAGTATGTGTTTGTGTATGTGAGTGCGCGTGTTTTGTTTGTACAAGTGTATTTTTATGTATGTGTGTGTGTGCGTTTCAGTGAGAATGTGTTTTTTTTGTGTTTGATGAAATGTGTGTGGGTCTGTGTGTGTATGTCTGTGTGCAAGAACGCGTACGGTGCGTGTGTGTCTGGTGTGTGTGTGTGTCTCTGTGTCTGTGTGCGTGTGTGTATGTCTGTTAGTGTTTCAATGCTGATTGTAAAGCGCTTTGTGCTCGATAAAAAGCGCTATGTAAGTGTCCGTTGTTTATTATTATTATTATTATTATTATTATTATTATTATAGCCAGTTAATTACCATTAACTGGCCTAGCTGCCACTACGGCGGGCTGGGCTAAAATATGTTTATGAGCAGAGAAGCCTTGCCCAGGGTACACCCCCTGTATCTCAGCCAAAAGGGATTTGATGACAGATGGCGTTGAGTAAGGTCCCCAACCAATCTCTTTGGCTGCAGCACTAGAGACAGCGCAAAATGACCCCCCACCCCCAACCCCCAACCCCTAGTTTTCTTCCACAAAAGAATACATTGTTACGATATCTGAATTCTGTTGAAAATCATGTACTGTGCAGCTCTCATTTACTATTGGCCCATACAACAGGCTAAAGAATTGACTAGATGACAGAAAAGTGAATGAGTAAGGGTCGGGTGTGCATCTCGTGTGCTGGCTAATACAAAGCATCTGTTTTGTGTCCGTCTGAGTATTTGTCACACCTGCTGCCATGTCTTTCACACCGACCAGCGTGGTGCGTTGTTGTACGCATTTGGTCCGCTGTCGCCCATGTTGTTTGGGTCTTGGGGAAGGGAGACCAAAAGAAGCAGACCTGATTGTGTGCATAACCTGTCAGCAAGTCAAACGCAACAAGGCGTGGTGCCATTTGTCTCACGATTGTCAAACATGCTGGGTCCTCCGTACAACAGAGGTGCACACCGAGCCTTATAACGTGGGGATGGGGGTGGACAAAGGGAAAGAAAAGAAACAGTGGGGGTGGGGGGTAGGGAATGTCAAGCAAGGATAAGCAAGAAATAGAAAATACAGTTGAACCTTCCTATTAAAACTTTGAAAAATCATCCAAAATAAGGCCTTAAATGGGAGAGATTTGTAATAAGGGAGGTAATTGTAACACTTACAAGTAATGCTCGGTGTCCATCTGTGTTCTGCCGAGGACCCAGCATGTTTGACAATCGTGTGACAGGTAGCACACGCCATGTTGCTTTTGACTCGCTGACAGGTTATGCACACAAGCAGGTCTGCTTCTTTTGGTCTCTCTCTCCCAAGACCCAAACAACATGGGCGACAGCGGACCAACTGCGTACACAACGCACGCCAGTCGGTGCGAATGACATGGCAGCAGGTGTGAGAAAAACAGACTGAAACAAAACAGATGATTTGCATTAGCCTGCACACAATATGTACACCGAACCTTAGGGGAGTCTTAATAAGGAGGGTCGTCTTAAGGTTCCACTGTATATTAGACAGATGGAAAAGGGTTCCAGAAACTCTTGGTCTGAGAGGAAGACCGAAGCATAGAGGAAATTAATTAATGTGTTGTTATTTATTGAAGAAATAAATTTCCTCTAATTTTCTCATTGGAGTTTTCGATTGGGTCCAAACTGTTGTCGCCTTTGTTCGAGTAAGTAGAAGAAGGGTTAGGAATTATAGTTTAGTGATAATTTCATGAAACATTTTCATAATTCATTGAGACTGAAAGCCGAAAATATAAGCGAAGTTGCTAAACTACACCTTTGTCAAAAGAAATAGCATCATCACCATCATCATCATCAACAACAACAACAACAACAACAACACACAGACATATACACACACGCGCGTGCGCGCATGCTGTACTAAATGGCGACGCTGATTTGAGAGGGTTTCTTCCTTGGCTCGGTATTTTAATGTTTCAACTTTCTGTGGCACGAAAATAACTTAAACTGATTCTAACCCTATCCCTTAGCCAACCCGTTGAAGTACAAAAGTTGGGCGAAAAAAAGGCTCATGCAATTTCCGATATCCTTCCTTCCATTCCTCGAGGAGTCATCGGGGCGCCACAGTGAAGTCTTCACCAACTTCCTCCAGCTCTGTCGGCCGTGAGCCAGAGTCTGAGTTTCTGCGAATGATTTTGCTGTCCATTCTGCGATGTTGTCAGACCATCGTTTCTTTTGTCTGCCCCTCCGTCTCCCTCCCTCCCTCAACAGTTCCCTGGAGGATCGTTTTGGCAAGGCCGTTGGATCTTGTTACATGGCCACACCAGCGTAGCTATGCTGTTAGGGCCATGTATTTCTGACATACTCTCGGGAATTAACCTAAATACCATAGATTGAAATAGTTAGGCCAAGAGAGGAGGTAACGAAATTGAACAAAGGGTGAATACTCCCTTTGTTCAATTTCCTAAATACGCGCGCGTGTGTGTATATGTCTGTGTGTTGTTGTTGTTGTTGTTGTTGTTGTTGTTGTTGTTGTTGTTGTTGTTGTTGTTGTTGTTGTTGTTGATGATGATGATGATGATGATGATGGTGATGATGCTATTTCTTTTGACAAAGGTGTAGTTTAGCAACTTCGCTTATATTTTCGGCTTTCAGTCTGCCATAAAGACTAAGCTTAGCAGTACCAAATATTGTTGAAAATCGTTTATTTACAGAGTAACTCTCACGTTACTATTTGCCCGTACTATACACGCTACAGGCTAATGTCAACCAATGATAACGGCCATTTGAATACAATAATGTTGGTCAGTAATCAGCCAACAAACCACCAACCCCAACCATTTACAGTACAGTTCTATCAACTGCCCGCAGACTGATAGAGAGAAGAGAGAGAAGAGAAAGAAGAGAGAAGAGAAACTAAAGGAATGCCGGACAGACACGCTGGCATCTGGTACGGTGTTCACGGGTGCGTCTTAAACTGCTAACACGGGTAGTAACATGTAAATTAGCATGAACAGCCCATCGTGGTGGGTATGGACGACGAAATGGCATCAAATTGCACGTGCATTTTAATATTTTTAGAAAATTGCACGTGCATTTGATGCACGCGCTTTTTGTTGTTGCTTTTTTTTGTTGTTGGAAAAAGTGCACGCGCATTTTTTCACGTACAGTGTAGAAAAGGCACTCAGTCTAATCTACAGAAATTTCACGTGCATTTTAGTGATTGAAAACTACAACTGGAATATAACTGAAATCGTATTTCAGTCTTTTATTGTTTTCTGCGCCATAGGGGATCCATATTTTAAGAAAGAGAACTCTTACCGTATCCGTTGTCTGAAAACATGGCGAAAACCTACCTTCGACCATCGACGTCGTTTGGCGCCATTTTGAAAAATGCACGTGCATTTATGCACACAGAGTTTTAGATGGCTTGGAGTCAAAACGGACTATCTGTAGATAGTCCGTTAACGTACTATTGGTTTTATTACAAAAACTAATAAGTTGTATCAAACAATGACTGCAGAAATATAAAAAGGGGGTTATTAGTTTTCGTAAGAAGTTCAATGATATGTCAATGGACTATCTAAAGATAGTCCATTTTGACTCCAAGCCATCGCGGGAAAAATGCACATGCAACTTTCTAAAATTAGTAAAATGCACGTGCAATTTCATAAAATGCACGTGCAAATTTGCACGTGCGTTTCATATAATTTCGTCTTCCATAGTTGGGAGCTTAGCATGAGCAGCCAATCGTATTGAGACCTTTTACTACTAATTATTAGAGAACCGGTTGTAAATCGGTTTTCTCTCTTCGAACCGGTTTTACCGAACCGGTTTTTTTAAACTAGTACTCGCATCACTAGTTTTACCTAATAATAATAATAATAATAATAATAATAATGGGAATTTATATAGCGCTCTTTCTCACATGAGCTCAGTGCGCTTTACATTGATAACAAGAACATTAAAGGCAAACAAATAATTAATCATTAGAAAGTAAGATAAGCACGATGCTTGCACGCAACGTTCTCTTACTTCCTTACTCACACACACACACACACACACACACACACACACACACACACACACACACACACACACACACACACACACACACACACACACACACACACACACACACACACACACACACACACACACACATATATATGCATGCGCACACACACACTCGCACACAATTAATTATACAAGAGTAAAATAGTTACAATATGAACATTCTAAGAAGAAACATAGAGACCACATTCACATTCCCAATCAAGTTTGAATACAATACTGCAACTGCAACCTATGCAAACACATATTTATTTGTCAGAATATTCACACACACGCACTCACACGCACACACTATATACCCACACACAATAAAGAAACTTATGACTTATGACACACACACACTCAACTCAACACTCAGTCAACTCTATCTACGTTAGGCCGTCAGGAGGCAACCAACCGAGGAGACACTGCACTTCTGCTGAGTCACTTCGGTGGAGTTCAGTGGAGCCTGTTCAGGACACCACCTACTAAGCCCCCTACTGACAACACTATTCTCTTAGTCGCGGAGCCAGCGTGAGTGAGGTCCTCCTCCGAGGGCGCCACCACGACCGTCCACCGACAGCTCCCCAACACCACCACAAACTAGAAACAGCTACTCTTGGTTTACAAACACCCAATCTGCGCTGAGAATCAGTGTTGCTTTTCAAAAAGAATGCGTTATTCTAAAAAAGAAAAACTTACTTTCAGTTTGCAGTTAAAAAACCGGTTCACAGCAACTCGAACCGGTTTTTCGAACCGCGAAAGTTTAGCACCGGTTTTTCGGTTCAAACCGGTTTTTCCACTCACCTCTACTAATTATTTACATGTTCCTACCCGTGTTAAGTGTTTAAGACGCGCTTGTGAACACCGTGCCTGCTAGGACTCTAGGAGACCAGAAGGAAGGGAGATAAGAAAGGAGGCTGGCAAATAGCAGTTGTCTTTCTGTACCCTTTACCTGGACTGTCCGCCAGACGGCGGACTGCTATGCCTTGACTAGACCTATACTAATGGGGTAGGGTGTACCATGGATACCTCAGGCCAACCATGCCACCTGCTGGACGGCTCTTAATAGGAATTGTTCAGAAATAATTAAGGGGAGTAATTTCATGGTGTGTAGGAGTGATCTTGCCTAATTCAATCGGTCAAACAGGGGACGTCACTCTACCATCAGCTCTCGTAGCCTATCGACTCGTGTGTTTGAGCAGACATACAGCACTTAGAACACCATGCGTCATTCTAAAAACAATATGTCATTTATATTTTTATGTCACAGTTTGCAAGTTCTATCAGTTTGTAGCAACTGGCCACCCCTAATTTTTCTACAACAATGTTTGCAAGTCCCTGACTCGCATCCTGCGGTTTCAAGCTTCGACGCCATTGTTGCAAAATTTGACCGAGTAATGGCGGTAAACAATTCTATTTTTTACGAACTGCTCTCCCTTAGTTTTTTCCCCAAATCGTCTATTGTGACATTAACAGGCTACATTGTCATTGGGAGTAGAGGAAACGACGACAACAACAACAACAACAACAACAAGAACATGCAGTACTTATACGACGCCGAATCTTGATAGAAATAAAATCAAAGCGCACACACACACACACACACGTTAGCATTTATTTATTTATTTATTTATTTAGGAAACTTATATAGCGCTTTACCTTAAAAGTTCAATGCGCTTAACATTCATAACGCGCAGGAAAATTACTCTGGTTTCATTATATTAAAAACTTCCTGATCGCTTCTCGGCCTTTTGGCTAAGACAGTGATTCAGGAACATAAATTTTTGTTTATACCATGGTTTGTTTGTTCAGCCCGTCGTACATGGCGAAAGCCGATACGCGACGTTAAACTGAACTTCCACCACTCTGGTTTCTCTTCAACAAACGAGATCATTATTATACCATTGTGGCGGTACCATAGCCGATGAGGTTTATCCGAGGCGTGGTTACCGCTACACCTATCTATATTGATAAAAACTCGGGACTTTACTGGTGTTGCACTGCCTCCGGGCATTGCAGCCAGTATTGTTCCCACCATCTTTGTATTTACAAATGTCCCATATGTGTCTATGACCGAGAGGACGTAAAACACCATTTTTCTTCTTCTCTCTTCACATTCATAACGCATTCAAACAAACATGCAATACAAAGCGAACACACACGTATAACATAACTTGTATACAGCAGAAACAGACCTAAAGGCAAGAGAGAGAGAGAGAGAGGGAGAGAGAGAGAGAGAGAGAGAGAGAGAGAGAGAGAGAGAGAGAGAGAGAGAGAGAGAGAGAGAGAAGAGAAAGAGAAGAAAGAGAGTGGAGCCTCAATGACGGGGGGAACAGGTGGGTTTTGAGGTTAAATTTGAAAGCAGAGAGGGTCGGTCGCTGACGGATGGAAACAAAATAGCATCATTATTTGAAGAGGAATAAGTCATCAAATAGAAGTATTAGTAAAAACATTTGGCTTAAACCAAATTTGTTTTTTTAATTACGCAATACAATAGCAGCAACATAAATTTGAATAAGGCCGTGTACACACATATGCAGATTTCGTGCGGAAATCCTATGCGCAATCCGTAAATAAGTGGACGAAAGAAGGGTATAAATTTACGGGTATGGGGAAATTCGGACACTTGCGCAAATGGGCCTAACTATTTCTTAGTTAGGCACATGACGGCAGCATGACGCTCATATGACAGGAAACTGTCTGAGCAAACAAAGAAGAAGATGAAGTAGTAGTAGTTTCAGATTCAAAGGTTCGAGTCTTTTTGTCTTTTTTTTAATCCCCATGGGCCAGGGGAAAGTAGTAGTAGTAGTAGTAGTAGTAGTAGTAGTAGTAGTAGTAGTAGTAGTAGTAGTAGTAGTAGTAGTAGTAGTAGTTGTAGTAGTAGTTGTAGTAGTTGTAGTAGTAGTAGTAGTAGTAGTAGTAGTAGTAGTAGTAGTAGTAGTAGTAGTAGTAGTAGTAGTAGTAGTGATTAAACATTTTTGAATGCTTTGCACGGTTGCATAATATATAATACTATACAGGGCCGGACCTGGGATACATTAGAGGGGGGGGGGGGGTCAAACAAGGGTGGGGGCCTGGGGGCCGGCGTAGTCCCCCAATGGGGTCCAAGGGGAATTAAGCTTTTGCTTTTTTTTAGACAATGAAGTGCGAAAACCCCTTTTAATGGTACCTAAGAACATTTTAAACACTAATAATTACTTCTTTCTCAATCTCTCTCTCTCTCTCTTTTCCTTTTTTTCTTTATTTTTTGGGGGCGGGAGGGAGGGAGGGTGAGTTACGGAACCCAGGTAACCCCCCCCCCCCCCACCACCACCACCACCCTGGATCCGGCCCTGCTATATGAAATAAGATTCCGCGCATATCCTCTAGCGATGGTTCACACGTTTCGTCCGCTTCAGTGAACGTTCCTGTCCACTTGACGACAAAGCTTCCCCATAAGAACACGTCAGACAGTTCACATCTGTGACCCAGCACCACGAAAGGGACATTAAGTGTCAAACTGACCATTCTGAAAATATTATACAATCGAAAACCTCAGACAAATCTCTTTCTAACGATACAAGAACCATTCTTGTATCCTTTTCCCGTTCCTGAGTTATGAGCATTTAAAGTTAGTAAGGTGAGCGTCGGCCATTTTTGAAAAAACAGTCTAAAGTCTAGCCTAGCTGAATAAAATGCATTGACCTACTCGTTTTAAAACACCTATAAGACCAATTAGAGACCATATTAAAGATTATAATAATAATAATAATTATCCTTTATAACTATGAAAGATAAGATGTTAGAGAACATAAAAATACCCTTAACTCAAAACTGACATTTTTTTTTTTTGCAAGCCTGTTGTGAGAAACTAGCCCAGCGACTTATTGTCCCTTTCGTGGTGCTGGGTCAGATAATAGTAAATGGAAATACTCTACATACCGCCAGTGTCTTTCGGTGCCAGAGTTATTGGTTCTGCCACCTCTACCCTAACTAGACGTGGCCACGGTCAACTAGGAACTGAGTCTCAAACAAAATAATTCAAAGCATTCATTAATTGACTGCTGTCTAAGTCATGGCAACAACAACAACGACAACAATTCCAACCGGTCTGCGATATTTGGACTGCCGCGTCAGAATTATTTGTTCTGCCACCACTCTTAAAGACCCACCACGTTACGACGTGTCAAAATCATGGTTTTCACGGGCTTTCCCTCTTATGGCGGTAATGTGACACGTGACGTGGGGGGTATTTAAGAAAATAATAAAACAAGCGCGAAATCGCAATAGTTTGTGGCACGCGGTCTATTTTTACCACTACAATCATGAGTTACCTGCCCCTGGCTTTTCAATAATTTTAATCTGTAAACCAGAATGTGATCTCTGCACCATTTCGTAACTTTTTATATCTTTTGGAAAACATTTAAAACTATGTATCCTACTGATACTCATCAAAAGAAGCACCGCATACTCGTCGTGTCTGTTGTAGTGTCTGTATTACGTATGTTTATTATTTTGTACGCTTTTAAAATACATCATTTTAAAGAGCGGCCAGAAGTGTAGCCTCGATTTGAAGTGCGACAATTTTGTCAAAATGTGCGACAATTTTGGACCGACAGACCGACCGACCGACCGACAAAGTGAGTTACAGGTTTGTGGCTTGAGCCACAAACAATAAAAGACAGACATTTACATCTATGTTCCTCCGAAGTCGGAGTGTGGCGGGGTAATCACTGAAAAATGGTCGCACACTAGTTTGTGCATTCGTACCCATGATAGTGTTCAATTGCGTCGGCTGTTGGGATGATCCCCGGAGTGACAGATCAAATTCTGGTTCCAAGCAAGCAGAAGAAAAATTTAAATCGAACGTTTGTAAAGTTTCGCTGTACAGATAATGTTAAAAAAAGAAGTATTGTTTTACTAATATTTGCCAAGATTACAATCAAACAACGACAGCAACAGGCATTGGAGTCTTTTAAGAACAGGAGCACACACACAAACACATAAAAGGAAAACTTGTGTGGATGTGTGTTTAGCGTATCGAGTATCGAATATTTTCTTTTATGGAAAATATCTCATAATTATTTTTTATGCATAATACCTGTTTTTAACATTTATTTATAGCCCGTCAGCTAGTTGTTGTCATTGTGTGTGTGTGTGTGTGTGTGTGTGTGTGTGTGTGTGTGTGTGTGTGTGTGTGTGTGTGTGTGTGTGTGTGTGTGCGCGCGTGCGCGCGTGCGTCCGTGCGTGCGTGTGTGCGTGCGTGCATGCATGCATGCGTAATTTGCTTTGTGCAAAGACAATTAATTAAAGGATTGTTATTGACTGTGATTGTTATTGATCAAAGGATAAGTATTTCAAACACCCACCCTCCGTAATATATAATAAGAACATAATAAATCGACTGATTGTTCTGATGAAGACTGGCAGGTTTGTCTCCCATACCCCGACAATGATACCTGTGCAACGTCATTCCACCCTGGTGGCAAACCACATAGACGTTCTGCTAAGTCCTTCCGCGGACATTTGTCCTCTCGCGGATACCATGATCTACAATAAACCTAGGGTCTCCCATAACCATATATATTCTTGATCAGCATGTCACAACCTATTCAGATCCTGAATTTGTGAACCGCCAGTGCAAACCTCCGCCAAGAAAGACTCACAAAACCGAAATTTCCTTCCTTCATGTCCCGAGCTGTATCTCATGAACCAGTGGGTAGAATGGCTTCGAGTTTTGTGTGATTACGTACCATGGCGAGCAATGACATAAATACTTGCAATAAATAAATTAAAAAGCAGAAACAGGGTCATTTTAATGTGCACATAAGGACAAAAAGGCCAAGAGACTTCTTAACAGACGTATTTCCAGTGAAGCCGATAATTTTATTTTTATAAATATTTGGTTTTCTGTTGTTGAACAGGGAATACCTAGAACGTTGACATGGATTTCCCGTGTTCTTGGGTCACAGACACGTGAGCAAAACTGGTATATATATTTATTTATTTTTAAATATATATACCAAGCTGTTGGAAGCCCCTGGCAGTTTGTTTTCAAAGCCTAAAAACACAAAGTTAATAAATAGTGCTATGTTCACCTGTGCAGCTCGCTACCTTCAGTAGGTGGAACCGAAAACACTCTATTTGGTATAGTATGTTTTTGGGTGGAACTCTGCAATACTATCAGTTCCCTAGATACAAGACAGCTGAACAAATTAACCCATGCTTTCCTGCCCCTCCCTCCCCCCATCCCCCCCCCCACCCATCCCTTCCTTCCCACCTCTTGTTTGATCTGTAGGCTTATATTAGCCTTATATCCACTTCTTGACTTACAACTGACACCCCCTCCAACTCCCAACCCCCGCCCCCGCCCCAAAATTCCTTAAAGGGTAATGTTGTTGTTTTCTCTCTCTCTCTCTCTCTCTCTCTCTCTCTCTCTCTCTCTCTCTCTCTCTCTCTCTCTCTCTCTCTCTCTCTCTCTCTCTCTCTCTCTCTCTCTCTCTCTCTCTCTCTCTTTTCTTCTTCTCTTTCTCGTCTCTCACGCACTCACATCACCCACGCGCGCAAACAGGCACACACACGCACTCACAACACACACACACACACACACACACACACACACACACACACACACACACACACACACACACACACACGCACGCACACACAACACACACACACACACACACACACACACACACACACACACACACACACAACACACACACACACACACACACACACACACACACACACACACACACACACACACACACACACACACACACACACACACGCACACGCACGCACGCACGCACGCACGCACGCACACGCACACGCACACGCACGCACGCACACGCACGCACACACACACACACACACACACACACTTTGCTTACAA
>CM065699.1:43041873-43111873 GCA_017654935.2 Phymorhynchus buccinoides | reverse complement strand
ACCCGTGCGCAATCCATAAATAAGTGAAACAAAGAAGGGAAAAGATTTGCGCACGTGTCCGAATTTCCCCTATATGCGTAAACTTGTATCCTTCTTTCTTCCACTTATTTAGTGTTTTCCGTACGGAACTTATGCGTCTAATGTGAACCCGGCCTTACCCCTTTTTTGTAATCAAATCATATCAGATGGCTTGGTTGATTATGAGAGTTCTTGAGGGGTGATTTTAAGTTGATTCTAAAACAAGCGCGAAATCGCAATAGTTTGTGGCACGCGGTCTATTTTTACCACTCCAATCATGAGTTACCTCCCCTGGTTTTTCAATAATTTTAATCTGTAAACCAGAATGTTATCTCTGCACCATTTCGTAACTTTTTATATCTTTTGGAAAACATTTAAAACTATGTATCCTACTTATACTCATCAAAAGAAGCACCGCATACTCGTCGTGTCTGTTGTAGTGTCTGTATTACGTATGTTTATTATTTTGTACGCTTTTAAAATACATCATGTTAAAGAGCGGCCTCAATTTGAAGTGTAGCCTCGATTTGAAGTGCGACATTTTGTCAAAATGTGCGACAATTTTGGACCGACCGACCGACCGACAAAGTGAGTTATAGGTTTGTGGCTTGAGCCACAAA
Organism: Phymorhynchus buccinoides; assembly: GCA_017654935.2. Taxonomy (NCBI): domain Eukaryota; kingdom Metazoa; phylum Mollusca; class Gastropoda; order Neogastropoda; family Raphitomidae; genus Phymorhynchus; species Phymorhynchus buccinoides. The sequence continues at coordinate 43,111,235 of CM065699.1, read as the reverse complement.
CAAAAAAAGGCGCTCTTCTCCTGTGATAAAACATGTAAAGATTCCACATTTACGAAGCAAGATTTTCCCCCAAAAAAGTGTTCTTCCTGAATCCCGTTCTCCAAATCTTTATTTACTTCACCCCTTTTCATTTAGGGTCGAGAAAAACAAAAGCACATAGAAAATGAGAAATCACACAGAGAGAATATACTTCCATTATAAATAATGTGGCGGTACCATTAGCCGATGAGGTTTAACCGAGGCGTGGTTACCGCTACACCTATCTATATTGTTAAAAACTCGGGACTTTACTGGCGTTGCACTGCCTTTCGGGCATTGCAGCCAGTATTGTTCCCACCATCTTTGTATTTACAAATGTCCCGTATGTGTCTATGACCGAGAGGACGTAAAACATCATTTTCATCATCACAGAGAGAGAGAGAGAGAGAGCTGATGACCTTGTCATCTCCGATCACCTTCACCTATGACCTCTCACCTTCGAACTGTCACCTCCCGGCACTGTGTAGCCTATCATGTAACCTTGCGCGCGCGAGAAATAGGGCCCAGGCTAGGATGATTGTGGAGTACAGACGACTCAGCCGTTGGGTTTGGAGGCTGATAAAAGGCTCATGCTCTTTGGCATGAGAACAATGGCGGTTTTCTGTGGCACTCAAGGTCACCGACAACGACTTATCAGAACACTGGGAGGTCGGAGTCTTCCTATTATCCAGTTCCAGACTGACCGAATTCTTCTTCATTATTATCTTTCTGATACTAGTCTAGCATCGGGAAGGAAGAACTGTGGTTTCGTTCTTTTAGACTTCACCCATATAATATATAATAATAGGACTCTATTCTATGTCGTTGAGTTATCTTATTTGATTGGTAAGAAAAACAATGACGCTGGGTGGATTGGTAGGTACATTGAAGGTGTTTTGGTAAGATTCCGGTGTCATGGGAAATAAGTACCTACCGTGAAATAAATACCCTTCAAAAGCGACACTAGAGCCATTCTTCTTTCATAATGATAAATAAGTCAACTATTAGTTTTAAAATATAGATGCTTAAGTGCTCAATCTATACGGAAAGAACCAAGAAATAGAGCGGGAGGGTGTAAATCTACATTTTTGCCGAGAAATCGGTATGCAAAGCCATGTCACTTAGTTTCGTATTTTTCAAAATGGCGGACGATAATAAACAACCGTAATAAATATTATAAAAATATCCCTGACTTATCGGTATTTAATGATGAATCTTCTGTTCTTCCTGCATACCACAAGACGCCTCTGAATGCATTTAGGGGCGAATCTTTCCCAAGTAGCAAACAATTTGAATGAGGAAAAGAGTATTTTATTTCATGGGTAAATTATATTTTATGCAACACCGGTGGCTAGGCGTTAGAACACTAGGCCTATTGTTTTGTTTTATGGAGTCAATATCAGTCTGTTGGTGTGATATGTCATGTGTCCAGTTATTGTATGTCATAATTATCAACACCTTGATTCTCGGGAGAGAAAAGCTGAAGAACATTTTACGGACAGTGCATGGCTTTTCTTGGTAACAGCAAAGAATACAATCTTTGATTACAGTTAGTAGGGAAGACCAACTATATCAAACATCCCGTCAGCAACGGACAGTGAGTTTAGAATGTCCACATTTTCATTGAACAAGAACAAGAACGAGAACAAGAAGAACGTTTTTATTGTCATAAGAAAACCAGAGGTTTTGTGGGACACAAATGGTTAAAACATTGACGACACCATTATACTGGTGCATGTCCTTGTCATTTAGTTGCTTTCGTCTTCATCACCAACATCGTCAATTTGTGATTGTCATTGTCATTCTGATTCTATTGTATATGTTCACTTCCCCTTCAGTCATCTCTCTCTCTCTCTCTCTCTCTCTCTCTCTCTCTCTCTCTCTCTCTCTCTCTCTCTCTCTCTCTCTCTCTCTCTCTCTCTCTCTCTCTCTCTCTTTCTTTCTCTCTCCCCCCCTCTCTCTCTCTCTCTCTCTCTCTCTCTCTCTCTCTCTCTCTCTCTGAGGCAGACACGTGCAGGTGGGAACACATTCTAGGACGCATTCTCAGTACACCCCCCCCCCCCCCCACCCCCACCCCCACCCCCCCCCGACCCACACCAACGTCATAGGGCCTACTAGTGTTTCCATTGAAAACAAACACACACACACTCACAGTCAGGCACAGGACTTATAGTTCTAGTGCGCACACGCACACACACACACACACACACACACACACACACACACACACACACACACACAGTCAGGCACAGGACTTATAGTTCTAGTGCGCACACGCACACAGTTACACGCATGCACGCACGCATACAGGCACCCACCACACATTATATACATACATACATACACATGCACGCGTGCGCGCACGTACGCGCACACACACACACGCGCGAGTCTCAGCATTCGTCACATTCTCTGCATTGTTCTAGTCCCTGATTGTCAGGTAGTAGGGGCGAGCGGGGGGAGGGGGGGCTGGGAAGTTTGGGGTTGGGGGTTGGGGGGTAGGAGTTGCGGAATGTAGTCGGTACCGAGAGGATCAAATGGAATTTGTGAAGAGTTTATTTTGTGGGGAGGACGAGAGGTAGAGAGGGCTATGGGCCCATTATTATTATTCCATGACAGTGCAATAAATAAACAAGGGCGTCGCCGAGCGGCAAACATGTCCGTCACCAGCAATGCCACGCACTTGCGACACCCCGTAGAGTATCACATCCTGACACAAAATTGGAAGGGATTCTGTCTTCTAGTGCACGAGATACAGCTTGAAGAAGAAACATATAGCGCAAAGAAGGAAATTTCGGTTTTCAAGGTCACACTTCAAGGTCAAGGTCAGCATGGTGATAATTTATGCTCGGATGTTTTCTTCTCTAGGGTATACAGTACCACACACAATCTGAAGCGCTTCTGTCAAGTACCAATGTGGAAAATATGGCTTAAAACCCAATGTGTAGACCCCTATCACTTTCAAGGCCTACGAATCGCCCGGACCGTGACCTTGACCTTGATCGGTATGCCACCATCAGAACGGGCATAAGCCAAAGTACCTTCATGTCAAATTTGAAGACTCTAACACTAACGGTGTGGGAGTTATGGCCCCTGAAAGATTTTCGGTTTTCAAGGTCGTATGCCAAGGTCAAGGTCACGACGGCAATATGGTTTGCGCGGATGCCTTCCTCTCATGGTGACACACCAGCACACACAATTTGACGTGATTCTGTCAACCCGTTCGAAAGATATCCTTGGGACAGACAGAAGGAGAAAAAAATGACCCTCCGATTTTCAGGCTCCAGCGATCTTTTTGACCTTGACCTTGACCTTGATCGGTATGCCATCATCAGAACGGGCATAAGCCAAACCACCTTCATACCAAGTTTCAACATCCTATGTTGATCGGTGCCCGAGATATGGCTAAAAATAGATTTTCGGTTTTAAAGGTCGTACGTCAAGGTCAAGGTCACGACGGCAAAATGGTTTACGCCGATCTCTTCCTATTAAGGAGGCACACCTTCACACAAAATTTGACGCGATTCGGTCAAGCGGTTCGGGAGATATCCTTGGGACAGACAGAAAAAAAAACCCGCAAAAAAAAAAAAAAAAAAAAAAAAATACAAAACCAGCCCATCGCAATAGTCCGTCTTGGTGACGGACTAACTAGAAAGGTATGGCATAGTAGGGTAGGGTAGGGTGTGGTATGGTATGGTATGGAATGGTATGGCTTACTGTGGCATAGTACAGTATGGTATGGTATGGTATGGTATGGTATGGTATGGTATGGTATGGTATGGTATGGTATGGTATGGTATGGTGTGGTATGTATGGTATGGTATGCTGTGTATGGTATGGTGTGGTATGGTATGGTATGGTATGGTATGGTATGTAATGGTATGGTATGGTATGGTATGGTATGGTATGGTATGGTATGGTATGGTATGGTATGGTATGGTATGGTATGGTATGGTATGGTATGGTATGGTGTGGTATGGTATGGTATGGTATGGTATGGTATGGTATGGTATGGTATGGTATGGTGTGGTATGGTGTGGTATGGTATGGTATGGTATGGTATGGTATGGTATGGTATGGTATGGTATGGTATGGTATGGTGTGGTATGGTATGGTATGGTATGGTATGGTGTGGTATGGTATGGTATGGTATGGTATGGTATGGTATGGTATGGTATGGTATGGCATGGTATGGTATGGTATGGTATGGTATGGTATGGTATGGTATGGTATGGTATGGTATAGTGTGGTATGGTATATTATGGTATGGTATGGTCTGGTGTGGGTGTGGTATGGTATGGTATGGTATGGTATGGTATGGTATGGTATAGTATGGTATGGTATGGTGTGGTGTGGTATGGTATGGTATGGTATGGTATGGTATGGTATGGTGTGGTATGGTATGGTATGGTATGGTATGGTATGGTATGGTATGGTATGGTATGGTATGGTATGGTATGGTATGGTATGGTAATGGTATGGTATGGTATGGTATGGTATGGTATGGTATGGTATGGTATGGTATGGTATGGTATGGTATGGTATGGTATGGTATGGTATAATAGTTGTATGCTTAGTATGGTATGGTATGGTATGGTATGGTATGGTATGGTATGGTATGGTATGGTATGCTATGGTATGGTATGGTATGGTATGGTATGGTATGGTATGGTATGGTATGGTATGGTATGGTATGGTATGGCATGGTATGGTATGGTATATTATGGTATGGTATGGTATGGTATATGGTATGGTATGGTATGGTATGGTATGGTATGGTATGGTATGGTATGGTATGGTATGGTATGGTATGGTATGGTATGGTATGGTATGGTATGGTATGGTATGGTATGGTATGGTATAGTATGGTATGGTATGGTATGGTATGGTATGGTATGGTATGGTATGGTATGGTATGGTATGGTATGGTATGGTATGGTATGGTATGGTATGGTATGGTATGGTACAGTATGGTATGGTATGGTATGGTATGGTATGGTATTGGTATGGTATGGTATGGTATGGTATGGTATGGTATGGTATGGTATGGTATGGTATGGTGATTTAGTATGGTATGGTACGATGTGGTATGGTGTGATATGGTATGGTATGGTGTGGTATGGTGCTTATGGTATGGTATGGTTTGGTTTGGTATGGTATGGTATGGTATGGTATGGTGTGGTATGGTATGGTATGGTATGGTTTGGTATGGTATGGTACGATGTGGTATGGTGTGGTATGGTATGGTATGGTGTGATATGGTATGGTATGGTATGGTTTGGTATGGTATGGTATGGTATGGTATGGTATGGTATGGTATGGTATGGTTATGGTATGGTATGGTATGGTATGGTATGGTATGGTATGGTATGGTATGGTATGGTATGGTATGATATGGTATGGTATGGTGGTATGGTATAGTATGGTATGGTATGGTTGTATGGTATGGTATGGTATGGTATGGTATGGTATGGTATGGTATGGTATGGTATGGTAGACTATGGTATGGTATGGTATGGTATGGTATGGTATGGTATGGTATGGTATGGTATGGTATGGTATGGGTATGGTATGGTATGGTATGGTTTAGTATGGTATGGTATGATGTGGTATGGTGTGGTATGGTATGGTATGGTATGGTATGGTATGGTATGGTATGGTATGGTATGGTATGGTATGGTGTGGTATGGTATGGTATGGTATGGTTTAGTATGGTATGGTATGGTATGGGTGTGATATGGTATGGTATGGTAGATGTTTAGTATGGTATGGTACGATGTGGTATGGTGTGATATGGTATGGTATGGTAGAGTTTAGTATGGTATGGTATGGTATGATGTGATATGGTATGGTATGGTAGAGTATAGTATGGTAATATGGTATGATATGGTATGGTATGGTATGGTATGGTATGGTATGGTATGGTATGGTATGGTTTGGTATGGTGTGGTATGGTATGGTATGGTATAGTATAGTATGGTATGGTACGATATGGTATGGTGTGATATGGTATGGTATGGTAGAGTTTAGTATGGTAGGGTACGATGTGGTATGGTGTGATATGGTATGGTATGGTAGAGTTTAGTATGGTAGGGTACGATATGGTATGGTGTGATATGGTATGGTATGGTAGAGTTTAGTATGGTAGGGTATACGATGTGGTATGGTGTGATATGGTATGGTATGGTAGAGTTTAGTATGGTAGGGTACGATAGTGGTATGGTGGTGATATGGTATGGTATGGTAGAGTTTAGTATGGTAGGGTACGATATGGTATGGTGTGATATGGTATGGTATGGTAGAGGTAGATATGGTATGGTACGATATGGTATGGTGTGATATGGTATGGTATGATATGGTAGAGTTTAGTATGGTAGGGTACGATATGGTATGGGTGATGATATGGTATGGTATGGTAGAGTTTAGTATGGTAGGGTACGATGTGGTATGGTGTGATATGGTATGGTATGGTAGAGTTTAGTATGGTAGGGTACGATATGGTATGGTGTGATATGGTATGGTATGGTAGGGTATAGTATGGTATGGTACGATATGGTATGGTGTGATATGGTATGGTATGGTAGAGTTTAGTATGATATGGTACGATGTGGTATGGTGTGATATGGTATGGTATGGTAGAGTTTAGTATGATATGGTACGATGTGGTATGGTGTGGTATGGTATGGTATGATATGGTATGAATTTATGATATGGTATGATGTGGTATGGTGTGCTATGGTATGGTATGGTAGAGTTTAGTATGATATGGTACGATGTGGTATGGTGTGATATGGTATGGTATCGTAGAGTTTAGTATGATATGTATGATGTGGTATGGATGGTATGGTGTGATTATGGTATGGTATGGTAGAGTTTAGTATGATATGGTACGATGTGGTATGCTATGCTATGGAATTATTTTCTAGTCACAGATAGTCGTCTCTGCGAAATTCGGGCTTCTCCCACCCGGAGAGACGTCGTTGCTAGTGCTGCGCCACGTTTTTATTGTTGATGCACCAGAAAAATTTCGTCTCGCGGTATACATGACATTGTCCTGGGTCGACGTTTCTCTTCCCCACTGCTTTAATTGTATTGTAAGGAAAGGGGGGAACTTACTATTTTAACCTATTTTTTGTTGTTTTTAGCTATTGCGCGTAGATAGGTATTAGGTGCATTATAGTCACAGAGGCGTCTCTGTGAAATTCGGATTGCTCCCACCTGGAGAGAGCGTCACGGCCAGAGGCGCGCCACCCATTGTTTTTGTTTTTGGGGTTTAAGGTAAAGGTCAAGATGTGCCCCCCCCCCCCCCCCCCCCCCCCCCCCCCCCCCCCCCCCCCCCCCCCCACCCCCCCCCCCCACCCCCCCCCCCCCCCCCCCCCCCCCCCCCCCCCCCCCCCCCCCCCCCCCCCCCCCCCCCCCCCCCCCCCTACGTTTCTCGGTTAATTGTATTTTTCCGTTTTTGCCTTTCTTACCATACATAAAGCTGTATTTTAGGAACCTTTTTAGCTAATAACCTTTTTGGAATACTAACCCTATCCCTAACCCTAACCCTACCCCCCACCCTATAAGACGGAAAAACGCAACGAACCACAACTGTGGCAAATCGCGGTGTACTGCAGTACATTGGGGGGGGTGGGGGGGGGGGGGGGGGGGGGGGGGGGGGGGGGAGGGTTAGGATTAGGATTAGTTTTTTACAAAGAGAATTAGCTGAAAATGTTCCTAAGATACAGCTTTATGTATGGTAAGAAAGACAAAAACGGAAAAATACAATTCACCGAGAAATGCAGGGGGGGCGGGGGGGGGGGGGGGGGGGCACATATTTTTTGCATGCGCTTTTTGTGTGACTGATGAGGAAAGAAAGCAGGGGTGGGGGTGGTGGGTGTAAATTTTGACCAAATTGACAAATTTTTCGTTGTCACTGGGTTTAAACGTATGCTAAGTGCATGGGCACACGGGACCTCGGTTTATCGTCTCATCCGAAAGACTCCACGTTCAGACCGTAAGGCCTAGTGCAAAATGAGAGGAAAAATCCCCTGTACCCTGGTTCGAACTCGGGGTTTACTTGACACGAGGCGAACGCGTTACCTCTGTGCCACTCTACACCTATATAGGACGTTGCTAATAAAGCCTAATTGGTATCTTTCATGGATTTTAGATATTCTGTGAATTACTAGCAGTCACTGCCATGTGGGTGATCGGAAAGACTGTACTGAAGATCTTGATGATCAAAAACTGAGGGAAACCCTTAATTTAGAGACGCTCGCTTTTTCACTTGACTAACTATTGTTTCAATCCGGCCAATATGTAGTTTATAAGAAAGAAACTCGTGCTCCTACTCCACTATAATATAAAGATAAGCCAAGTGTTTCGGCTGTTGGGGTGATCCCTGGAGTCTTTAAGCCAGGGTAAGACAACCAAACCAACCAACTGCTTTTGTTTTTTCTTTCCAAGAGAGAGAGAGAGAGAGAGAGAGAGAGAGAGAGAGAGAGAGAGAGAGAGAGAGAGAGAGAGAGAGAGAGAGAGAGAGAGAGAGAGAGAGAGAGAGAGGATATTCTTCTTTTTTTCTTCTTTTTTATTTTGTGTGGATTCAAAATCAGTTTTACAAACTGTTCGGAACGATGTTGTCTTTGAAATTAAGCATTCAATTCATTGTGTTATTACAAACGGTATTGGTATTGATTTTTGCTGGGTGCCATCTCATTGTGGGCTCTTTTGGAATGAGGTTGCTGATAGAGCTGCTAAAAGAGGGACCTTCAATAACACTAACACATTTTTATATTAAAAACTGGCATTGTCATCACATGACACTCTTTGTTGGAAAAATCCATTTGTATCAATCCATCTGACTTTAGACCTACTATTTTGATGCATAGCAGATAGTTAGTTTAGTGTACGTCTAAATTCATGGAAAATTAAATAATTGTCTCTGCACTCAGAGATTATCAATTCATCATTTACTACTAGAATGCCCAATGTTGCTCTCTAAATACCGAATGTTCAATATGAACTTTTTTCATAAGTATAATAATAACACACATACAGAGACCCCTGGAAAAGGTAAAGAGACGAAACGTCGGGGAAATCTTAAACCAAGCTTGTTTTTTGTCAGCTTTTTGAATGTAGTATAATAATACTAAGGATATCTTCAGTGACGCAGAAATTGACATTGCTTTAATTGCAAGGCAATATTCATCTCGGCCCAAAGCAATCATCTCGGCCCAAGGCAATAGTCATTACTGCCCACACCAATAATCTCTTCGGCCACACCAATAGTCACGACAGGGCCGAAATGAATGCTGTCCACGCCTATTGGAAGCTTACTGTAGATATTTTGCTTTGTGTGTTGTTATAATTGTTTTTTAAGCTTGCATGTATTCTTTTTAATTGGTTAAATTTTTGCATGTTGTCTAAAATCACTATTCATGTGAAAAGACATTAAGTTAAAGATTCATTCATTCATGGACGTTAAACTCATTGTTCTTCTTACTTTCGTTTAGTGCTATTATAGTACAGCAGGGCCGGATCTAGGGGGGGTGCTTTGGGTGTTGCAGCACCCCCCCTCGGCTGTCAAAAAAACAAAAAGGACAAAGGAGATGCTCTTGCAATAAGGTGATAATGTTTGATTGTCTTTTGTGTGTTATGACTGCAAGCTAAGCAAGGTGTAAAACTGATCAAACGCTCTTAAGAAGTTCTGTTCTGAGCTCACAGGAGATGCCACAAAACATTTTTAAAATGTTGAAAACTCGTTTTCAGCAGGGGGGCTTCACCCCCCCCTGGACCCCACCGGGGCCTAGGCGGCCCCTGGACCCCGGCCTAAACAAAGTTTCAAGCACACACACCACACACACACCCTTCAAAAGTCTGTGATTCGGCCCTGTACAGTAATGTCCCATTTGTTTTAGTGCTTACTTTGAGCTGACAGACATTACATCTAGGAAGTCGGAGAATGGTAGTCCTAGATTGAACTGGTAGGAGCAGAGTGGAAGGGGAGAGGATAGGTGTGAGGAGAGGGGGGTAGGGGGAGGGGGAGGGGGAGGGGCTAGGGGAATACCGGTGTAGTTATCAGAATGCCTAGCAACACAGCTGCCGTCTGTTGTCAACACAGACCTATCTTTGTTACTGGCAGAAACATTGTTAGATCTAATGCTCTGACTACTGACGACCCATGCTGAGTGTTTAACCCCTTTCACCGCCAGCCATATTGTCAGCCAAACATTCCCATTAAACTTGCCTGGGTAGAGAACAAAATCCATCTGCAGTATTGGGGATTGGTCTGTGACATATATAAAATAAGGTATATCCTTACTTCCCAAAACTAAGACAATAAGGTCTTTGGATAGTAGACCCCAATTTGATGCCTTTTAGTCATATAGGTGTTAAATCACTGTAGTGCTAAAATGCGACTTTGGCGGTGAAAGGGTTAAGGCTCGGTGTACGTCTCATGCCCTGGCTAATACAAAGCATCGGTTTTGTTTCATTCCGTGTTTTTCTCACAACTATCCTGCCATGCCATTCACACCGACTGGCGTGCGTTATTGTGTACGCATTTGGTCCGCTGTCGCCCATGTTGTTTGGGGAAGGGAGACCAAAAGAAGCAGACCTGCTGGTGTCAGCCAGTCCAAAGCAACATGGCGTGTGCTACCTTTCACAGGATTGTCAAACATGCTGGGTTCTCGGTAGAACACAGATGGACACCCAGCTTTTAAGACCTTCTGCCTTGTGTTCTCAGCTGCACTGTTTTCCTTTCAAACCCTCTCGTGTGTGCGTTTGTGTGTTGTGTGTGTGTGTGTGTGTGTGTGTGTGTGTGTGTGTGTGCGTGCGTGCGCGCGCGCGTACGTGTGTGTATGTGTCAGTGTGTGTTGTGTTGTGTGTGTGTGCCGCACGCGCGCGTGCGCGCGCATGTGTTTGTGTCTGTGTGTGTGTGTTTGTGTGTGTGTGTGTGTGTGTGTGTGTGTGTGTGTGTGTGTATGTGTGTGTGTGTGTGTGTGTGTGTGTGTGTGTGTGTGTGTGTGTGTGTGTGTGTGTGTGTGTGTGTCTTTCCTGTCGCAGACAGAATTGAGTATAAACTAAACACCCTTTGCTATAAATCTACCCATAAAGCTGCTCCATCTTACCTCTGCGACAATATTTCCATCTATACGCCAGCTCGCACTTTACGTTCAGTCTCCGACCCTCTGTCTCTCCAGATCCCTAGGTATAAGCTTTCACCTGTTGGTCGGCGCTCTTTCGCTGTCTCAGGACCGACCTCCTGGAACAAACTTCCTCTTTCCCTCCGTCAGCGACCGACCCTCTCAGCTTTCAAATCAAGCCTCAAAAATACAAAACCCACCTGTTCCCCCGTCATTGAATCTCTCTCTCTCTCTCTCTCTCTCTCTCTCTCTCTCTCTCTCTCTCTCTCTCTCTCTCTCTCTCTCTCTCTCTCTCTCTCTCTCACACACACACTTTTATTAGGTCTGTTTCTGTTGTATTCCATTCATGTCAAACGTGCGTGTTCGTTTTTGTATTGTGTTTTTGTTTTCAAGATTGCGTCATGAATGCTAACGTGTGTGTGCGCTTCGATTAGATTTATATCAAGAATAAAAACCGTATGTTGCTCTGTGTGTGCGCCCACGCGCGCGTGTATGTTTAAGGAGAGAGAGAAAAACACACTGAGAGAGAGAGAGAGAGAGAGAGAGAGAGAGAGAGAGAGGAGAGAGAGAGAGAGAGAGAGAGAGAGAGAGAGAGAGAGAGAGAGAGAGAGAGAGGAGAGAGAGAGCGAGAGAGAGACGAGAGAGAGAGAGAGAGAGAGAGAGAGAGAGAGAGAGAGAGAGAGAGAGAGAGAGAGAGAGAGAGAGAGAGAGAGAGAGAGAGAGAGAGAGAGAGAGAGAGAGAGAGAGAGAGAGAGAGAAAAAGACTTTGAAAACTTGAAAACTTTAACTTTATTTTTCAAGGATAAAGATTTTAGGCTACGCCTAGTCTTCCAATCTGTCCTTGAGAGAGAGAGAGAGAGGGAGAGAACACATTTCATCAAGGCCTTTGTGTGTGTGTGTGTGTGTGTGTGTGTGTGTGTGTGTTGGCATAAGTGTCAGTGCATGCACACGTGTGTGTGTGTGTGTGTGTAGGCATAAGTGTGCATGCGCACGTGTGTGTGTGTGTGTGTGTGTGTGTGTGTGTGTGTGTGTGTGTGTGTGTGTGTGTGTGTGTGTATGTGTATGTATGAGAGTGAGAGAGAGTGTGAGCGAGAGATGCACAATTGCATCACCTGAATTGGCTACCGTATATTTTTTTATATTGGTTGTCCTTACTTTCTAAGGCTGTGTCAGACCAACTGCAAGACCAAGGCTACATCAAAATGTTGCTATGCTATGCATAGTTATGCGGGGATTGCCTTCAGCCTTGCCAAGCTCCTAGCATAACATCAGTCTCCAACATCTCCCCGAAGTCGGAATGTGTGGGATGCCCACGTGGCAGGGTTTCTCGTCTTAGCCGATGCATTCGTACCATTATAGTGTTCAAGTGCTTCCACTGTTGATCCCTGGAGTCTTTTAGCCAGGGTAAGACAACAGCACAACATAATTATTGGTTGCCCGAGCCATCCACGTGCATGGTTTCGTTGTTGTTCGGTTGTGTGTTTGTGCGAAACCAAAATGATTTCCTTTGTACAGTGACGCAGTGGCTAATAGGCCTAATTATTGCAGAATCTTGAATCTAGATGAAGGCATAACCCAGAAATTAATCAGGGCCTGTATTCACGTTGAGAAAGCATGAGACTTAGCATCATGCTAACTTAGAAGCTCTTCCAAAAGTCCTATTAAATCCTATAGGACATTGGAAGAGCTTCTAAGTTAGCATCGTGCTAACAACTAACATGAATACAGGCCCAGGTTTTTCCGTCCAGCTTCCTTTACTTCCCAAACAGACACTGAGACAGACAGGTAGACATACAAACAGGCAGAAGAACAAAGACAGACAGACAGACAGACACACACACAACCAAAAGATACAAACCAAGACAGAGAGACAAAGTTGTAGGCGGATGATTCACACACACACATACACACACACACACACACACACACACACACACACATACACACAAAGATACAGATCAAGACTGTGACAGAGAGGAAAAAGTTGTAGGCGGATGATTCACACACACACACACACTGACACACACACACACACACACACTGACACACACACACACACACACACACACACTGACACACACACACACACTGACACACACACACGCACGCACACACACACAACCAAAAGATACAGACCAAGACCGAGAGACAAAGTTGTAGGCGGATGATTGTACACACACACACACACATACACACACACACATACTACACACATACTACACACACACACACACACACACACACACACACACAGAGATACACAGAGATACGGACCAAGACAGAGAGAAAAAGTTGTAGGCGGATGATGAAAAAACAACAACGAAAAGGTGATAGTTAAAAGGGGGAAAAAAACAAACAAACAGGATATTCAATTTCGGTAGAGAAAACGGACCTTCTTGTTCTGCTTCTGATCTCGCTGAGAAATCTATGTATGCGTTGACACAAACTCTTTACTCAGGTTCCTCGAAAAAGAGAAATGGGATGCTAGAGATAAGGCCTTCAAGACAGTCAGACTACTCTGGAACTGGGGGGGGGGGGGGGGGGGGGGGGGGGGGGTTGGTGGGGGGGGGGGTGGTGTAAAGGCGGGAGCACAAGGGACCCCTATAAGTCAACTTGATTGCAGGATTTCTGGACTTCAATGGCTTCCTTTGTGTTTGCCGTTGAAGGGGAGACTATATTGGTTGTCGTTTAACACTCCTTTTCCGGATAACCAGCATCGCTTATCTCCCTTCGCCCGTCTGCTTGACTGGTTTAGACTAGGAGAGTTTGGGGAAGTGTGTGTGTGTGTGTGTGTGTGTGTGTGTGTGTGTGTGTGTGTGTGTGTGTGTGTGTGTGTGTGTGTGTCACTGACTCTGTGTGTGTGTGTGTGTCACTGACTCTGTGTGTGTGTGTGTGTGTGTGTGTGTGTGTGTGTGTGTGTGTGTGTGTGTGTGTGCGTTGTGTGGCGTGTGTGTGTGTGTGTGAAGAGTGCGTGCGTGAGCGTGGAGAGACAGAGAGAGAGAAAGAGAGAGGGGGAGAGAGAGAGAGAGAAGAGAGAGAGAGGGAGAGAGAGAGGGTATGGAGATGAGAGAGAGATAGAGAGAGAGAGAGAGAGAGAGAGAGAGACACAGAGAGAGAGAGAGAGAAGAGAGAGAGAGAGAGAGAGAGTGTGTGTGTGTGTGTGTGCGCGGAGAGAGAACGAACGAACGAAATTTTATTTATACAGGGTAATGAGATAAGTATACATGTGCGTGGAGAGACAGAGAGAGAGAAAGAGAGAAACGAAACGAAATTTATTTAACCAGGGAACATGAGATAAGCAATACAATGCTTTTTTTTTCACCCAGCCCTGGGGCAAATAGAACATTCAATAACAAAGTTAACTAAGTTAACTAACGCATGCAAAAGTGAAAAGGCAAATGGGTTATACAAAAAGAAAGAAACGCTTGGGGTAGTTACAGGTGAGGGGGGGAAGGAAGGGGGGGGGGGGGGGGTAAGGAGGGGGAATAAGGGGGAAGGGAGGGTATACTGAAGCATGTCACAACACACATAACACATGAGTAATAATAGTAAAACATAGGAGGGGGGGGGGGAAGTTTTTACATTTGTTCTTTAAGATTTTGAAATAGAATATTTTTATATGCCTTTTTGAAAGAATTCATGCCAGCTATTTGTTTTAAATTAGATGGCAAAGAGTTCCATAGAGTTCCACCCGAGTACGTTAAACTGGTTTTAAAAAGATCAGTTCTGGGCTTGGGGACAAGAATACTGTTTGTATATCTAGACTGGTTGAGTGGAAATCTTTTGATTAAGGTTGCAGGTGCAAAACCGTTTATAATTCTGTACATCATGACTGCTTTATTATACCGAAGCTTATCTGTGAAAGGAAGAATATTTAGTGAGACGTAATCTTGAAATGTTAATGAAGACGATTTCAAAAGACATGTTTTTAGAGCTCGTTTATGAACACTTATCAACGGCTTTAGGGTGTTAGCACTACTTGAATCAAAGAGAGTTGATGCATAATCTATGTGAGACTGGATGCATGCGTGGAAGAAATGCTTACGTGCATCAATATTAAGAAAATGCTTTATCTTAGAGAGCTGGAAAACTTTTTGAGATACTCGTTTGCTTAAGCTACTAATATGGGAGGACCAAGTAAGGTTGTTATCTAGAGTAATCCCTAAAACTTTATGTGTGTTGACTTCTTCAACTGGCTTATTGCGAATATATATTGGGGGGATAATACTTGTTGTATTTTGTCGCTTTTGCCGTGACGTTACAATCATATACTTAGTTTTTGTATCATTTAATGCCATATGATTAAGTGAGAGAGAGAGAGAGAGAGAGAGAGAGAGAGAGAGAGAGAGAGAGAGAGAGAGAGAGATGGAGAGAGAGAGAGAGAGAGAGAGACTAGAGAGAGAGTGTGTGTGTGTGTGTGCGTGTGCGTGTGTGTTCAAGGTTCAAGCATACTTCAGGTTAGGTGCAACAACATGACAAATACAACATAACTGAAAGAACATTGATCAAACGAGGGAAACAAAATGATACCAACCAAATCATTATTTAGCTTGTTGCTGCTCGTTTATGTTGAAAATGTATTGATGTGTGTGTGTGCCCTGTTGATCTGAATAAAAATTTGTTAACCCTTTCACCGCCAAAGTCGCATTTTAGCACCACAGTGATTTAACACCTATGTCACTAAAAGGCATCAAATTGGGGTCTATTATCCAAAGACCCTATTGTCTTAGTTTTGGGAAGGAAGGATAGACCTTATTTTATATATGTCACAGAAGAATCCCCAATACTGCAGATGGATTTTGTTCTCTACCCAGGTACATTTAATGGAAAGATTTGGCTGAAATATGGCTGGCGGCTTGAAAGGGTTAAACCAAATAAATAATCTTATATATATTTTCGAAATCTGTCTGTTCTGTCTGTGTGTCCCTTATGCACGGCCACAGTTCTCAACCGATCGACACCAAATTTGGTATCAAGCATCCTTGGCACCCTCCGAAGAGAGAGAGAGAGAGAGAGAGAGAGTGTGTGTGTGTGTGTGTTGTGTGTGTGTGCGTGCGTGCGTGTGTGCGTGCGTGCGTGTGTGCAAGTGTGCGTGCGTGCGTGTGTGTGCGTGCGTGTGCGTGCGTGTGCGAGCGCACATGTGGCTTACTCTCAAGATTTCATAGTTCAAATTTTATAAAACCATGCAATCTTTTGAAACATTTACGGTGGAACCTCCCTTATAAGACCTCCCATTATAAGACTCCCTCCCACATAAGACCTACTTCTTTGAGACATTTGCCCTTCTTTGCAAGGATTAAGGTGACCTCCCTTTTAAGACCCCTCCCTTATAAGACCTCATTTTGGATGATTTTTGAAGGTCTTATAAGGGAGGGTCCACTGTAGTTCAGAAAAAAGGGGAAAACTTGATGAAGGGAGTCGCAATAAAAAACAACATGCCACAGAGAGAGAGAGAGAGAGAGAGAGAGAGAGAGAGAGAGAGAGAGTGTGTGTGTGTGTGTGTGTGTGTGTGTGTGTGTGTGTGTGTGTGTGTGTCTCTGTGTGTCTGTCTCTGTCTCTGTCTCTGTCTCTCTCTCTCTCTCTCTCTCTGTCTCTCTCTCTCTTCCTTAAAATTGGGTTTATTCTGAAAAAAATTGTCATTGTCTCAAAATGGTTTCCCTTTTTTCGTACTCAATTTAAACTACCAATTCAAGTTCACCATTGTTAAGTATTATCCATGTTTGCTTTAAATCCCATTTTTGATTTCTTTTTCAATTATTTCATGTGCCAATTTTTGTTCCATTTTCTTGACTTGATTGTTTTATGTCAAATTTTCTGTGCTTGATACATGGTATGAATGTGTGAGTGAGAGGGCAAGGTGTAAAGAAGCTATTGTAGCTGATCCTTTTTACCCTCAATAAAACATTCGTATTTCGTCTCTCTCTCTCTCTCTCTCTCTCTCTCTCTCTCTCTCTCTCTCTCTCTGTTTTGTCTCTGTGTGTGCATGCCTGGGCACGCATATATTATACACAAATGCGCCACATTTACAGCAGTAAAGTGTTGATGTCGACAGAAACATGATGATTAGCCTCAATCAAATAATTCATGTAATCAACTCAAAGCTAAGCCACTGTACCTTAAACAGAGCTATATATTTATATAGGAGACACTCATAACGATGTAAAGCTTAGCTCAGACATGAAGGATAAAGCTCTAAAAAAGCAAGCGCGAAATCGCAATAGTTTGTGGCACGCGGTCTATTTTTACCACTCCAATCATGAGTCACCTCCCCTGGCTTTTCAACAATTTTAATCTGTAAACCAGAATGTTATCTCTGCACCATTTCGTAACTTTTTATATCTTTTGGAAAACATTTAAAACTATGTATCCTACTTATACTCATCGAAAGAAGCACCGCATACTCGTCGTGTCTGTTGTAGTGTCTGTATTACGTATGTTTATGATTTTGTACGCTTTTAAAATACATCATTTTAAAGAGCGGCCTCAATTTGAAGTGTAGCCTCGATTTGAAGAAGCATCGGCCTAAACTACTTGTGGCGGTGCCATAGCCGATGAGGTTAAACCGATGCGTGGTCACCGCTACAGCTATCTGTATTATATATAAAAATATCGGGACTTTACTGGTTTCGTACTGCCTCCGGGCATTGCCTCCAGTATTGTTCCAACCATATTTGTATTTACAAATGTCCCATATGTGTCTGATTCAGACCAAGAGGACGTAAAACTCCATTTTCTCTCTCTCTCTCTCGCCTTTGAAGTGCGACAATTTTGTCAAAATGTACGACAATTTTGGACCGACCGACCGACAGACAGACAGACAGACCGACCGACAATGTGAGTTATAGGTTTGTGGCTTGAGCCACAAACAAAAACCCCACCCAGCTGTACTGAATTAACAATCCAGACTACCAGACAAAATTTGAAAATTTTAATTCAACAAACAGCACATAATTACACACAATAGATTATTAAAAGAACAATAATGTATCCACCATTCCAATTACACAGCTCTGCGCATTCGTGATGGTGCATGGGAAAACCCCCCACATAACTTGCTCAGAATGTTTTTGAGTAAAAGTCAATTTTTTTTGTTATTTTTTTAATTCATGTTTTTGCATTTTATAATGACAAAACAATACACAACACAAATTAAGCGAAAACTGTATCTCTCTCTCCCCCCTCCCCCCCCCCTCTCCCCCCCCCCTCTCTCTCTCTCTCTCTCTCCTCTCTCTCTCTCTCTCTCTCTCTCACACACACAGGACCAGAGAGAGAGAGAGAGAGAGAGAGAGAGAGAGAGAGAGAGAGAGAGAGAGAGAGGAGAGAGAGAGAGAGAGAGATGAGAGAGAGAGAAAATACATGCATCACCCAGCAATAGCATTGATATCCATAGAATTCCCCCCTCCCTATCCACCCCCCCCCCCCCCCCCACTCCCATGCATACCAGTGGCCTGTCGACAAATATGGTAAATATATAAACTAGAAATATGACTTACAAACAGATCATTTAATTATTGAATCAGAGCTAAATATGATTGCCATCGTGCAAAAAACATATCCTGAGACATAGTAAAACACGAAATGCATTTTTCAATATATCTCTTTTTCATATATGGAATGAAATGTTGAAAATGAGGGCGCTTTCCTTCACATCTGCATTTATAAATGACAAATTTTGCTATTAGTAGAATTAGATCAAAAGTACTATCACTTTTGTATCAGATCTGAAATTTTCTCCACATCCAAATAAAATTATTGTTTCTGTTAGTACAATATTTACATGGTTACATTTAACATTTAACATTGCTTGAAAACCTGTCCAAAATAATTGTACATTTGTACAACTCCAGAAAATGTGTTGAATAGTTTCTTTATCATTTTCACAAAACCAGCATCTATCAGAATTATTGAATTATTAATCTTTTGCAAAATTATATTTGTGCCTAAAATTCTGTGCGTTAGACGCAATTGAAACCACTTCAATTTGATATCTTTTACAGTTCTTATCTTTTTGAATTCATTCTTCCAATGCACTTCAGTTCCAAGTTTTTCCCTCCACTTACCACATTTCGGTTCAAAACATTTTCGGTAAAGGTAAAGCCCCCCCCCCCCCCCCCCCCCCCCCCCCCCCCCCCCCCCCCCCCCCCCCCCCCCCCCCCCCCCCCCCCTCCCCCAACCCCACCCCCCCCCTGCATTTCTCGGTTAATTCCATTTTTCCGTTTTTGCCTTTCTTACCAAACATAAAGCTGTATTTTATGAACCTTTTCAGCTAATTATCTTTTTGGAACCCTAACCCTAACCCTAACCCCCCCCCCCCCCCCCCCATATAAGACGGGAAAACGCAATGAACCACGACTGTGACAAATGCCGCGGTGTACTGCAGTACATGGGGGGGGGGGGGGGTTGTCCTATTAGATAATGGCCTTTATCATGACTGCAATTAATTATTGAAGAAAGATAATTAGCTGAAAATGTTCATAAAATACAGCTTCATGTTTGGTAAGAAAGGCAAACACGGAAAAAATTGAATTAACCGAGAAATGGGGGGGGGGGGGGGGGGGGGGGGGGGCGGGCACATCTTGACCTATACACAATTTTCTATTTAAGGCATATTTATGTCTATTTTTATGTATTCTACCAGTATCCACAACATGAAAAACAACTTTGAATGATTTCTTTGTTTATTTGATTGATTTTTAAATCAAGTCAATAGAAAGAAAGAGGCCAAACTACGTTCTTCTCTGTCCAATTTCTGCAAAATTAATGATCTATTTCGATTGCGAAGATTCAAATAATTATAAAATAAAAACTAGATAAAATAACTCAGTTCAACTTTCTGTGTATTTTTTAACAAGGAATATTTGCTCCATCATGAAAATTAAAATCTCAATTTATGCCAAAATCCCATCATTATGTCTGGTTTTCCCATGAACCGTCACATTTGTTGTCCCCCCCCCCCCCCCCCCCCCCCCCCCCCCCCCCCCCCCCCCCCCCCCCCCCCCCCCCCCCCCCCCCCCCCCCCCCCCCCCCCCCCCCCCCCCCCCCCCCCCCCCCCCCCCCCCCCCCCCCCCATGAAATACCAGTATGAATTCATCACAATCATAGTCCAGGGAGAGCCTGTCCAGACTAATATGACAATCTCTGAAACTGCAAAAGGTCATTTCTGTGTCAGTAATAAGCGGCTTGGCTCGCCGATTTCACTGCCAGGTGGCGACCAACTCAATAGTCCTCTCTATCTCTTTCTCTCTATCCCCAACTAAAGATATCGTCACTAGGATCAGATCCTATTGAGTTGGTCGCCACCTGGCGGTGAAATCGGCGAGCTAAGTTGACCATTGCTGTAAAAACTAGTATAATTAAATACAATTTGTTTTTGGGGGTTTTCCATTATAGTCCCGTCAACAGCTATGGTCATCTCAGGACTGTCACCGTGTAAAGTTCGACCACTTAGTACAAAACACTCATCAATGTATCTTACCAACGTTCAACAACCTGTAAACAACAAAACATACAGTAGGTAAAGATCTTAAAAAGCCCATGGGCGGGGTAAGAAGCCCATGCCAATTATCTCATGAAACAAAGCAAATTTTAGTCAAATTTGCCCATAGTGTTTGAAGACGGGGTAAAAAGCCCATGGGCGGGTAAGAAGCCCATGCCAATTATCTCATGAAATAAAGCAAATTTAGTCAAATTTGCCCATGAGACATTAACACTCGTCTCATGGGCAAAATGTGACTGAAATTTGCTTTATTTCATGAGATAATTGGCATGGGCTTCTTACCCGCCCATG
This sequence comes from Phymorhynchus buccinoides, assembly GCA_017654935.2. Classification (NCBI taxonomy): domain Eukaryota; kingdom Metazoa; phylum Mollusca; class Gastropoda; order Neogastropoda; family Raphitomidae; genus Phymorhynchus; species Phymorhynchus buccinoides. The sequence goes on along the minus strand of CM065699.1, from coordinate 43,090,301 downwards.
GGCTTTTTACCCCGTCTTACCCTACAATTCATAACATGACACCTCCAACATTGCACCCTATAGCACATAAGTCCACACAGTGCTGGAAACGTTGAGCCATATCACAGTTATGAGATCTGGAATGCATTATTACGCATCTGTTCAACCACACAGGTAATACTGGCACCAGCTCCCCCGAAGTCGGAGTGTGGCTGCCCACGTGGCGGGGTAATCAAAAAACGGTCACACGCATAATGTTCTCATCCCTAGCTGGATGCATTTGTACCATAGTCAGGCATCAGGATAGTCAGAGTCCAATCCTTTGAAAATCGCGGTTCAAGGGCCACCAGTGTTGTGGGACAACACTGAAATCAGTTCCCAACATGACCACAAAGGCTTTATGCAGTGAGAAATCACTATAAAATGCTATTTAACCCTTTCACCGCCAGCCATACTTCAGCCAAAAATTTCCATTAAATTTACCTGGGTAGAGAACAAAATCCATCTGCAGTATTGGGGATTCTTCTGTGACAGATATAAAATAAGGTCTATCCTTACTTCCCAAAACTAAGACAATAGGGTCTTTGGATAATAGACCCCAATTTGATGCCTTTTAGTGACATAGGTGTTAAATCACTGTGGTGCTAAAATGCGACTTTGGCGGTGAAACGGTTAACACAAAGGATACACTCAATAAAAAAAAAGGCAAAACCTCTGTCAGAAGTTCTCAATCCTCTGAAATTAGCCGATCCTCTGACAGTTCTGATGCCTGCATAGTGTTCAAGTGCTTCTGCTGTTGGGATGATCCCTGGAGTCTTTTAGCCAGGGTACATCCACAATCAACAACAACAACAAAAACTGGCATCAGCCAAACAAAGAAAGAAACACAAATGTAAGTAGAGATAACAGTGAAAACCCATCACTAAGGACAACCACAATTAGATTTCTTCGACTGAGGCACTAAGGTCAAACAAGAGTTATCTTCCTCGATGAAAGGTTAAAGACCCTCCACGTCACGTGTCAATTTCACGGTTTTCGCGTGTTTTCCCTCTTATAGCTGGTAAGAAATCTTAAGAAATCTTGCTAGCATAAGAGGGAATGTGACACGTGACGTGGGGGGTCTTTAAAGGTTAGTCTTGAAATTGTTTTGTTCTTTTAAAGATAAAGAAGAAAAAAAGAAGGAAAAAGAGTCCCTCCTGGCAGGCACAAATCTCACTTTCAAATTGGTTCACACACAAAATCTCAGTTTCAAACGGGTTCGCCCCCCAAAAAAAAATCAGTGTTAAATTGGTACATAAAAATTCCACAAATTGGTACACAAAATCTCAGCTTCAAACTGGTTCAATTATATATCTAAAAAAAGAGTTCATTATCACAGGTAAAAGATACAATAAATAGCCATTTTTGTATTAATGTCTGAATTCCGGCATTCCATCTGGTCATGTAGAAACAAGGCGCGTTTTGACCAAAAAGCTGTTAGTCCAGATAACATTAATATGTACTCTCTGTTTGTCTCCAGTCAAGTCCCTTTTGTACATTGATTTTTAGCGTCTCAGTCAGTATGAATTCATTTTGCTTTGGGAATTTTCCAGTATGTGTTAAGTCACAGCGGAGGGCTTGGTGTTTAACTTTGGTGCTACTACTTAAACCGGTTGTTTCACTAGTCTGTATTTCACATTGTAACTCACTGATGATCTGATGATGATCACTGATGATCTGATGATGATCTGATGATGGTCACTGATGATCTGGTGATGATCTGAAGATGATCACTGATGATCTGATGATCTGATGATGGTCACTGATGATCTGATGATGGTCACTGATGATCTGATGATGGTCACTGATGATGATCACTGATGATCTGATGATGGTCACTGATGATGATCACTGATGATGATCACTGATGATCTGATGATGGTCACTGATGATCTGATGATGGTCACTGATGATCTGATGATGGTCACTGATGATCTGATGATGATCTGATGATGGTCACTGATGATGATCACTGATGATCTGATGATGGTCACTGATGATGATCACTGATGATCTGATGATGGTCACTGATGATGGTCACTGATGATGATCACTGATGATGATCACTGATGATCTGATGATGGTCACTGATGATCTGATGATGGTCACTGATGATGATCACTGATGATCTGATGATGGTCACTGATGATCTGATGATGGTCACTGATGATCTGATGATGGTCACTGATGATGATCACTGATGATTTGATGATGATCATTGATGATCTGATGATGATCACTGATGATCTGATGATGGTCACTGATGATCTGATGATGGTCACTGATGATCTGATGATGGTCACTGATGATCTGATGATGGTCACTGATGATCTGATGATGGTCACTGATGATGATCACTGATGATTTGATGATGATCATTGATGATCTGATGATGATCACTGATGATCTGATGATGGTCACTGATGATCTGATGATGGTCACTGATGATCTGATGATGGTCACTGATGATCTGATGATGGTCACTGATGATCTGATGATGGTCACTGATGATCTGATGATGGTCACTGATGATGATCACTGATGATTTGATGATGATCATTGATGATCTGATGATGATCACTGATGATTTGATGATGATCATTGATGATCTGATGATGATCACTGATGATCTGATGATGGGAGTGCCTGCAGTTGAGATTGTGAAAGAGCGAGTGAGGGAGTGTACACATGTTGTGTACACATGTTGTGTACATGTACCGAGGGTGCGCAACTCTGTGTGTGTGTGTGTGTGTGTGTGTGTGTGTGTGTGTGTGTGCATGCGCGCATGGACGTATGACTCTTTTATGTGTTTAAAGATGTTTATTCCTTACTCCCCTTTTTAATATCTGATCATTTCTTGGGAAGGGGGGTGGGGGGGGGGGAGAGTAATTCTGACAGCATTTTGATTATATATTGTATACCATTTTTACATTTTTATTGGTACTTTTATGAGTATTAGTAGTATTGCTATTATCCTATTATCTTTGTTATTATCATTATTCGCATTTTACGCACAATAATGTACACATGTTTTTTCATGATTGGAGTGGTTGAGGAGCATGGATGTGAGAGAGTGGTCTTTTGATCATAGCTTGTTCTGCTTGTGTACTTTGTAACATGTTGTTTTTGGGGGGAAAAAATTGTTTTATAAAAATGAAAAAAAAAAATACAACATGAGAGAAGTCCATAAATAGGCAATGTAATAAATATGTGACCTAGCACCATGAAAGGGACATTAAGTCGCTGGGCAAGTTTCTCACAACAGGCTTGGAAAGTCAAACATCTCATTTTTTGTCAATTCTGAGTTATGGGTAATTTCGTGTTCTCTAACGTCTTATATTTCATGTGTATAAAGGACAATCTTTAATATGGTGTCTAAATGGTCTTATAAGTGCCTTAAAACGAGTAGGTCGATGCATTTTCTTCATCAAGGCTAGACTTCAGATTGTGTTTTCTCAAAATGTCAGACACTCACCCTACTAACTTTAAATGCTCATAACTCTGGAACGGAAAAAGATACAAGAATGGTTCTTGTATCATTAGAAAGAGAATTGTCTGAAGTTGGCAAAGGTATACTTTCCTCAGAACGATCAGTTTGACACTTAATGTCCCTTTTGTGGTGCTGGGTCACTTGTTTTTTTAGCACAACATGCGCTTTCAATAAAAAGATCAAGTTCACATCACGACAAAGTCATCAGTGGCAGTAAAAAAAAAAAATTAAAATGCAGATTATTATATAATTACGCATTCAAAACGAATGCCCACTGACACACTAAGACTGACAAAGTGACTTAGAGTGTATTTTTAAAACAATAAAACATCTCAAAACTTTTCCCCCCGTGAGGATACCGGGGGGTCTTTTGTACAAATAGTTCCCCCACCTTCTGGAAGTTCTGTGCTTGTAACTTCCTCTAATTCTGTCATTCTCTTTGACTCTGCCTTTTCCCTTTGCTTACTGTTATCTGCTATCTTTCTATCTCACTGGTCCATTCTCCTGCCTTTTTTCTATAAATTCTTACAAAGATTTCTTCAGCCAAAGTCGGACATGCCGGGCCTAACTATTTCTTAGTTAGGCGCATAACGGCAGCATGACGCATCTACGCTCATATGGCAGGAAACTGTCTGAGCGAACAAAGAAGAAGAAGAAGAATCTCGAACGAATATCACCGGAAAAATAATTTTGACACAGGAGATCCACAGTTTTCCATTTCAAGGTATTTTGTTTGTACATTTAAAAAACAAACAAAAAGCAACAATATTAAGTTATATATAAAATCATATTTTGCGTGTTAGTAGCACAATCTTAATCTTAGTTTTAATCACAAGAATTTCACCCAAACAAGACTTTATTTTTTGGCACATCAAAATACATACATGTATTTGACTCATGTTGAGCATGTGACAGTTTAAAATATATATGTTTTAAAAACTTTGGGTCTTTCTGGGTATTGCAGTACCTCCAGGAAAGGATGCTTTATCACAGATTACTATATTTCATTATGATTATGCACACATACACGCCCACACGTCAAATTCTCAATCCCAGGCCAGGCGAGATAGTTTTAAAAGTTTTTGAAAAAATGTTTTTAAAAGGACTCATGTTTTATCAAGAGAATCATTTCAATCAAAGCACAAGAGGATTTGAAGTAAAAAATATGAGTGACTAATGATTTATCAGTTACTAGCGCAACTACTTCTGAGTAACTCAAAAGACGCCTAGTAACGGTAAAACAAGTAATGGAAACATGAGTACAGCAAATTTGAAGCGATTCGGTTAAGAAAACGGATTTAAGGTATAGCGCGCGCGTTTCTGAAACCGATTCGTTTCCGCTTTGGCACAATGATAGTCACCGTCCATTGGTCATCTACCTATCAAAGCAAGGCAATCGGCCCAGAAACGCCTCAAGTACGGGCGCCGAGAGGCCGGCGGATGCGCGTTTCGCGCATTAAAAAAAAAGAAAAAGAATGATACAACCGCCTTGGTTGCCGTTGCCATCGCCCCGTTAGGGCTCACAGCAATTTGAAGCGATTCGGTCGAAAAACGGCGGAGTTATAAGGCCCGTCTTTGTGTTTCAGACACACCACACACACACACACACACACACTTACACTTGGACACATATGATGCTTTTTTTCCCTTCTACTTCTGAGCAACTCAAAAGATTTTTGCAGAATGTGTAAAACAAATTATTGAAACATAAGAAAAGATGTGAATGTAGGCAGAGAAAATGGATTTAAGGTCAAAAGGCACAAAGAAAAGTTTGTTGTTGCTTTTCCTAAATGAACACAAAGCATTTATATATGAAAGCACCCCAATCACACTTCACCTCAAGGCTTTCCGTTTAATTTTAAACAAATAAAAATGCTGCTTAAAAAAAAAGAAAAAGAATGAATCAACCACTTACACAAAATCAGGATTTCTGTATACATTACAACAAGTGCCACTTAAGACCTACTTCCCTGAGACATTGCCCTTCTTTGTAAGTATTGAAATTACCTCCCTTATAAGACCCCTCCCTTATAAGACCTCATTTTGGATGATTTTTGAAGGTCTTACAAGGGAGGGTTCCACTGTACTAGCAATGAATTCACAAATTATTGCAGACACTCCAGAATGTGAATTATTAGGAATGCGTTTTATGTGTATACTCCATGTATTTAGTGCACGTAGAGTCTCATCAAATAGAAAAGAAGACACCTCAAATGTGGAAACTTCTAGCAACAGTAATAATAATAATAATAATGGATATTTGTTGCACTCTTTCTCCAAAGAGCTCAGAGCGCTTACAAAGTTAACTTTAGACAATCAACAATAACAATAGTAATAAACACAAACAAAGCAATCAGAAAACAGTTTTGAAGTTGTGAACCTGCGTAAGTGTGTGACTCGGTATCTAATGCTAATACTAGTGATGAACCTGCGTAAGTGTGTGACTCGGTATCTAATGCTAATACTAGTGATGAACCTGCGTAAGTGTGTGACTCGGTATCTAATGCTAATACTAGTGATGAACCTGCGTAAGTGTGTGACACGGTATCTAATGCTAATACTAGTGATGAACCTGCGTAAGTGTGTGACACGGTATCTAATGCTAATACTAGTGATGAACCTGCGTAAGTGTGTGACACGGTATCTAATGCTAATACTAGTGATGAACCTGCGTAAGTGTGTGACACGGTATCTAATGCTAATACTAGTGATGAACCTGCGTAAGTGTGTGACACGGTATCTAATGCTAATACTAGTGATGAACCTGCGCAAGTGTGTGACACGGTATCTAATGCTAACACCAGTGATCGCACTAGGAATTTTGAAAACCGGTCCCATCAGAGACAATGCCCCCCAACAACCGGTGTCAAAACCAGTCCCAGGGATACCAAAACCGGTGAAAACCACAATACCAAAACCTCTGTTAAAACAATTTATCAGTCCTATCAAAAATGTATCTGTCAGGACCTTGGACTGACAGGTCAACTTTTTTTCATTATTTTGGTTTTGCAATCAGTATTTTACTGATAATTAGTAAACGCGATCACTGGCTAACTGGCGATCACTCATTAAACTCACGTAAGTCAACAATGTAAAATGCATACATTTGTATACATTTCTATTATTTTTAGTCACAGAGAGATGTCTCTAATAAATTCAGGATGCTCCCGCATGGAGAGCGTGTCGCTGCAGTGCAGCACCACGTCTGTATTAAGTGTGTATTGAAATTATGGATTAATGTGCAAGCTCACACATATATATGAGTAGAAAGTGTATGTATATGTGTATTACGAATGCATGAGGCTGTTAAAAGACAACTACAGAAACAAAATTTATAAATTGTGAGACTCAGATTCGAGTCAGAATGGCATGTATGCATAACAAGAATTTTGTGCGTGTGTGTTATTTACGCAAGATTTTCATCTTCTTTATATCTATTCTTTCCTTCATATAAACTTTAGTAAAAACAAAACAATAATACATGTTCTTGCTTTTGTTATGAAGAAATTCTTTGCTTAAATCTAAAACAATCCTCTCTCTCTGATCTCTCTTGTTAGTCTCTCTCTCTGTGATTTATCTCGTTGGTCAAACACACACACACACACCTCTATCTCTTTCTTCTTCCTACTCATATCATCATATATGCACGACAGTCTCGTCGCGCCCATCATAAGAAGAGCCCCTACAGTGGCGCTGTACAGCTGCAGCACCATTTAACCTCCCAGTTCCACCCACCACGCTTCCCTCCGAGTCTGTCTGCTGCACATTCTCAGTAGTGTGCCCCAAGGATTGTACATGTCCCACCGATTGCTGCGACCCCGTGAATCCCACTGATTGCTGTGACTGCGACTCTGTGTGTCCCAATTCTGACTCTTCCTTCTCCACAACACCCTCCGGCCCCAGCTGTGATGAAGGCGGGTGCGGCGGTGGTGGTGGTGGCGCTCTCACCACGTAGGCCCCGACCAACGAGCGGTTGTCGATGTGGTGCAAAATGTAGGCCGCGGCCATCGCCAGCACAAACTCCACCACCGTCAAAACCGGGCCCAGCACGCGGGGGATCAGCAAGACGTCGAAGAGGTAGCCCAGAACAACGCCATGACACGCGTCCTCACGCACATACACCGAGCCGTTGTTGTTGTTGTTGCCGACGACGACGGAACCATTTCTTGCCAAACATGCGTCGCTCTCGCGAGCGCACAAGCACGACGAAGGATACACACCTTCGCTGGCGTTGCGCGACAAAAACAGCCAGTCCGAAGCTCCGCTCACCCCACAGCATTCGAACTTCTCTTGCAGTTGATCCACGCAGTCCCCGGCCCCTCCTCCGCTCTGGTAATAACCCGCCCAGGTGGAGTTCATCAACGACTTCAACCTCCCGTTGTCAGCGCTGACGTACATGACGTGCGCAGAAATGGCGGCGGAGAACTGCACGACCAGGATGATGATGAGGACGATGCAGACGGGGACCAGGCTCACAGAGGAGAGCTGGCTCGGACTGCGTGCACTGAGGCAGGTGCACAGGCTGAGGAAGGCTGTGGCACAGCCCGCGACCAGGAGGAGGTAAACCCCAGGGAAGAACTCCTGGAAGAACCGATATATATATATAAATTAAAATTAAAAACAAGGAGTCCAAGTGCTTTTTTTATGGGTGTCATTTCTCCCAAATTTTCGCGGACTTTGCGCCCGCTTCGTCAGGGGATGATTACTTTTCTTTAAAATTCCGTCATTTAAAGCAAAGCAAATGATGTTCTCCCGGACAGTGCGGAGTTGGCAAACACAGGGGCTTTCAATCCTTACCATTATATATATATATACAAAGAATCCGTTTCTATGTGCGATTCAGTCTTGTTTTAATCACTTGTCATTTTACCACTGACGAAGACGAATAAACGTCGGAATATTTGGAAATTTTATATCTTGTTTGTTGGCGGTTTTTTTAACTTTTGAAAGTTTGTACTATATATACAAAGATATAGATAATGGGGATCGCGTTTCGATTGTTATGCATATTTTCTGCTCATGTCATTGGATTTTTGTTTCATGTTTTTATTCCATTTCTATTATAAAGCGCTCTGTAGCCTACACAGTAGGATGGGCGCTATATAAATTTTCCTCATTATTATTATTATTATTACTGGTAACGTATACCGTATTTTTCAGACTATAAGGCGTACCTTTGCATAAGGCGCACCCCCCAAAAATGTTACCCAAAGTTCAGATTTTGTTAGTTTTATTATTTTACTATTTTATAAGTCATATTATAATGCACAGGGGTCTGAATTTTGGGGGGAAATATCGCCTTATAGTCCGAAAAATATGGTACTGTTTGGAAAACCAGAATACTGAAGGAATAATACTGCACTCTACACCCTAAAACTAAAGTAAAAGGCAAACAGCTACTAACGAGGCGCATGCGATACCTGTTCACCCAGCTAAAAGCAAGAGAGGCACAGAGGAGAGGACATGTCCAGGAACTGACTCAAAAAGGAAGCCCCAAGTTCAAGAAATGATCATATATGCACACAAATTAACTGTCGATTCAAGAATGAAGCAGACAGGCCTCTGATCTTGAAGACACTTAGACATACATGTAAGTAAAAACGATACACAACACAGAACAAACAAATGTAGCCTCGAAGAATTTTAACCTTTACCGGATCATGCTTTTGACTACACGGACACGATGGCGGGGGTCTTCCACCACCCCCTATTCAGCAAAGAGCAAATTCCGAGGTGTTTATCCCTGTCCGGATGGCGGGGGTCTCCCACGACCCCTACTTGTCAAAGAGGCACCATGTGTTTATCCCTGTCCGGATGGCGGGGGTCTTCCACGACCCCTACTCAATGCACTGCAGTGCTCTTTAAAGTAGGGGTCGTGGGAGACCCCCGTCATCCGGACAGGTATATCAAAATTACGCGTCATATTACGTCATTTATATATTATACACATTAATAAAATTTAACACACTTAAAGCCATTTACGTTTTTGACAAAGTCATGACATTTCATGAAGATTGCTTAAATAGTTTTAGAGATATAACATGTTTTGTGTGTCAAGGGGTCGTGGGCGACCCCAGAAGTCCGGTAAAGGATAAAGTAAACACAGAAACAATGAGGCTTGGAAAGGATTTATATTGACACATCAATAACCAAAGATGGAGATTTATTTCTCCGTCTCTAAAAGGCACACAACTGCTATCAAGGACACCTACGGTACCTGGAAGAAGTCGCAGTCTGCCGGCCTCCTGGAGAGGATGACGGCGGCACCGAGGATGACCCCGAGGCCAAAGACGAAGAAGAAGAAGCAGAAAATGGACAAGAAGTAGCGCTTCGCCCGCACTCGCAGGGAGGGTTCTTCGATTTGCGGGAACTTGAACCGACCCATGGTGAAGACCCTTTGTCCGTTAGTGCTGCCTGTCACTGCTGAGGCGAGTTACCCCCTGCCTCCAGGTTCTGCAAAGCAACATGTCATTGATGACGTCATAGTCCTGGAATACTGGTTTTTGGTTTAGACAAGTCAGAAAAGATATATAATCTCTAGACCATTTTCTCAGATTGAGTCTAACAGGTCTCCTTTAACCCTTTCACCGCCAGACATATTTCAGCCAAACATTTCCATTAAATTTACTTGGGTAGAGAACAAAATCTGTCTGCAGTATTGGGGATTCTTCTGTGATATATATATAAAATAACTTCCCAAAACTGAGACAATAGGGTCTTTGGGTAACAGACCCCAATTTGATGCCTTTTAGTAACATAGGTGTTAAATCACTGTGGTGCTAAAATGCGACTTTGGCGGTGAAAGGGTTAAAAAAAATTAATACAAGTGGCTACGGTTACGAGGTTGTTGCAACACTCGGACCATGTTCAGGGATAGTAACTCTTGCTAGTCCATTTTTTTATCAACAAAATAATGCAAATTTTGTTATTTCATATATTTAGCGCATCAAGGTTTCGCTAAAATGAGGAAAAGGGTTAGGAACATGTTAGAATCAATGTTAGAAGTTTTTGAAGACATACGCACAAGTTTAGCATTCCGTGATTGAGCCTTGTAACCATAGCCTGGAGAATAAAGCCTCTGCCTTTATAGTTAAGAAAGTCAATAATTTATCAATTTTTCTTCTTCTTCAAAAGTTCTTGGTCACGCCGACTCAATAGATCTTAAAGTGACTTATGGGGTTGCGCTAGATTTTTTAATTTTAACTCATACACTTAAAAAATTTTAAATTATTAACGGACCATAGACCTTTATTTCGCAGTATCCAAGCAAGACCAATCCGGCTACGGTAGCGGTCCCCGGGGACGAATCCTGACCGGCACAGCTCCTGCTCTTCATTTACCACTGAACTTCGATCTATGGCCCCCTAACCCTATTTTGTATTTAAAATGACACGTTGTTGAGCTCCCTCTTGAAGGATACCAAGGAGGGAGCCTCAGCTGCTGCGGCTGGAAGGGAGTTCCATACAGGGATGGTCATGGGGACAAAAACCTGTATTTAAAAACATTTGTCTTTGTTGATAGTTGTCTGAATTTGAGGGAGTGGTATGATCTGGTGCGGAAGTTACCAGGAATGAGGAAGCGCTCAGCTGAGATGTCAACAAGGCCACTTATGATTTTATACATCATGGTGATCTGGTGTTATATCCTGTGGCAGTGAAGGGATTAAGTATAATCAACGGTTCTTCTTCTTCTTCCTATTGGGGATGTTTATCCTGCCCCACGCCCAAAGTCTTCATTTAGACTGCAACTGGCGCACAGGATGCATGCTACGAGAGTTCGTGTCATCCATCCCACGGCACAACATGGCCTACTCCTACCGATTAGTGGAATGGGCTTTAACGTGTGCGCAAGATCTTTGTGCATGCGTTCGCACACGGGATCTCGGTTTTAAGTCTCATCCGAAGGACGTTTTCCCCAACTGATGTCAGGTACTGATTTTACACCTGGGTGGAGTGAGGAAAATAGGAGTAAAGTGCCTTTCCCAAGGACACACCACTGCGACCCCAGCTGGATTCAAACCCACACACTCGCAAACCTGACGGATTATGAGCCAGCGGCTCTTACCAACTGCGCTACAGCGGCTCCTGGTTTGATCTTTTTAATCCTATTTTGCTAGACTAAAACTCAAGCTAAGATTTGAGAGTGAGAAATGTCAAACAAGAGTTAGCCAGTCCAGCTACATCAGTGTCAAGTCAGGGGTACCACAGGGGTCAGTGTTGGGTCCATGCCTATTTCTGGTAGGATATAAATCCTCACCCTATCCCTTTCTCGAGCCAGGCAGAATGCTGCTTCTTAATGAGCAGATTGTGTTCATGTTGACGGTCTGCGAGTAGCCAGGCATCCGGCCTTAGCCCCTGAAGACTTCATTGATCACTTATCACAAATCGAGCAGACTAATAAGATCCGGACTTCCTTACTCGTCGAACCCAATCACTGAATCAGATCTTCAGTTAGAAACAACAACATAGCAATAAAAAAAATTCCCTCCTCAGACACCGACCAGTTCAAAACTCTTTCTTTGTTAGAACAACAACAGAGTGGAACCATCTGAATAACAGCACTGTCCCAGCCATGAGGCCTTCAAAAGACAGCTATCAGTCAACCAACATCAATAAACCGCCTCTGCACAATCTCTCCCCGCCACAATTATGCCAGACTACTGGATTGCAGTGACGTATTTAAAAGAGGAAGAGGAAGAACAATACTCTTCCTGCACATATACCACAAAATCTAACACTGTAAGACTAAGAGCATGAAATTGAAAACCTTAACAATTACACCAACATCTCAAAACTGCCGTATGAGCATGACCAGAAGGCAGATTTGCCAAAAACAAAATATAAAAACCTCTCAGCTGCAAAAGTTCAAACTAAAATGAAAGGACAGTGAAGAGGCCGCAAGGCTAAATGTCCCAACTACCTGACCTGAAGAATTTGAATAGGCCTAACACTAAGTAACACTAACACAGTAACTTGAGTAAGTGAGTAACACTAGTAACAGAACTTTGTTATTTCAATATTTGCTTTCTTCTTCTTTCTCAATCCAACCACCTTTCAATTTCCAAATCAAAGCGCTTGCTCTGGTCATTAATGACAAAGGTGACGTTGCAATTTCACGTGACATAAACGACATTTAAAACCATGGACTATTGCGCAATCAAATGGTAGTTTAACCACTCACAAGTTACACACAAAACATAAGAAGACTTCGTTTGTTTATTCTTCCTAGTTAACCCCCTTTCCATTTCAAGGGAAACAATGCCTGATACATTTCCGGTATTTGATTAGAGTTGTTGCCCTTTGAATACGACATTTTCACACATTGACACAGCACGAGACGGTGGGACAAATCTGTGCATATTTTGAAGATGACCACTTTGGAAAATGCTAACCCAATGGTCTTTCGACGGTCAAAAGAAAGACCAATTCTTCCCGAAGAGGAAGATGACAATGTCGTGGACAAGATAGACAGCAGAGAGGTTTTTGGTACGTCCAAATCACTAGAGTGGAGTGTATGACTTACTGTTACTGTAGACGAGTGTAGTCAGTAGTGTTACGGCCCGATACGTCTCTTGGCCCAATACGTATCGGGCCGTGGCCCAATAGAGAGTTCCGTATTGGGCCAGACCAATGCGATACACACTGGTGGGCTTGGCCCAACAGCGTGCAAATGAGGTTGTTGGAAGTTCAGTTTAACGTCGCGTATCGGCTTTCGCCATGTACGACGGGCTGAACAAACCAACCAGGATATAAACAAAAATTTATGTTCCTGAATCACTGTCTTAGCCAAAAGGCCAAGAAGCGATCAGAATTTGAACATGAGGTTGTTTTGTCCGACCAATACGTTGCGGGCCTGCCCAATAGAGCATTTGCCACGCGCCGGTGACCTTGAATTTCACAGTTGAATTTAGAGAGTTGAATTAGAAAGGTCAGCGCAACTCGGGCAGAACGAGCACGGGCAAATTAGTAGTCTAGTATAGAGAACGAACACTCGTGGCAAACGCCCTATTGAATAGCGATCAGGAAGATCGGGAATTCCCAAAACACTTGACGGTTGTTGAAACTTTGGATGAATGTGGTTTGGCTTATGTTTCAGTCTCTTTCTCTGTGTGTGGGGTTTTTTTCCCATACATTTGTTCTGTCTCTTTTGCTATCTTTCTGAGCTCTCTCCCTCAGTCTTGGTAAAGTTGGTTTCTGTGTCTGCCGGTTTCATGAGGAAAAAAAATGCTGGTTATCTCCTGTCTTTCTTCCGATCCTTTCTCATGGCTGAAGTGTGTTTGTTGAAAATTTACGCTGAGAAACTGCATTTTTCTGTGAAAGGAATGTTTATGGCTAGTCACTAAGTTAGTGCCAGCTTTTTATTCATAGAACCAGATATTCATTGGTTATTCATAGAACCGGATGTTCATTGGTTATTCATAGAACCGGATGTTCCCGGAAACAGAGTGCCAGACTGTTTCAAGATGTGCCAGATCTCGGTTAATTGTATTTTTCCGTTATTGCCTTTCTTACCATACATAAAGCTGTATTTTAGGAACATTTTTAGCTAATAACCTTTTTGGAATACTAACCCTAACCGTAACCCTAGCCCTAACCCTAACCCTACCCCCCACCCTATAAGACGGAAAAACGCAACGAACCACAACTGTGACAAATCGCGGTGTACTGCAGTACATAGTGGGGGGTAGGGTTAGGTTTAGGGCTAGGGTTAGGGTTAGGGTTAGTATTCCAAAAAGGTAATTAGCTAAAAATGTTCCTAAAATACAGCTTTATGTATGGTAAGAAAGGCAAAAACGGAAAAATACAATTAACCGAGAAATGCATGGGGGGTGGCACATCTTTACTTTTACCGAAAACACACCTTTTTTTCTCTATTGGGCCTGGGCGATAAGGTGTTTTGTATTGGTCTGGCCCAATGCGGAACTCTATTGGGCCACGGCCCGATACATATTGGGCCAAGATACGTATCACTGCTATCAGGCCGTAACATTTAGCCTTGCGGGCCGTACTTCAAGTCTTCAATAAGTTCATGTCACGCCGTCTCAGTAGACATTACAGTGACTTAAGAGGTTGCGCAATGCGTAAAATAAAATAATGAGAAAACTAATTGGGGGCAAAGTGTGTGAGGGAAAAACAAAACATTCTTGTTCTTGTTGTGATTTGACTGTATTTGAATGAGTGATTTGACCTAGTGCGGGTGTTGCCAGGGAGGAGAAACTGTTCCGCTTTGATGTCTATGAGGTCGTTGACGACTTTGTGCATCATGGTGGCCTGCTGTTTTGATCTTGCCTCAAGTGATTCCCATTGAAGCTTGGAGAGCATGGCTGTGACGCTACTGGTGGTATCATAGCAGTTGTTCACGTATCTGGCCGCTCTTCTTTGAACAGCTTCGATCTTCTTTGCTAGTTCTGTGGTGTGAGGGTTCCATACTGTTGAACAGTATTCCAGATGTGGGCGCACTAAGGTGTTGTATGCGTTTGTTTTTGTTGTTCTATTTGCTGTTTTCAAATTTCTTTGTAGGAACCCTACCATACTGTTTGCTTTTTGGTGACCCTGTTGACATGGGTTTTCCAGTTCAGTTTGTTACTAATATCCACTCCTAGGTATTTAGCACTTGACATTTCTTCTAGGCAGTGGCCCTTCAGGTGGTATTGGAAGGCGATAGGTTTGCGGGACTTGGAGTGTGCGCGTGTGGTACGTTCGTGTTTGTGTGTGTGTGTCTGTTTAGTGCGTGCGTGTGTCTGTGTTTAGTGCGCGCGCGCGTGTGTATAATATATTTTTTGTAATTTCTTTATTTATATTGCTTGCTGGTTTATTCATTTATTATTGTAAGCGCTTAGGGCTTTTTTAAGATTAGGCGCTATAAATGCTAATTATTATTATTATTATTGCATTGCATTTTGGGGGGTGGAATTCCATGCCCCAGCGTTTTTCCCATGCGGATAGGGTGTTGAGATCCTCTTGCAGTCATCTGTGCTCTTAATCTGTCTGTAGACAATACAGTCATCTGCAAATAGTCGTGCTTGAGATTTGAGCTGGTCCGGGAGATCGTTGATAAAAAGGAGGAATAGAAGTGGGCCAAGGACTGTGCCCTGGGGGACTCCGCTAACCACTGCCGCTGTGTCTGATTTGGCCCCATCGACTAAGACTTGCTGGGTTCGGTTCAACAGGAAGGATTTGATCCACATACATGTGCGTAGTTCCTTGGACACCATAATGGTAAATCTTTCGGAGAAGGCGCTCATGTGGAACCTTGTCGAAAGCCTTAAAAAAAAATCCAGCACAATCATGTCAGTTTGGATTCCTTTGTCCATATTTGAGGCAAGTTCATGAGTCAAAGTAAGGAGCTGGGTCTCACAACTTCTCCTCGCTCTGAAACCATGCTGGCAGTCTGTAAGGATGTTGTGTCTGTCAAGGTGCCTCATGACTAGTTTAACTAGGCCCTACTAGAACTTCACTAAGTGTAGCATAGCCATAGCCTAGGCCATAGCACTAGCAGCATAGCATAGCAATTTGGCACTATTGAAATTTGAATAGGCTTATTTTTTAAGCCTTTTGCCCTCTTGATATTGTTTCTAGTGATATCAATATACTTTTTTTTACCCGTGAACTAATAGGCTTTTGTGTATTGATTTGAATCCTAATAAACTTTATTTAAACAAGGGCATCGCCGAGCGGCAGATAATATTATGTCCTTTGCCGACTATGCCCTGTACCTGCCCCGCCCTGTACCTCCCTTGCCCCTCACATGTTAGGCCCCCGTCCTCCTTGTGTCCTTTGGGTGATACACCTACACACCCTTGACTGGGTGCAAATCCTTTTACGGGATGCACACCCTTAATTTGTGGGGTGTACACCCTTAACACTGAGACATGTCTGCCGCTCGGTGACATTTAAGCCCCACGTGGCACATTTTGTGCTACAATGTATTTTACTTTTAGTGTTAGACCCCCTCTACTGGGATGCACACCCTTAATTAGTTTGGGGTGTACACCCTTAACTCGGAGACATGTCTGCCGCTCAGTGACATTGAAATTCCACGTGGCATAATTTGTACTGCAATGTATTCTACTCTTCTTTTTACACACCCACACAAAATTTGGAGTGATTCTATACAGTATTTCACGAGATATAGGAGGGTGAAGAAAAATGGAAACATGTCTGCCGCTTGGCAACATTGTATTTCTGAGGGATAATATATGTACGAATGTGTTATACTTTTAGGCTCACATCATCACGCAAAATTTGAAGGGATTCTGTCTTCTAGTTCACGAGATACAGCTTGGACACGAAATATATAGCGCAAAGAAGGACATTTCGGTTTTCAGGGTCACAGGTCAAGGTCAGCATGGCGATAATTTATGCTCGGATGTTTTCTACTCTAGGTTATACAGTACCACACACAATCTGAAGCGCTTCTGTCAAGTAAAAATGTGGAAAATATGGCCTAAACCCCAATTGTTAGACCCCTACCACTTTCAAGGCCTACCAATCTCCTTGACCTTGACCTTGACCGTGATCGGTATGCCATCATCAGAACGGCCATAAGCCAAAGTACCTCCATGCCAAGTTTGAAGTCTCTAAAACCAACGGTGTGGAAGTTATAGCCCCTTAAAGATTTTCGGTTTTCAAGGTCAAGGTCACGACAGCGATAATTTACACCATCACACAAAATTTGAAGCGATTCGGTCAAGCGGTTCGGGAGATATTCTTGGGACAGACAGAAAAATACAACAACAAAGAAACATACACGAACGAAAATATACTCCTTTGCGATCGTAGATCGGCAAAGGACAATAAAGTTCCTCTAAATTTGAGGAGTAGTACATTACGCTTTTATATTTTTAAAGCGTAGAACGGCAGCACTTGGCTACTCTCCCTTTTGTGGGAAAATATGTTGTCGTCTTCTACTGTCTACATCCTCCTTCAGCATACTGAAGATTCACATGTGTATAAAACTGGGGGACTTTCCAGTCTGGCAGCTTTCGTCACGGCAGCTGTGGGGGTACTTGAAGATGGTTTAGGGGGGTTGGGGGGGGCAGTTGTCGTACCCTGGCTTAAAGACTCCAGGGATCATCCCAACAGCTGAAGCACTTGAACACTGGTACAAATGCATCAGCAAGGGATGAGAACATTACGTGTGTGATCGTTTTTTATTACCCCGCCATGTGGGCAGCCACTGTGGCATTCTCAAAATGGATTTGTTCTCAACATGTCTGCGCATGTGCGAAATCGATCATGACGTACCATCAAATTTTATCTTTTGTGTATTCAACACTAAATTGACCCTAAACTGATCCCTAACCCTATCCATAACCCTATCCCTAACCCTATCCCTATCCCTAGCTCTTCAACCATGCGCAAAATCCATTGCCATGACCTGAATTGAGGGAATATGGCATGAGTTCTATGTTCACACTAGAGGGAGAATAGCCAAGTGGCTGCTTTACCTGAATATGTGTAGTCTACTGCTGATTCAGTGTAACTACTGTAAGTGATGTGCTGCTCACCAAGTCAAGTGTACTAAAACTATGATTATTTATAAAATTGGATTTTGCACTGTTTGTCATTCTCTATAGAACTAGACGAGATGTTGTTTTTTTTGGTTGTTTTTATTGTGAGCTTCTATACTTATATAATTATGTTCTGAACCGGAGGGTTTAATGGTTCTTAAACCCAGTTCCAGCTGTAGGTCTTTCTGATTCTTTCTTCTTCTGTTAGATACATGCACCCTCCTAGTTCCATCACTGTTATCTCCAGAAGTGGCGACTGCGACGTATTGTTTCTGATCCCTGAGGATGCCACGGATAAAAGCGATAGTCTGGTCCAGATCTTTTTATCTTTACATAATATCAAAGTATCACCGTGTTTAACCCTTTCACTGCCAGCCATATTTCAACCAAAAATGTCCATTAAATTTACCTGGATAGAGAACAAAATCCATCTGCAGTATTGTGGATTCTTCTGACATATATAACATAAGGTCTATCTTTACTTCCCAAAACTAAGACAATAGGGTCTTTGGATAACAGACCCCAATTTGATGCCTTTTAGTGACATAGGTGTTAAATCACTGTGGTGCTAAATTGTGACTTTGGCGGTGAAAGGGTTAATGTTTTTGCTTGTGTGTTTGTTTTTCAGATATGATTCGAGAAATAAATGACCCCGAACATCCGCTGACTTTAGAGGAATTAAATGTAGTTGAGGAGTCTAAAGTGGAGGTACAGTATGTTTTTATTGATTTAACCCTAGTACTCTAGTTTGTATTCCCTTTGTTCTAATATACACTCAAATGTGACCCAGCACCACGAAAGGGACATTAAGTCGCTGGGCTAGTTTCTCACAACAGGCTTGCAAAGTCAAATACTTGATCAATTTTGAGTTATGGGTATTTTCGTGATCTCTAATATTTCATATTTATAAAGGACAATCCTTGTTACGGTCTCTAAATACTCCAAAAAGTGCTTTGAAATGAGTAGGTTGATGCATTTTCTTCAGCTAGGCTAAACTTTAGGCTGTGATTTCTCAAAATGTCTGACACTCACCCTATCAACTTTAAATGCTTATACTGTTATAGCTCTAAAATGGAAAATGTTACAAGAATGGTTCTTATATCATTTGAAAGAGAACTGTCTGAAGTTTCTAGCTGTACCATTATCTCAGAATGGTCATTTTGGCACTTAATCAATTAATGTCCCTTTCGTAGTGCTAGGTCACAAATAGCTTTTTTTTTTCACTGGTTGACATTAGCCTGTAGAGAGGGCCAATGGTAAAGTGAGCGCTGCGGTACAATAAATGATTTTCTGTGCAGTATTGGAAAATCACGGTACAGCTTAGTCTTTTGTGGGTAGACTAGTCATGACTCTCAAACCAGGGGGCATTTGCGCTGCGCTGGCTCAAGCATGGGTGCAACTGTTTTTCTTTTCACAAGGATTTTCTTTTCCTTAATTTTACCTGTTAAAGAACGTTCCTTTTCTTAAAGAAAAAAATTGTCGCACAAAAAAAGGCAATGGCAGATCAACTCAAATAAGTGGTAAGGGGTGTTTTGAAGTTGGTCTTCCTTCCTTCCTTCCTTCCTTCCTTCCTTCCTTCCTTCCTTCCTTCCTTCCTTCCTTCCTTCCTTCCTTCCTTCCTTCCTCCCTTCCTTCCTTTCTTCTGTGAGTGACCATAGTCACACTTAAGGCATATTTTCTTGTTATTTTTATTTATATTTTTTATTATACTTATAAATTTCTGGCATAATAAATTTTAATTTTCTGATGATAAGACGCTCTCAACATATTTGACATTTTTAGAAGCTCCATGTTTGTTTAGAGAAAAGCTGCAGAAAATCGTTGCATTTTAAAAAAACAAAAATTGTAATGGTGAATTGAAATAATTTAAAAAGCAATTAGTTTTTGCCACAGCGGGTAGTGTTCGAACTAATCTAAGATTTAATGATTACCAGTTCGTGTGTGTTGTTTTGGGGGTGTCCGTTTTCTAATTCATTTCAATTACAGTGACATGCTTATAAATCAGAATTATACTCCCATCCCACCGGGCCCTATCTATCTCTCTTTATTTCTATCGCCATGGTTTGGTCGCTCGCTGTCAAAAATTTCGTGTTTGTTTTTCCTCATATTGTTTCACGATAGTCTTTTATAAATTTCTTGCATGATAAAATTGAATTTTCTGATGATAAGACGCTCTCAACGTATTTGATATTTTCAGAAGCTCCATGTTTGTCTAGAGAAAAGCTGCAGAAAATCATCAATAAGTGTTGATAATTGTCCGATTGTCAATAATTTCGTTTTTGTTTTTCCTCATATTGTTTCACGATAGTCTTTTATAAATTTCTTCCATGATAAAATTGAATTTTCTGATGATAAGACGCTCTCAACGTATTTGATATTTTCAGAAGCTCCATGTTTGTCTAGAGAAAAGCTGCAGAAAATCATCAATAAGTGTTGATAATTGTCCGATTGTCAATAATTTCGTTTTTGTTTTTCCTCATATTGTTTCACGATGAAGGGCGGTGCCACGCATTACACTGACCTATCTGCCCATTCTGATACGAACATAAAGCCCTGGTACACAGTACATCCGGAATTTCCACGCGGAAATAATCAATAAGTCAAAGACAGAAGGAAACAAATAGACACGGACGAGGGGAAATTCGGACACGTACATATGTTTTTTTCCCTTCTTTCTTTTACTTATTTACGGATTGCGCACGGGTTTCTGCGCAGAACATCCGCGTGTTGTGTTGCCTAATTTTTTTTTATTCTTCTTCTATGTTCCCAGGACATATGGCCATAATGGATAAGGTACGTATGTGTCCGGTTTTCAGTTTTAACTGGTCTCCCCGCTGCGTACAGCCGACACATTCCGATTTCGGAGGAGCTCAAAGGAGAAAAATTAAGATTTTTTTGGAAAAAAGGCAGGAGAATGTGCTAATAAGACAGAAAAGAATAGTACTAGTAGATGATAGAAAGCAAAAGGGGAAAAGGCAGAGTCACAGAGAGTGGCAGATTAGGGGATGTTTCAAGCACAGAGCTTCCAGAAGGTGTGGGAACTATTTTTGCAAAAGACTCCCCGGTATCCCCACGGGGGGGATTTTGTTATAAAATTGTAATGGTGTGGTGAATGATGATGATTGGCAGGTGGACGATGAGGAGGAGCGCGTGCACATCCTCTTCACCCCCACCATCCCCCACTGCTCCATGGCCACCCTCATCGGGCTGGCCATCCGCGTCCAGCTCATCAGAGCCCTGCCCGCCAGGTTCAAGGTCAGAACAAATTACCGTAGTTTTCTGACCATTAGGTGCTTGTATTAAGGCGAATAGGGCAATTTTCAAGAAAATTCTGAAAAAAATTAAAATAAAAGGCGCCCTCATTTATAAGGCGATACACACCTCGCAAAAGAAAGTCAAACTTCGAAGCCCGTATGCGTCCGGTAAACGCTTGCCGACCTCCATTACTGCTGTCATAAACGAGAGTTGGCTCCCCTTTCAATTCATCCAAGTTCCATTGTGCGACTTCCTGTTGTTGTGTTTGCACCTTTCTTCGCGAAAGCTGGTAGAATTATGGCATTTTAAGCTATACAATGATGCTTTTTACATCCAGTGAAAGGTTATGGCATCTGTTGGGATGATAATAGGGATTTTGAAGCATTTTAACATGAGAATTCGTCATATCAGTGACTCGTGACCACTTTTGATACAAGTCCAGACTCACAGTAGACTGTATTGAACATGGCAGTCGTTGCCTCTCTTCTCATGATTTGTTCACTAATAGGGCGCCCTCGTTTATTAGGCACATATGTCGAAATTGGAGAAAAAATATCGCCTTATAGTCCGAAAATTACGGTACCAGTTTTTTTTCAGACTATAAGGCGCTCTTTATTATGTAACTACCGTATGTATTATATAAGGCACACCCCCTACACTTCACACAAACTTCAAATTTTGTTGTTATACGTGCTATATTATTCTCGGGACTGTCGCCAGAGTAAGCTAGGAGAGTTCTTTATTCTTAACCCTTTCGCAGCCAGCCATTTTCAGCCCCCAAAATACCATTAAGCTTAACTGGGTAGAGAAGAAAAAAAAATCTGCAATATTGCAAATTCCTCTGTGACGTGTATAACATTAGGCCTATCCTTACCTCACAATATTAAGAAAATAAGGTCTTTGGATTACAGGCCCTAATTTGATGCCTTTTAGTGACTTGGGTGTTAAACCACTGTGGTGCAAAAATGCGACTTTGGCGGTGAAAGGGTTAATGTAACTCTTCTAGCTTACTCTGGTGACAGTCCTGAGAAGACCATTGCTGTTGGTGGGACTATAATTATAAACAATGGCCCAGACCTACTGCCGCACACAATACAGACAGGCCAGTTTCCTGCCACGCACCATCAAGGCATGGAACAACCTCCCACACCAAGCAGCTGGCCCAGATCTACTGCCGCACACAATACAGACAGGCCAGTTTCCTGCCACGCACCATCAAGGCATGGAACAACCTCCCACACCAAGCAGCTGGCCCAGATCTACTGCCGCACACAATACAGAGAGGCCAGTTTCCTGCCACGCACCATCAAGGCATGGAACAACCTCCCACACCAAGCAGCTGGCCCAGATCTACTGCCGCACACAATACAGACAGGCCAGTTTCCTGCCACGCACCATCAAGGCATGGAACAACCTCCCACACCAAGCAGCTGGCCCAGATCTACTGCCGCACACAATACAGACAGGCCAGTTTCCTGCCACGCACCATCAAGGCATGGAACAACCTCCCACACCAAGCAGCTGGCCCAGATCTACTGCCGCACACAATACAGACAGGCCAGTTTCCTGCCACGCACCATCAAGGCATGGAACAACCTCCCACACCAAGCAGCTGGCCCAGATCTACTGCCGCACACAATACAGACAGGCCAGTTTCCTGCCACGCACCATCAAGGCATGGAACAACCTCCCACACCAAGCAGCTGGCCCAGATCTACTGCCGCACACAATACAGACAGGCCAGTTTCCTGCCACGCACCATCAAGGCATGGAACAACAGGCCAGTGTCCTGCCACGCACCATCAAGGCATGGAACAACCTCCCGGAGCAGGCTGTTGAGGCGGGGACCTTGGGCACCTTCATGTCCTGGGTCTCCAAATCACAATAACTTCACCCCACCTCACCTCTCTCTTTCCCCCCCCCCCCCCTCTTTTTCCCAGTGGCGCGGCATCACGTTGGGGCCTGTTTAGCGGGACCTGGCTGGCTGGGTCATTCTCTCGCTTGGCGCGGCATCACGTTAGGGCCCGATTAGCGGGACCTGGCTGGCTGGGTCATTCTCTCGCTTGGCGCGGCATCACGTTGGGGCCCGATTAGCGGGAGCTGGCTGGCTGGGTCATTCTCTCGCTTGGCGCGGCATCACGCTAGGGGCCGATTGGCGGAACCTGGCTGGCTGGGCCAGGCTTTCTGTCCTCTTCTTCTACTGTCAATTTTTGTCTTCTCAGTAGTACCTCAGTGTGCATTTCAGCAGATTCCCCTAAAGTTACAGCGACAGAATAGTCAGAAGTGACTGTGGTTGCTCTACAGGAAAGAAGAAAGAAATGTAAAAATATCGTGAGTGCGGTGAATACGAGTATGTCTTAATTTGCTTTTATGAGCGTGTTTCTCTATTTTTGAATGTTTGTTAACCTTGTGTGTACCTATATGTATACTTTACTTTTGCGGTCATCGTGAATGTGTAACTCGTTTATGTAAATTGAAAATTGATTTTTTTTTTAATGTAATCTGATTGTAAATTGTTATTTTATTATGTATATGTATTTTATTTATATTTAGTTTAATATGTACATATTTCTTTGTGTGCGCATGTGTATGTGTGTGTGTGTAAGAATGTGAAGGATAGTGTGGAGGTATGTAAGCGGTTGTTTTTAATATGAATAATTTTAGGGCAATTGTAAAGCGCTTAGAGCTTAAAGGTGAAGCGCTATATAAATTTTCTTAAATAATAATAAAAACAATAAAATAAAACTCGTCCAGCACCATGGACAAGTTACCGTATTCTACGGACTCTAAGGCGACACTTTTGTTCCTAGACTGAGACCCCTGTGCCTTATAATGTGACTACTACAGTGGTCGCCGCTTTATAAAACCGCGGTTAATAGAGCCAGCCGCTTATTAAAGCCGATTTCTTACGGTCCGGATTTTTCACTATATGTTATGTATTAAAAAAAGCCGCTGAATAAAACCACCCCGCCGCTTATTAAAGCCACTTTTCTCAGAGAAATCACATAGTTTGTGACTAAAACTCACACGATTTTGTTCTTTTTTCCTTTCTTTTATTCTTTTTTTGGCGTGAAAATATGTCACTTGTGTCACTCAAGACATATTTATGTGCACGCTCACGTGCATCACGAAGTAACTGAGTTTAGAAAAGAATGTCAGTCAATAAAAAACAAAACAAAAGTTCAACATCGTTTAAGAGGCCTTGTGGAGTTGTTGTTTAGATTCAAGCAAGTGTAAATGACGAAAGAAAGTGTGAAAGTGTGACTGACGTAAACAAAAGAGAAGCAACAACAAAAAATGTTTGAAAATGACGTAATCCTGGACCGCCGGTTATTAAATCCGCCGCTTATTAAAGCCATTTTTCGTCGGTCCCAAAATGGCTTTATAAAGCGGCGACCACTGTAATGCAGTAAGAAAATATAGCAACAAAATCTGAATTTTGTGTAAAATTTTAGTGATGCACCTTATAATAATAAGAATATGGTACTACAACAAGTTCTTAGCAAAGCCATGTAAAAATACTGTCAGTGAGTGCTTCTGGCCGCCTCACAGGAAAGCATGCTACTGGCTTATATTACTGGCAATGTCCACATTTGTTGCACCTTCAGAGGCTAAATATGGATATTGCCAGTAAAGGATATTGCCATGTTACTTCCCTTTGTCAAATAGAAGGCAACATCTATTTTTCGCCACATGCGGGTGAGAAAGAGAGCTCAAAGAGAGAGTGAGTTTGGTGTTGCTAAGAAACTGCCTTCAAATGAAACGCCACCTGGTGCCAAGGGCTAAGGACCACGACTCCGCCTAAGCAGCTTATTCTGCATCAAAGAACAAAAAGAAGAAAGAGAGAAAGAGCGAGAGAACTAGCCGTATCACACAGTTCATAGGGGTCTTTAACCTTTACCGGACTTCTGGGGTCGCCCACGACCCCTTGACACACAAAACATGTTATATCTCTAAAACTATTCAAGCAATCTTGATGAAATTTCATGACTTTGTCAAAAACGTAAATGGCTTTAAGTGTGTTAAATTTTATTAATGTGTATAGAATATAAATGACGTAATATGACGCGTAATTTTGATATACCTGTCCGGATGACAGGGGTCTCCCACGACCCTTACTTTAAAGAGCACTGCAGTGCATTGAGTAGGGGTCGTGGGAGACCCCCGCCATCCAGACAGGGATAAACACATGGTGCCTCTTTGACAAGTAGGGGTCGTGGGAGACCCCCGCCATCCAGACAGGGATAAACACCTCGGAATTTGCTCTTTGCTGAGTAGGCGGCCGTGGAAGACCCCCGCCATCGTGTCCGTGTAGTCAAAAGCATGATCCGGTAAAGGTTAGCAGTTTAGGTCCTTGTGAATTACCATATTATTTCTGACTATAAGGCGCACCCCCCAAATTTTACGCAGAATTCAGATTCTGTTATATTTCCTTACTGTATTGTCAGTCGCATTATGAGGCGCAGGGGTCTTGAGTCTGGGGGGAAAATGTATCGCTTTACACTTATAGTCTGCAAAATATGGTAGCTCTTTGGTCAACAACAACCCAGGAGATCAACAGTTGGCTAGGCTTATGGTTGTCTTTTATCTATCCCCTCTTCTGTCACAATATTTCTTCTCAGGCCTTGAGCCTTTCTTCCGGCAAAAGTGGTATAGAACCTCCCCGGTTCCGTGGCCAAAATAATCAAAGCGTTGATTGTGGCCATGCATGGCTAAGAAGAGAGAGAAAATGGAGTTTTACGTCCTCTTGGTCTGAATCAGACATGGGACATTTGTAAATACAAATATGGTGGGAACAATACTGGAGGCAATGCCCGGAGGCAGTACGAAACCAGTAAAGTCCCATTTAAAAAAAATTAATACAGATAGCTGTAGTGGTGACCACGCCTCTGTTAAACCTCATCGGCTATGGCACCGCCACAAGTGTGTGTAACATGGCTAAGAAGAAGAAGAAGAACAGGCCTTTTTAAGTGCTTTGAGGGTTTTTTAGCACCAAATTAAAGCTCACCATTATATAAGACCTTCAATTTCATTTCATCAAGAGGCCCTTTTACAGTGTGAAAGGTACTGTTAAGTCCTGTTGTATTAAAAAAAAAAGATGATAAAGAAACTGAAAACGTCCATAAAAACATTTCTGACAAATTATGAAAATACGAGGCCCAGCAGTGTTTGCAAAGTTGCTGACCCCATGGACTGGATTAGACGATGCAAGCCGTGTGAGTCTCCTTGCACCAACACGCCGATTCTTTCATGCTAAATGTCGGCTTTAGTTCAAGACTCGCTTCTAGTGGTCACGCCAAATCGAACTGAACGCCTAGTCCTTCGGGTGGGGACTTGAAGCAAGTCTGACCCATGTGTTTTACACAAGTTAAGTTACTAAGCGTGTGTGTGTGTGTTTTTCCAGGTTGATGTTCAAATTACGCCTGGCAGCCATGCATCAGAAGAAGCAAGTAAGCAATACATTTTCATGTTGCATTGTTTTCCGTATGCATGTACCGTATTTTTCGGACTATAAGGCGCACCTTTGTATAAGGCGCACCCCCCAAATTTCAGGTTTTGTTACTATATTTTCTTACTACTTCATCAGTCACATCATAAGGCGCAGGGGTCTGAGTCTTGGAGAAAAAAAAGTATCGCCTTATAGTCCGAAAAATACGGCATGTATATGTGCATGGGTAAAAATAATTCAGGCATTCTCCTAAAATTAGGATTCAAAAAGCTGATCGAAAGAGTCTCCAGGACTGGTCATCTTGTTCCAGTGGTACCCCTCTAATAAGACGCTCGCAAATGCGACTTCTCCTCACATACGACTGATTTTTTGTTCTCCCGAACACATTCCACTATATATCCTATGCCGCAAATACGACTTTTCCTGAGTTCCGACTTACGACCCGATTTCAGGGGTTGAGATGCGACCGCAATCTTATCTTTTAGCAGTCAGTGTCGTGCAAATCGATCTCTCGATGAAAAGTAGTCAGAAATGTAAACATGGAATTTCCATTGGAAGCGCGCCCCCTAATTTTGCTTGGAGAGTTACGCCCCGTGTACTCATGCGACTCGTAGAAGGGCCTGCTACTCTCTGTTCTTCTTCAAGTCAGTGATCGATATGGCGACTCGGAAAAGAAAACAATTGACATTGGAAGAACGCGTCCGTGTTGTGGAAAGAAGCGAGAAAGGGGAGACTGCGATCGCAATTGCGAACTCGCTCAGTGTCGGCAAAACACAGATCCAAAACATAATCAAGGATAAGGAGTCGATTACATCACGATGGGAAAGTGGCGAGTGTGGGGGCAGGAAACTAGCGAAAGTATGGAAAACAGAAACCATGGTCATCGACGAGAAAGTTTGGGACTGGTTTTGTGATGCAAGACACCACAGAAAAAGACACCACAGAAGATTTTGTTTGTAAATGTACTTGTTCTACAGTAATTTATTATACTTTGTGGATTTCTCAGTTCTTCTCGTGTGTTCAATAAAATTACACTAGTATTCATCAACAGTGTTAAAAAGTGTTTTATTTCATTTTTTCCACGATGCTTGCTTAGTTCTGTACTCTGTACTAAGATGTCACATGCTTGGTTCTCTAATAAGACCACCCCTCAGATAAGACTTTTTTTTCACCGCACTTTCAAGGTCTTATTAGAGGGGTACCACTGTATCTGGAACCATGGTCTCAGAGCTTAATCTAGAGCGCGGGATTGGTAAAATCCCCCGAAATTTTGTTCCTTCCTGCGATAATCGGCGCGGGGAGCGGGCCGAGTCCCGCACATTTGCAGAACGTCCCGCAGTTTTTACTGATCGATGTGGGAAGACCTTCGTCGTCTGCTAAACCCGTCGTCTGGAAAAACTGAAAGTATCGAGCAGGAGTGAAGGATTTCTCGACATTTCATTGGTTCTTGACAAAATGTTAGTGTTAATCAACCAATCGCGTTGTTCTCGTTCTACCGACAGGAAGTTGCGAGAGTTTCGGCCGCCATCTTTCTTGAATGTTCTTCAAAATGAAGCGGGCAGGGACCCTTAATGATTTTGATTTTCGCGGAGGCAAAGTGAGAAAACAAAAATCCTGTTCCAAGCGAGTGTGAAGACCTCGAAGAAAAGGTTTCTACATCTAAAACGTTGGAAAAGAATGACAACAGTGGCAGTGCAAAGGAACATCGGTTCCAAAATGACTGGTTGAAAAAGTGGCCGTGGCTGACGAAGATTGAGACAGGGATGACCGAGTCTGTGTCCCAGGGTGCTGGAGGTACTGGTTCTTATGTATGTGATGTGGGGTTGGATAGGGGGGAGTGCCCCCCTTTTTTTGATATGAGGGGGGGACTGCCCCCCTTTTTCAGAAATCCTAGATTAAGCTCTAATGGTCTTATCAAAGCAAGCATTTAGAATGCCAAAATTGATGGCAGATTAAAACAAGATGATAAACGCAATTCAAATACCACCCCCACCCATCCTGTGTACACATACACACACACATTGGACATTATTTTCAATGTGGACACCACTTCAGGACTGGACAAATTCAGAGAACATTGAAACGTGTCATTTCAGGTTTGAGAAAATGTTTTGCTTTCACCTATGTGTGTGTGTGTGTATGTGTGTGTGTATATCATATGTGTGTGTGTGTGTGTGTGTATATCATATGTGTGTGTGTGTGTGTGTGTGTGTGTGTGTCAGTACAGCTTTTATAGTTAATCTGACAATAAATTGGCAGGGATCCCCATTTTGTTTGACCATAGAGGGTATTTTCACCCCCAGGAAGCAGCTATAGAGGGTCTCTTCACCCCCAGGGTGAACTTATAGAGGGTGAAAAATCAAAACAAAATAAGCATAAAGACATGTGGGTACTGTCAAAAAAATGTAAAGTATTGTATGCACAGGCAGTATGAAGCATTACATGCCTGGCATTTCCGACACACCAATGTTACCAACACAGTCACACACAGCCACACTCACACACATCATTCAAGAATCAAGAACTTTAATCCTTTGCCCTCTTTTGAGGCATTGAGGATGAAACAACAAAATTATAAGATTTCAAGCAAGGCATGACAATTTATGTTGAACATTCAATAGCACACACACACACACACACACACACACACACACACACACACACATTTTAATTCTCTCTCTCTCTCTCTCTCTCTCTCTCTCTCTCTCTCTTTCGCCTTTTTGTTCATTTCTCTATACTCTTGGTCCCACAACCCTTCACACACCAAAGAAAATGTGAAAACAAATACATCAGGAGAAGCAGAATAAAGTATTAAGCAAGTACAGTATAAACATTCATGGCTAGAAGACATCAAAATTAATGTCTCCTGGGCCATCACCAATGCTGCACCCATCTGAGCGTAGAGAGCAGTGGCAGAGATCTCCTGTAAAAAATACATGTATACCTCAACCTGTATTTATGTCTACACAGAGAGAGAGAGGTGGGGGGAGGGGGACGGAGGGTAAGAAGAGAGAATAGAGCTCATAAGAGATAGGGGGGAGGGGGGGGGGGCAAGCAAGCAGACAAAGACAAACTTCTTGATAGGACTGCAGACAGAAAGGTAATTAAGAGGAAGAGTGGCGAAGTAAAAGGGAAGGGGACTGTATAATAGATGGGTACATGGCACTAATGCGGCCTCTGAAGTGTTTCAAGTGATGGAGGGTTTTTTTCTTTTCTAACCCAATGCTTGTCCTGTCTATTTATGGAAGATGGGACCCGGGTTATGTGAGCGAATGGAGGGTGTGTGTGTGGGGGGGGGGGGGGGGGGTAGAGAGAGAGAGAGAGAGAAAGAAAGATAGAGAGAGAGCGCCATTCAGATAAGGCTGACATTGACAAGAGCTTTTAAAAGAAAAACATTGGGTGAAATGGGAGACGGGCTCACACACTCAGCAGATTTATAGTGCGTCTCATAGCCCTCGAGTAGTAATTATAGTGCGTCGTTTCACCCCCAGTACGAAGTTTTAATGCGTCTGTCACGCACATTTGACGCACAGACGCACAGAATGGGGAGCCCTGTTAATTGGGTCCAGTCCAGTGTGTGTGTGTGTGCTTACTGATTATAGAGATTTTCTTGCATGCTGTACATTTGGTTTAGAGCTGAAACAGAATACGAATGTTCATTTGATGTGAACTGTTTGCTATCAAACAACTCTATGACAAAGGAGTTTACATTTTCCTTTACTTTATACACTATTTGCTATCACACAACAAAACTTGTACCATATTTTGCAGACTACAAGGCACACCTTGTTATAAGGCACACACCCCACATTTTACACAAAACTCAGGTTTTGTTATTTTTCTTAGCTCATTCTGGGCGAATTCCGAGTATACTCGGAACAGGAGAACACCAGTCAGGGTCTAATTCCTAGTATTCTAGGAATGGATGGAAGTTCAGTTTAACGTCGCGTATCGGCTTTCGCCATGTACAACGGGCTGAACAAACCAACCACGGTATAAACACAAATTTATGTTCCTGAATCACTGTCTTGGCCAAAAGGGCGAGAAGCGATCAGTAATGATTCTAGGGACACTGATTTCTGAGTCTAAAACCTGTCTAAATCTATGGGGAGGGGGGGGGGGGGGGGGTAAATCCAAACCACATTTTTCAAGTTACTTCTCTTCATCACTCTTCCAACTTTCGTTTCATTTATGTTGAAATTTTTAATGTTGAAATTTTTTTTGGTAAAGGTCAAGATGTGCCACCCCCCCTACCTATCTCGGTTAATTGTATTTTTCCGTTATTGCCTTTCTTACCATACATAAAGCTGTATTTTAGGAACATTTTTAGCTAATAACCTTTTTGGAATACTAACCCTAACCCTAACCCTAGCCCTAACCCTACCCCCCACCGTATAAGACGGAAAAACGCAACGAACCACAACTGTGACAAATCGCAGTGTACTGCAGTACATAGTGGGGGGTAGGGTTAGGTTTAGGGGTAGGGTTAGGGTTAGGGTTAGTATTCCAAAAAGGTAATTAGCTAAAAATGTTCCTGAAATACAGCTTTATGTATGGTAAGAAAGGCAAAAACGGAAAAATACAATTAACCGAGAAATGCATGGGGGGTGGCACATCTTTACCTTTACCTTTTTTTTTAATCGGGCCTACACGAGCCTCAAATCTATCCAATGTATTTTCATTAACAGTGATAGTAATAAGGAGACTAATGATTCCGATCATAATGCAAGTAACCACGATTTTGAAGCGAAAAATAAACTTGGATCAACCAGTAATGTTGTCAAAACTGAATCATTGACAGTGTTGAGTTTTGTTGCGCTTCTTATTCTATATTTTTTTCTAGGCAACCCCAGGCCAGTCATGATGTCTAAGGTAGTGAAGTCTTAGGTACTTTATAGTCACAGAGGCGTCTCTTTGAAATTTGGGTTGCTCCCACCTGGAGAGCGCGTCGCAGCCAGAGGTGTGCGCCACACAGGTTTAAAAAAAATAATTTTTGCATGTGATTTTTGTGTCACTGATGACTGATGAGGTGGTAAATGTTGACCAAATGACAACTTTTTCATTGCCACTGGGTTTAGCATATGCTAAGTGTATGGGCACACAGGACCTCGGTTTATCATCTCATCCGAAAGACTCCATGTTCAGACCGTAAGGCCTAGTGCAAAGTGCAAAGTGAAAGGAAAAATCCCCTGTACCCAGGTTCGAACTCGGGTTTACTTGACACGAGGCTAATGCGATACCACTGTGCCACTCTACATGTTCTACACGGACGAACACTCAACTCATTTGAATGGGTTAATATGTTATCAATCATATTATAAGATGCAGGGGTCTCAATCTAGGAAATAAAGTATTGCCTTATACTATATAAGTTATAGTCCGAGAAAAATGGTACTTCATAAACTATTTGCTGACACCCAAAAAAAATCAAACAAGAAATAGTTTTCTTTCTTTCAAAACCAGACATGGTACTTTTCAGTGAATGCCGGCTACTCTGAATTCAAAGAAAAATGAATGTAGTAATAAGCTTGAGGAGATGCCCTTTTTTCCAAATTTTTAAGTTTTATATGGTAATCTCAGCAGGAATTGTCCCCTAATCTCCATAAAGGGCCCCTTACCCCTTAAACACACCAAGAGACGACATCTCCTGAACCCTCCAAAATTATTTTCAAAGGAGAAAAAAAAGCTTTTTCTCCAGTACCATGCCTGGAAATTAATTGTACCTGCGAGTGTGAATGGACGCATGTTGTTCTTTAAAGGGACACCCTGATGGATGAGTTTTTGCAAGAAACACGTCGAAATCACCAGGAAAACACCCTTTAATAATAATAAATAAATAACATTTATAGAGTGCCCTTTCTCTCTTGAGCTCACGGCGCTTCACAATTGTTTAAATAAATACATAAATCATAAATAAGCTACTACAATATCAACTATCACAAACATGCACACAGCCACAACACGCACGCACACGCCCACACCCACATACGCGCGCACACCCACCCACCCACAATGTGGGGGACATCATTTTAAGGCAGGAAACAGGACAAGAAAGAAATCAGAGGTATTGCCGGAAGAGGTGAGTTTTAAGAGCGGTTTTGAAAGACTGGAAAGATTTAGCAGAACGAAGTTCATATGGTAGGGTGTTCCAGACAGAAGGGGCGCTGAAAGAAAATGAACGTTCACCATTTGTCTTAGTGTTAGTACGAGGAATAGAAAGGATAAGTTTGTCAGAAGAGGAACGGAGAGACCTGGAGGGTGAGTACAGGTGAACGAGATCAGAGAGGTAGGCAGGACTAGATGAATGGACAGCATTGAAACAGAGGCAAGCAATTTTATACTTTATTCTTGCCTCGACTGGAAGCCAGTGTAAGGTCTTGAGGTGGGGTTTGATGTGGTCTGTACGAGGGACTTTACAGAGGTCTCAACACTCACTTTGCTCTGGTTTCCTAGAAATCAAACCGTCGCATCGGCAGTTCCTCCTTGGCTGGAAGTCCAATTCCTTCGGTGAAAGAGAACACATGCCTTCTCTTTTCTAATGGCCGCCTGAGTTTAGACTTTTGAAATCATTTGCACGAAATTTCCGCAATACAAGCCTTTTTATTTAGTTAGTGGTTTTTTTTTAATTTTATACAGTTTACCTAAAGGAGTTTCGCTCACAACACAGGAAATAGCTCCAATTTTTCTTATTGCACTGCAAAGAAGACAAAGCTTCAACCTCCACCTCCACCCACCCCATGCCCATCCAGAATGGCTTCTTTCTCCGGCATCTCCGCCAATGAGGAATCGCCGTTTTGACGGTTTGATTTCTAGGAAACCAGAGCAAAGTAAGTGTTCCGATTCTGGAAAAGGCTGTGATCTCGATGTGTTTCTTGCTTAAGCTCATCGGTCAGGGTGCTCCTTTAAGATTTGGTCCCCTCTCTCCTGTATGTGTGTGTGTGTGCAGTCAACAAGCAGCTGGCGGACAAGGAGAGAGTGGCGGCGGCGCTGGAGAACTCCCACCTCCTGAACGTAGTCAACCAGTGCCTGGGGGCCAGGCCTAGGTGACCACACAGGACGGACCTTTCTTAGCAGTGGACAGCGGCCGCATTCTCTGGGATCTCCCTTATGGAATAGGTGATGGTGTGACCGGCTTCGCTGGATCTTGCTAAAGAATGGATGACGATGGCTTCTCTGGATCTTGCTAAGGAATGGATGACGATGGCTTCTCTGGATCTTGCTAAGGAATGGATGACGATGGCTTCTCTGGATCTTGCTAAGGAATGGATGACGATGGCTTCTCTGGATCTTAATAAGGAATGGATGACGATGGCTTCTCTGGATCTTGCTAAAGAATGGATGACGATGGCTTCTCTGGATCTTGCTAAAGAATGGATGACGATGGCTTCTCTGGATCTTGCTAAGGAATGGCTACTCTGGATCTGAATTAGGAATAATGGGTGATGACCGGCTTCTCTCTCTCTGGATCTGCCTGAGGAATGTCAATTGGCTTCTCTCTGGATCTGCCTAAAGAATGACAATTGGCTTCTCTGGATCTTCCTAAAGAATGACAATTGGCTTCTCTGGATCTTCCTAAGGATTGACAAATGGCTTCTGGATCTTTCTCATCTAAGAAATGGCAGTTGGCTTCTCTGGATCTGCCTAAGGAATGACACATGGCTTCTCTGGATCTTTCTAATCTAAGGAATGACAATTAGCTTCTCTCTGGATCTTCCTAAGGACTGACAATTGGCTTCTCTCTGGATCTTCCTAAGGAATGACAATTGGCTTCTCTCAGGATCTGCCTAAGGAATAACAGTTGGCTTCTCTGGATCTGCCCAAGGAATAACAATTGGCTTCTCTGGATCTGCCTAAGGAATGACAATTGGCTTCTCTGGATCTGCCTAATAAGGAATGACAATTAGTCTATCTCTGGATCTTCCTAAGGACTGACAATTGGCTTATCTCTGGATCTGCCTAAGGAATAACAGTTGGCTTCTCTGGATCTGCCCAAGGAATGACAATTGGCTTCTCTGGATCTGCCTAAGGATTGACAATTGGCTTCTCTGGATCTGCCTAATAAGGAATGACAATTAGTTTCTCTCTGGATCTTCCTTAGGACTGACAATTGGCTTATCTCTGGATCTGCCTAAGGAATAACAATTGGCTTCTCTGGATCTGCCTAAGGAATGACAACTGGCTTTGCTGGATCTTCCTGAGGCGACTGTGGCTTTTCTGGATCTTTAGAAATAGGCGATAGCTGCAAAGGGGATGGGATGTGAAGCTGGTGAACACAGGTACTGACTCAGGGGAGAGCGCCACAGATGTCCCCAAGGTCTGGCGAGCAACAGTTATTAAGAAGGGAACCGAGCAAGCGGGAAGACAACAGCATGGACCAGTGTGGCTTTATAAATCATCATAGCGAGTCACAGGAGTGGTCCTCCCCTTAGTAGTTTCGTTTTTATGCTTGCCAGTTGATTGGTGTTTATGCAATTGTTTTGAGTGTTGGTGAGTATTTAGTTAGATAGATAGTAAGATTAATTAAAAAAAATCTACCATTTACTCACAGAATTGATGACACAGACAGATATCTACCAAGAGATTTGTAGTAATGTAAAGGATGCTGTAACTAAATATTGGTACAGGTATGTTAAAAAGATGTACGCAAAGTACATACAAATGAGCCATTCTCAAAAGGTCGTTGCTAACAACCCTTGCCCCGTTATCATGTCAATTCTCTGTTAAATACTTATTATTTGGAAATAAATCAGTTGTTGCAGCAATCCTGGATGTTTTGAGAGATACATCAGATAAAAATGTTGATGTGAAGAACCACATATAGAAGTAATCAAGGAATATTTACATTTTTTCTGTGTGAATTTTCATTTCCAAGACATTTGATGGGTGTATGTTCTTGATGTGCATTAAAAGACTTGTGATCTGAAGAGTTGAACTGCTTGTTTGTTTCAACTATTTAAGGACATAATAAAAATTGTTTTCTGACACAAAACTGTCATCTGTTTTTCATTTTTGTGTGAAAAAAATCTGTCTGAAAATCTGTTTGTCAGTTGCGATAGCCTTCGTCCTCACAACGATCAATGAAACACAATGCTCTGAATGTACTCTACATAGCTAGTGCAATAAACTCACTTGAAACGACTAAAGAACACATTCGGTGCATTATTATGCCGAAAATTAATCAACTGGACAATTCATTTGCTTAAAAAAGCCCCGTTTTCGTCCAGTATGTTAACACCTTCATAGAGCTACCCCCCCATCCCAACCCCATAAATGAATCGACTTATGAAGACAGAGGTTAGTGATAATGAAAAAAGGCGATGAGGAACTTCTGTAGCACTGCAGTTTTGTTTTTCCAATAAAAATGCCCACAAGGAGACTGCCCACTGAAAAATACTAGCATCAAGTAACAGACGAGGGATGCTTGACCGTGCCGCAATGCTGAAACTGGTGTATTCAGTGTTTGATGCAATGTGAAGGCACAGTGAGTATTGTGTCCAACTGCAGTGTTTCCAGTCAGCACAACATGGTGCTGGTCAACATCTGTCGAAGAGCAAGCTGCCTGACCACAGTCTTTCTTCATCTGACGTAACAGATGATGGATAGCATTGACAAGATGGACCACATCATTGAACCTTCTGGCTATGGCTTCTGTTCACCTCTTGCCTGGACCTCCCATTTCAGCAGGTTTGATCCATGCAAAGTCCACACAAAGAAGAATGTGGCTATGTAAGCAGTGTGGTGTGATGTAGCATATGACGTCAACGCTTTCTCCCCATCCCGATGCCCATCGCCCAGGGCGGGGTCACCTACTGGACAAGCCTGCCCAGACGCTTGGCTAGGTAACTCTCAGCTGATCAGCTATTTTCAATGGAATATGGCATGCTTTGATAAGATACACGTTTTGTTTTTCCCAGAGGAAAAAAATGCTAGGTCACCCTAGTCATTCCTTATTAGTATTTCAACCAGGCCTATCCGCGTGATATCAGTGTTTGCTTATCCACCATCTTGTTTTTTTTCGTCATAAATAATGCAAAGGTGACAGGTCTATCGGTAAATTGTTTTGAAGTTTGGCAGGATGCAGTACGTTGTCAGTCCTTGACCTACCTAGCGGCCACTACGGTGGGTGTGCACTGGAAAACAAACGAAAGTCGATAACATTCGGGTGTATGAAAATTCCTTCAAGTACATCCATACCCAGTCACAACTCAAGATTCTCTCCTGCATTGTATATATTAGCATGACAGCTGCATGTTTCTCAGTTATTTTGAGAAAAAGTGTACATTTACTTTTAAAATGTTATGTTATCTTTGATATAAGCGTTCGCGACGCCGAAAAAATATTCAATTATTTCACTAGATTGATGGACTTTGATACTAAAGGTGATTTTCTTTGTTTTGAGGCTCGTTTTGCACCTAATTTCAATAACTATTTGGAATAAACCCTCTATGCTTTCAAAATAAAGCGGGTTTTTTTCTATATTTTCTTCAGACAAAAACCCCCTACCCATTCAGTCCTAGCGTCCCATATACGGGACGCACCAATCGGACACCATACATCTTAAAGAACGGCTCAAATTTTGAAATAAATGCTTGAAACTGTTCCTGGGTGACAAACAACTATGTTAAGATACTTGTATCAAAATCTAATATTTCGGCACAAATTTAAGCCCAGTGACTACGAAAACGTTGTCATTTGGGTCAAAATTTACCACCTCCACCCCCCTTTCCTGCCTCATCAGACACAAAAATCGCATGCAAATTAAAATTTAAAAAAAAGGGTGGCACGCCTCTGGCTGGAATTTCACAGAGACGCCTCTGTGACTATAAAGTACCAAATACCAAATATGGCAATGTCTACATGATGATCTGATAATGGATAATCTATTATATTCGCGATGTACCCATTTGTTGGTGGCACGAAATACGCAAACATTTATGAGCATGCACAATGATGCATATAATCAAAATAGACAAGAGTGGGCAGTCTAGTTTCAGGACACACATAGAGCTTATCATGTTTTATCAATTAGGTAGGCCTACATGCAATCCTTTTTTTCCTGGAAGTCTTTTTTTTCCCTGCGTGAGGGGAGTGTTATTTTCCTAAAGGGAGTGTTAAATTCCTTGGGAACAAAAGACTCCGGGGAGTGTTTTTGTCCCTGAAGACTTTTCTTTTTGCCTGTTGCACCGGTTTTTGTAGACCAAAGTTTTGGTATCACAATTATGTCAGATAAAGATTTTACTGCATCAACGTGATGCTACATGACGACATGTTATCGTGCACAGGTAGTAGGAAAGATACAAGAAAAAAACAATAATTGGTCATAGTTGTGTGTGGTGTGTGTGTGTGTGTGTGTGTGTATGTGACAAGAAATTAGACAAGAAATAGAGTGTTGTGTGTGTGTGCGGGCGCGGTATATGTGTGCGCGCGCGCACGTGGTGTGTGTGTGTGTGTGTGTGTGTGTGTGTGTGTGTATATATAGTTTTCGCATAATTATTGGTTTTAATTTAGAAGAAACATTTCTTCATTAAATAGGGTTTAATTGTCACTTCATTTTTCATAATTGTATCGACTTATCCTACATTTTCACTTTTTATAGAGAGAGGGTAGGGAGAGGGTGATATGTGTGTGTTGGGGGTGGGGGTGGGGGGTGGGGGGGGGGAGTGTTGACAAGGCAATGATAAAGTTTAAGGATACGTCATTTTAGTTGGCTTAGTTTCTATGGAATGTCATCGTTCTACGTCATAAGTCTTTTTTACGTGGTGTTTCTACCTTTGTCAGTTCTGTACCTTGAAAAAGAGGGGTTACCCCCTCGAAAGCTTGGATAAAAAAATTAGAACTTACAAAGGATTTGTTGTGTTTTTTTCTTCAGATGTATATATATATATTATATATATATATATATATGTGTGTGTGTGTGTGTGTGTGTGTGTGTGCGCGCGTATATGTGTGTGTGCGCGCGTGTGTGTGTGTTGTGTGTGTGTGTATATGTGTGAGTGTGCGCTCGCATGACTGAAGCAAGATAAAAATAATTGTAATACAAAGTGCAATCCAAATGTAGGCTAAGCGCCAGGAACGAATGTTTTGGCCACTGCAACTAGGGTTATCAACGCCCTTGATGGCAAGAGTTAAACCCTTGTTGGTCAGTATTCAAAAGGGCATTCGCTCTTGCAAAAGGCAGCCATTCAAGTGGCCTCAAATAGGGTTATGGGCGAGAGTTATTCCCTTGTTTGGTCAGTACTCAAACATCTCCCCCCACCCACCAAGGGCATTCACTCTTGCAAACTGTGGTCGTTGCAGTAGCCAACAGACCTAAGAGTAAGATCCACTTGACAACAAAAGTCAAGATTTGTAACCAGGCTGTAAGCTTACCCTTAGCCCTAGTTCCTAGTCCCCTAGTTTCATTGCTTTGTTATCAAGCACGTTTGCAGTCAGATTCGTAATAAACGTTTTGTTAGCGCTCTTGGAGTGGGAACATATGGGGTCTTTATAACTAAGCGATGGAAAATATGTGGCTAAAACATGATATTTCTTAGTGTCAATAAGCCCACTCTGCTTCTGGATTCCTTCGAAAATACTGCTTATAGATTTAATCGGATGAATGATAACACAACTGATTTCGAACGTCCCTATTCAATATATCGGTTCTATGTAAAATATAAAGTGAAATAATAATTAAAAAAATATTTTAAAATGCAACAACATTTGTATGAAGATGCCATTATGCGCTAAGCTTCCGCAATTGATGTATCCTAGAACTAGAAGTTACATTTTGTTTTAACCCTTTCATCGCCAATGTCGCATTTTAGCACCACAATGGCTTAACACCCATGTCACTAAAAAGCATCAAATCAGGGCCCGTTATCTGAAGACCCTATTTTCGTAATTTTAGGAGGTAAGGATAGGCCTAATCTGATACATGTTACAGAGGATTTCGCAATATTGCAGATATTTGATTTTCTCTACCCAGGTAAGTTTAATGGTATTTTGGGGCTGAAAAATGGCTGGCGGCGAAAGGGTTAATATATGAAAACCAAAACTACAAAACCTATTTACATTCTGTTTTCCGTATTCTCTTTCCAAGGAATGTTAGGCTTGCCTTCTGAAACAAAACAAAAAGTCTCAATTTACGCACAACTTCCAATGCAAATGGTGTCTAGTTTCCTTATGCACTCATTTCAGCCCTTTCAACGGGCTCCAAAAAATTGGTGACTACAACGGGGCGCAATTGAATATTATGGGTAATTGAAAATAGGCGCAATTGCGATGCACACACACTGGAAGGGTTCCGACTTCCGACCACAATGAAGTTGAAAACGGTACTAATTCAACGTTCTCACAATAGACTTGGAAAGTAAAAAAAATCCATTTTTTTGTCAATTTTGAGTTATGGGTATTGTCGTGTTCTCTGACATCTGCTGTATCTTTCATATTTATAAAGGACAATCTTTAACCCTTTCACCGCCAGCCATGTTTTAGCCAAAAAAATACAATTAAACTTTAACTGGGTATTCAAAAGAGTTAAAAAATCTGCAATATTGCAAATTCTTCTGTGACATATATGACATTAGGCCTATCCTTACCTCCCAACATTAAGAACTTAGGGTCTTTGGATAACAGACCCTGATTTGATGCCTTTTAGTGAGTTGGGTGTTAAACCATTGTGGTGCTAAAATGCGACATTGGCGGTGAAAGGGTTTTTTTTTGTATTCAATATTTTTTTGATTCCATCTCTTCTTACATTCCACAATTCCTGCTTTCACTCAATCTTTCATCCAATCAACATATATACATGTAACACAATTTGAGCAAATAAATTAAAATAAAGATAAATAAATAAATAGTTCATCAATATCAGGACAGGGCTCGGTTAGAGTTACAAACAGAGATAATAGTAATAATATCATAATTGGTTGGTCAAGCTTAATTGAGAGAAGTATATATTTAAAAGCAGTATTATATAATTAATATTATTAGTCAATGAAGAGAGGGTGTGGGGTGTTTTTTTTCCATTACAAAACAACAATGACAACACTAACAACAACACGAATAATGTCAATCATGACAATCATCATTATAGTAATTTGGCAAGTGTCCCGTGTGTGTGTCTGTGTGTGTGTGTGTGTGTGTGTGTCTGAAACACGAAACGGGCCTTATAACTCCGCCGTTCTTCGACCGAATCGCTTCAAATTTGCTGTGAGCCCTCACGGGGCGATGGCAACGGCAACCGAGGCGGCCGTGTCATTTGCGCGGTTTCGCAAGTGCGCGAAACGCGCATCCGCCGGCCTCTCGGCGCCCGTATCTCCGGCGTTTCTGGACCGATTGCCTTCGCATTTGGCAGGAAGATGACCGGCGGTGAAAGGGTTAATGTGGTGTGTAAATGGTCTAAAAAATGTGCTTTAGAAACGAGTAGACCAATGCATTTATTTCCCCAGCTACGGTAGACTTTCGACTGTGCTTTATCTAAACTAGCGCAACGCCGAGTTCCAGTAACGCCTAGTAACGGTAACGCCTAGTAACGGTAACGCCTAGTAACGGTAACGCCAAGTACTGGTAGCGCTGAGTACAGCAAATTTGAAGCGATTCGGTTAAGAAACGGCGGAGTCGTATAGCGCGCGCGTTTCTGAACCGATTCGCTTCCGGGTTTGGTACACGGATCGTCACCGTCCCCGGTGATCTCCCTGCCAAATTCGAAGGCAATCGGGCCAGAAACACCGGAGATACGGGCGCCGAGAGGCCGGCGGATGCGCGTTTCGCGCATTTGCCGAACCGCGCAAATGACACGGCCGCCTCGGTTGCCGTTGCCATCGGCCCGTTAGGGCTCACAGCAAATTTGAAGCGATTCGGTCGAAACACGGCGGAGTTATAAGGCCCGTTTCGTGTTTCAGACACACACACACACACACACACACACACACACACACACACACACACACACACACACACACACACACACACACACGGACAGTTGGCTTATTACTATATGATGGCTGGTGCTCACCCTACACACTTTCGTGGTGCGGGGTCACAGTTGTAGCTATAGTCGTAAAGTGACAAATAAAGGACAGTCTGTGTGGTAGTCTGTTGTCGTCTTTCTGTGTCCCAGCAGCGACTCGCATGTCGCTCGTTTCTATGCTAGTTGGTTGTTGTTGGGTTTTTCTTCTTCTGTAGTGTCGATGTGAGGGGAGAGAGAACGAACGAACGAACGAACGAACGAACGAAATTTTGTTTATTCAGGGTTATAAGATAAGCAAACATTGCTTTTTTACGCTCAGCCCTGAGGCAAAACAAAGGTTAACCAAAAATATACAAAAAAATGAAGCGCTTGCGTAACAAATACTACTACTACAAAGCATTCAAAAAAAGTAAACATTAAAAAATAACATAACACAATACTATACATCATCAATCTACAAGACTAATAATAGGAAGGTGATGGGGAGAGGGCTTGGAGGCGGGAAAAGGTACAATCATTGATTTAAATGGCACATTGATAATATTTAGGCATATGCCACACTGATCTGTATATAATATGGCACACAGCATTCAAATCACCAAGTAAAATAGACAAACCATGCATGATTTATACTTTTATACCAGGAAGAGAGAGGGAGAGAGAGAGAGAGAGAGAGAGAGAGAGAGAGAGAGAGAGAGAGAGAGAGAGAGAGAATTGAATTGAATTGAATGGAATGAATTTTATTTATAGAGGGTAATAGAATAAAATATAACATGCTTTTTTTGTATCCAGCCCTCTGGAAAACCCCACAAACAGCATATACAAGTAGAAATAAAAAAGGAAAACGAGTAGAGACAAAGCTATATATATATATATATAGGTCGTGATGTGAATGTGAGATCTTCTCATTTATACTGAAGATATGCTTACCTGGCTTCACTCGATCATTGGAGTCCCCTGAGGAAAGTTTGAATAAAACTGAAATATTGGGAATATTAAGTGTGTTTGTTTTCTTCAGTCTTCTTCTTCAATTCTTGTACGTTTATTATGTTATTTTACATATGATTGTTACCATTTCTTTTGAATGAAGTGCTGGTTTGCTTTTATTGTGTACTTTCAATCTGGTACAAAGAGGACAACTATTCTCTTGGAGAAAGTCTTCTAGCTCAGCTTGAATGTTCACTGTGGACATTCTTTGCAGGCCATCATGCAGACTGAAGTGTCTTACACAAGACAGCTGTCTTTGGATAGGCATTGTCTATCTCCCCCATTGGGAGAACAAGTAAATCAGCACATTATTTTATTTTATTCTTTTCAGAACACAGAACAAATCGTAAAGTTAAAATTAAAGTAATTGAGTTTCTTTCTTAGGTTCACAAACACATACATTGGACACAAAAGAGAGAGAGAGAGAGAGAGAGAGAGAGAGAGAGAGAGAGAGAGAGAGAGAGAGAGAGAGAGAGAGAGAGAGAGAGAGAGAGAGAGAGAGAAAATTCAACAATTTTATTGCCATTAGCTTACAAAGCCCTTGTGGCAAGGGGGGTTACAACACTAACTTTTTTTTTACATAAATTGAAGTGAAGTGAAATGCGGCAAAGAATAAATAAAATAGAAAATAAACAAAAATACCAAACTGTATTACGGTTATGCATAATGTGGCACACAGACACATTTCGGGTGTACACACATACACACACACACACACACACACACACACACACACACACACACACACACACACACACACACACACACACACACACACACACTTACACACTTACTCACTTGCTACATGAATTTTCAGAATAAACATGAAAAGCATAATCAACATGACCTCCAACAATCATAATCAAAGTAAAGTAAAGTAATCAGAGCTCAAATGTCACACACTCACGCGCGCGCACACGCACACGCACACGCACGCACACGCACGCACGCACACACACACACACACACACACACACACACACACACACACACACACACACACACACACACACACTTGTTACCTGCGTAAATATCCATATGCAATATACATCTTCCAAAGGAGTAATGTTCATGGTCAGTGTAAATTACTAGCACACATCATCATCATTACCATCATCATAATATCAAAGGACACAAGGATCTCTCTCTCTCTCTCTCTCTCTCTCTCTCTCTCTCTCTCTCTCTCTTCTCTCTCTCTCTCTCTC
Source organism: Phymorhynchus buccinoides (assembly GCA_017654935.2). NCBI lineage: Eukaryota > Metazoa > Mollusca > Gastropoda > Neogastropoda > Raphitomidae > Phymorhynchus > Phymorhynchus buccinoides. Next base: position 43,046,432 of record CM065699.1, on the reverse strand, counting down.
TCTCTCTCTCTCTCTCTCTCTCTCTCCCTCCCTCCTGTCACTCTCACACACACACACAGCTACACACACATAGATTGAACCATTTATGTCATATACAAAAACAAACATCTTCCTGACCATCAAGCCCTAACAAAGAAAGGAAGGTAACAATGCAAGAATAACAATTCCGAGAGAGAGAGAGAGAGAGAGAGAGAGAGAGAGAGAGAGAGAGAGAGAGAGAGAGAGAGAGAGAGAGAGAGAGAGAGAGAGAGAGAGAGTGCTGTCAGTTGGACTGCGTGAATGTCTGCGTTTAACCGCATTATACACGGGGGCGTGTTTGTTTACTTCAATAGACCTATTGTGTTCCAATGACCTGGGTAGCCTTGCTCGTTAGCCTAGTATTTGTCTAATTGGGTTGAACGCTCAAAGACTGTATTGTCTTCGTCACTGAGACCATCTCGTAGTCTGCTGTGAACGTTCTTGTTTGTTTCGATGGCAAGTATTTTTCTATTAGATGGCAAGTATGTTTTGTCTATTTGATGGCAAGTATTGTTCCTGTTTGATGGCAAGTATTTTTCTATTAGATGGCAAGTATGTTTTGTCTATTTGATGGCAAGTATTGTTCCTATTTGATGGCAAGTATTGTTCCTATTTGATGGCAAGTGTTTTCCCTATTTGATGGCAAGTATTTTTTCTATTTGATGGCAAGTATTTTTTCTATTTGATGGCAAGTATTTTTTCTATTTGATGGCAAGTATTTTTCCTATTTGATGGCAAGTATTGTTCCTATTTGATGGCAAGTATTTTTCCTATTTGATGGCAAGTATTGTTCCTGTTTGATGGCAAGTATTTTTTCTATTTGATGGCAAGTATTTTTTCTATTTGATGGCAAGTATTGTTTCTATTTCATGGCAAGTATTTTTCCTATTTGATGGCAAGTATTTTTCCTACTTGATGGCAAGTATTTTTTCTATTTGATGGCAAGTATTTTTTCTATTTGATGGCAAGTATTGTTTCTATTTGATGGCAAGTATTGTTTCTATTTCATGGCAAGTATTTTTCCTATTTGATGGCAAGTATTCTTCCTATGCGTTGCCATGGGGAAATAGAAACATCCAGTGAGTAATGTTAACGTGTACACAGACCTAACAGAGCTAACACAGGTATTTTGCTACTACCTAACACAACCAGGTACCGCAATCACGAGTGCGTCTTAAAACAGTTAACACGGGTAATAAAATGTCAAATGACAGGAATCGGTCTGTCGTTTGGGCAGTTTCTTCTCATTCCCATATTACTTACTACCCGAGTTAAGTGCTTAAGTTTAACTGGTACTGTTAACCGCAGTTTTGTCCAAATTCCGCCGTTTTGTCTATAGGTTAGATCCGCCGTTTTGTCCAAATTTTCTATTATGATTCAGACAACTGAAACGGCGGTTCAAAATCCGCCGTTTTGTCTATAGACAAAACGGCGGCGTTGGTCAAAACGGCGCCCGATTTTGAACCGCTGTTTTGTCCAAATGAAAGTTGGAATTATAAAAACTTATTCCTGTCAAGTTCTCACCTTTTTTTTTATCTTTGTTAAATAAAATGAATAACTAGCTGTCTTTAATTTTTAACAGAGCGCAATCTGATAAGAATACAAATGTGATTTGTATCGACTTTGTGTCCACATGTTAGTGGCACTGATCACTGATCAGCAAGTGTGAAGACGGCCTGGGGGGAGGTGTTTGGCCTTTGCTGTTGCTGAGCATGCCCGTTATGGAGGTGGCAATCTGATGGTCTGGGTGGCATTTGGACTGGAGGACGTACCCATGTAGGGGTCATCCGGAGGGGCACCCTGAACGTTATGCACTACTTGAATGACGTCATCAGACCTCAAGTGATCCCCCTGATGAAATAGCATGGTGCTAGCTTGTTTTTGTGGACGACAACGCGCCATGTCACAGGGCTCATGTCATCAGCAACGAGTTGAACACCCACAACATCGCCCATCTTGACTGGCCACCCCAGTTCCCTGACCTCAACCCGATTGAACAGGCATGGGACATGCCTAGGTGAGCTGATTACGGCATGTCCGCCAGTCCCCAGACACTGGATGCCTTGGAAGCAGACCTGGTTAGGGAGTGAGGACCATCCCACAGATCCAGCTGGACAGACTCATTGCCTCACTGCCATGCCGCTTCCAAGCCTGTATTCATGCCCACGGAGGTCACACTCGCTATTAATGACGTTATGAACTGTTTGCGCACTGCTATCTTTGAATTTGAAATTGGCAGTTGGCTTTATTTCACCCCTGTTTCTGGCACCCATTTCTTTTGTTGCTCAGTATACTGAGATTGAGATGAATCTTTTATGTGATTTACTCAGTTTCACTTAATGAAATGTTGAAGATGAAACAGTAAAAAATTACCAACGATTTATGATTAAAGTGGATTTGCAGTGAGAAGTTTTGTTGCTTGACATTTTGTGAGGAGTATATGTGATACAACGAGTGCCACATACCGCAAGTCCCCCACAAAATGTCTCTCTCTCTATGCTTGTGTCTGTCAAACTCACATAAACGCATTCGCGCGCGCACACACGCGTACGTGTACACTCACACACACACACAAGCTCATCCAGACTGTAACTACATGCTCCCTGTACAGTCCTGCCTTCAGTATAAGCTGGCTGTCCTATCCTTCCGTCACTTTGAACAGACCCTTCCTCCTTACCTCTCCAGAGCTCTTCACACCTACACTCCTTCCCGCTCACTCAAGTCCTCGAACACAAAACTTCTGAAAGTTCCGAAAACAAATCTAAAATCATTTGGTGACCGCAGTTTCAGTTCCAGTGCTGTTTGGAATTCCCTCCCAGTCGATCTCCGCCATGAACCAACTATCTCTACTTTCAAAGCTAAACTCAAGACTCGCTACTTTCAAAGCTCGTTCGGTTTGTAAATGTTTCCTTCTTGATCTTGTACCTGGGTGAATGATTGGGTGATAATGTTTTGTGTGACTGCAGGTGTATCAGTGAATGGAAGCGCCCTGAGGGTAAAATAAGCATAGAAATGCTATCAATTATTATTATTATTATTATTATTTTGTGCGTTGCCCCCCCCCCCCCCCCTCCCCACAAAGATATAGTGTGTGGGACCAGGGGTATGTGGCAACAAAAGTATGCTTCCTGTGTGCTGGGCTCCTCTTTTGAAAAGCACGTTCTCTGGGCAGCCCATAATAGGCCTACTCGTTATTCCTATCCACTTATCAAGTGGTCTCTTTCTTTTATACATATACAAAAAAACTCACACTCTTCTTCAATTTTTGATCGTTTATACACACACACACACACACAATATCTGTTGGGTTTTTTTTGGATAAAGCCTGTGAGACTGTTGTGTGTGTGTGTGTGTGTGTGTGTGTGTGTGTGTGTGTGTGTGTGTGTGTGTGTGTGTGTGTGTGTGTGTGTGTGTGTGTGTGTTTGTGTGTGTGTGTTGTTGTGGGGTTTTGTATGTGTGTGTGTGTGTGTGTGTGTGTGCGTGCGTGCGTGCGCGTGTGTATGTGCGTGCGTGTGTGTGTTTGTGTGTGTGTCTGTCTGTGTATGTGTACGTGCGTGCGCATACACGCGTATGTGCATAATAATTATGAGGAATGTGTGTGTGTGTGTGTCTTGCGCGCGGTGTGTGTGTGTCTTGCGCGCGGTGTGTGTGTGTGTCATATATATATATATATATATATATATATATATGTGTGTGTGTGTGTGTGTGTGTGTGATGTTTTGCGCGGTGTGTATGTGTGTGTGTGTCTTGCGCGGTGTGTATATATATATATGTGTGTGTGTGCGTGTGCGCGCGCGCGCGGTGTGTGTGTGCATATATGTGTGTGTATATCTTGCGCGGTGTGTATGTGTGTGTATGTGCGTGCGTGTGCGTGCGTGTACGTACATGTGTGTGTGTGTGTGTGTGTGTGAGAGAGAGAGAGAGAGAGAGATTCAAACAATTTTAATGACTAGGCCTTCTGCCCGTATCATAGGGAGGCTGGGGAAGGGGGTTATAAAGACACATAACAGAGAGAGAGAGAGAGAGAGAGCTTGCGCGCACGCGCGCGTGTGTGTTTGTTGTTGATATTTTGTTTTTAGTGTGTTAAGTTGGTCTACATGCCTGTGTATGCAGAGCGTTGGTGGGTGTTTTTGTTGTTGTTGGGGTTGTTTTTTTCCATTAACACGCATAGACCTTAGACCTACTTGAAGGTTGGGGGGCGTATTTCGGCGCGCAGCATGAAACTAGGGGAAGATAGGCCTACAGAACTACAACCGGTTATCGACAAAGAGAAAGACGAAAAGATATTGTGTGGCCTACAATTTAATAAACATAGTAGTAGGCCTACATACATCGGACTTGAAAGTTTGATAACTAGGCTTTGGGTGGATATAAAAACAACAACTGATTTGTTAATCAATTATTAATCACCACTGCTCCTAGAAGGGGTAGGCCCTAGATCAGCGAAAGTCATAGCAACAAGTTCCAACGTTTGTGTGAATTATATACAAACCAACGATCGTTGCTTTGATGAAGGGATTTGTCCGACCTCGGCAAACCTT
>CM065699.1:43029373-43036873 GCA_017654935.2 Phymorhynchus buccinoides | reverse complement strand
GAAGCTGAGGCGAGTGGTGGAGGCTCTGCCGTCCACGGACCACGACCCCGAGCACTACGAGTCCAAGGTGAAGAACTTCTACCTGTCCTGCCTGGACCACATGCGCCTGACGGGCCCTAACGGAACCCGGTTTATCCGGGAGGTGGTGGCTCCCTCCGGGGGCTGGTGGGGGCTGGCAGGGGACGACAACTGGCCGCCCGTCAACTACAGCTTTCAGGGCCAGCTGGAGAAGATCTGTGTCGACTACTGGACGGACGCCTTCTTCGCTATAGTAGTGGAAGACGTGTTGCATCCAGGCCCACCGTCAATTGATGTGAGTTTTTTTTGCGCATGTTGTTCTTGTCTTGATGCACTCACTTCCTAAAAGAAACGCTACTGTTTCAGACACGATTTAAAATACCTAAGCTGCAATTCATTAGCATTTGTGAATATGTAATATTCTACCCCCAAAGACAGGGTTGAGTTTCTCTACATAACGGTCGCCGCGCGAATAACGCTTACGCCAAACGGGGCCTAAGAAACACTTTAGAAAACGTTTGCGGAAGAATATTACAAGCTCTTGTCTGATTGGTCAAAAATTTTTTTTATTATTTTAACCAAACTTTAATGGACCAATCAACAACAAGAAATGTATTCACCCCATGCTAGTCACGTGATAGTTCGCCAAGAGATACTTTGGGAGTAGCCACAAAACGTTTTTGGCAAACGTCGGCGAAAAAAGCTCACGCTACGTAACGTTAGCCCTTGTGAAACGGACCCCTGGTCTCTGGTGCAACGCAAAAACGTGGATGGAAGTTCAGTTTAACGTCGCGTATCGGCTTTCGCCATGTACGACGGGCTGAACAAACCAACCAGGGTATAAACAAAAAATTATGTTCCTGAATCACTGTCTTAGCCAAAAGGCCGAGAAGCGATCAGAATTGGATTATAAAAAAACCGTATCACGGTCAGCGTTTATAATGCGAGCTGAGAGGCCGCTTCATATGGCACGCGAATTGTTCAAATGGGATGCTCTTCCCTACCCATCTTGATCAGTTTTAAAGAGTTGGCAGTGTTCAGATATGACTTGTAAATAAAATCGTGCCCCTGCAATGTTAATCCACTCCTGTCATATTTGAAACACACAAAAACGAACTGGAGCGATACGTGACCTTAGTAGTGGTGGCAGGCTGGATCGTAGGGGAGAGAAAGACAGTTAAGCTTTCGAGCTGAGCTCTTTGTCAAACCTATCTCCAGAGATAAGTCTACAGTTGAAAAGCAAAACCCGTTTATAATAAACTGTTTTTAATCACTGAATGTGCAAAAACACACACACAAGATATTTCCAAATCAAATTCATTGTTCACAGTTCGTAGAATTAGTATCATTCAAAAACGAGATCTGAATAAATATGTTTACTGACACGATGACAATGCTTTCATTTTCAACAAAAGCAAAATCTGGCTGTCAGCCATTTTCATTCTGAGGCTGGGATGACGTCTTTTTCGTCAATCGCTCAGACAGTCTCCTGTCAAATGAGGGCAGAGGCGTCATGCTGCCGTTATGCGCCAGCATGTCCGTCTTCGGCTGAAGAGAATGTCTTTGTAACAAAATTTAAAAGGCAGGAGAATGGACCAGTAAGGCAGAAAGGTGGCAGATGACGGTAAGTAAAGCGAAAAGGCAGAAGCAACGAGAGTGACAGGTTAGAGGGGGTTGCAAGCACGGAACTTCCAGAAGGTGGGGGATCGGAACTATTGTACAAAAGACCTCCAATATCCCAACTGAGGGAAAGACCATGCTTCCAGCACACCGGCTGGTCTCTAACAAAGTGTCAGGCTCTACACAGGGATTGCAGTTAGCGCACCAGGATCCGTTGGGCCCCACCATCATCATCATCACCATCATCATCATCACCATCATCATCATCACCACCATCACCACCATCATCATCATCATCATCATCACCATCATCATCACCATCATCACCATCATCACCACCACCATCACCACCATCATCATCATCATCATCATCATCACCATCATCATCATCATCACCATCATCACCACCATCACCACCATCATCATCATCACCATCATCATCATCATCATCACCATCATCATCATCATCATCATCACCATCATCATCATCATCATCACCATCATCATCATCACCACCATCATCATCATCATCATCATCATCATCATCATCACCATCATCATCATCATCATCATCACCATCATCATCATCACCACCATCACCACCATCATCACCATCATCATCATCACCACCATCATCATCACCATCATCATCATCACCACCATCACCACCATCATCACCATCATCATCATCATCACCATCATCATCACCATCATCATCATCACCACCATCACCACCATCATCACCATCATCATCATCACCACCATCATCATCATCATCACCATCATCATCATCATCACCACCATCACCACCATCACCACCATCACCACACACCATCATCATCATCATCATCATCACCATCATCATCATCACCACCATCACCACCATCATCACCATCATCATCATCACCACCATCACCACCATCATCACCATCATCATCATCACCACCATCATCATCATCATCATCATCATCATCATCACCATCACCACCATCATCACCATCATCATCATCACCATCATCATCATCATCATCATCATCACCATCACCACCATCATCACCATCATCATCATCATCACCACCATCATCATCATCATCACCATCATCATCATCACCATCATCATCACCAGTCACCACCACCATCATCATCATCATCATCATCACCATCATCATCATCACCACATCATCCAACCACCATCATCATCACCATCATCATCATCACCACCATCACCACCATCATCACCATCATCATCATCACCACCACCATCATCATCATCATCATCATCATCATCATCATCATCATCATCATCACCACCATCACCACCATCATCACCATCACCACCATCATCACCATCATCATCATTCATCATTCATCATCATCATCATCATCATCATCATCATCATCACCATCACCACCATCATCACCATCATCATCATCACCATCATCATCATCATCATCATCATCATCACCATCATCACCATCATCATCATCATCATCATCATCACCACCATCATCATCATCATCACCATCATCATCATCATCACCATCATCATCACCATCACCACCACCACCACCACCATCATCATCATCATCATCATCACCATCATCATCATCATCACCACCATCACCACCATCATCACCATCATCATCATCACCACCATCACCACCATCATCACCATCATCATCATCACCACCATCATCATCACCATCATCACCACCATCATCACCATCATCATCATCACCACCATCACCACCATCATCACCATCATCATCATCACCACCATCACCACCATCACCACCCACCATCATCATCATCATCATCATCATCACCATCATCATCATCACCACCATCATCACCATCATCATCATCACCACCATCACCACCATCACCATCATCATCATCATCACCACCATCACCACCATCATCATCATCATCATCATTGTGGCGTTGTATAGTGGTTGGGTGCAAGGCTAAGATAGACGAGGTGGAAAGTAGTCTAAATCAAAACTTCAACCAACCGACTTTTCTTTCATACGAAAAAACAACAACCGACAAACAGAAACTAGATTGTTTACCAGTGTGTACTCTGTTTGTAATGAACGTGAAGAAAATAAAGGATGACATTGGATTGTGATGATGTGAATGAGAAGGGTCTTTACTTTAAGAGATGGATGAAAGATGATGTTTAGGATGATGTGCGAAACAGGCGAAATAACAATCAATTAGGTTATAAGCAAGACTATGTAAGATTAGATAATTATTATTCTGTTGATACTGAAGCACAATGCACGAAAATCGATGTCCCACTTTGATATCGATGATATAGAAAATCCACAAGGAACTCGCGACACTATCCCCGACACACAATTAGACGCACAACCCGAGGCACAGGTTGTGTTCACTCCTTGTCGACGGTGTTGAATACGGATGTCCACGAAGAGCTTTGCAACACGCCGCTGGCTGCCACTGATGATCCAAGTCGTTGAAAACCCGCAGCAGTCGTGAAGAACAGATCCCGTCCCGGATGATGAATCGAAGATAGACGGGCCAGGGTAAAGGGGTGGAGTTGGGTGTTAGGGGGTTACAAGGGGATGAGTGAATGAGGGGTTACAAGGGGATGAGTGAATGAGGGGTTACAAGGGGATGAGTGAATGAGGGGTTACAAGGGGATGAGTGAATGAGGGGTTACAAGGGGATGAGTGAATGATGGGTTACAAGGGGATGAGTGAATGAGGGGTCGGTGGCGTGACGATCATTTGCGGGTGGAGGGTTGTGAAGAATGAGTCCAGGATGATGTCTCGGTTCGTCAAGCTGGTTACTGAAGAGAGGATGAGCCGATCGAAGGAGCGAAGCCAAATGAATATAATTTGAGGTGAAACGAAGTGAAACTCCTCCCTGCACACATATAAAATAACCTGCCCCACTTAATGACTGATTTACTATTATTGATAATTGTTCAAAGTCAGTCAGTCTTTGATAGCTTCTTCATATATAATTAACACTTCTCCAGAGTCCTCCTCATCGATAATCATAAGTTATTCTAAATATTTATATTTCAAAACTGATGATATAAAGATGAGTGATGATGGAGACAAGACATATCTTGAACAGGAACAACTTTTACAAAGACAGGACTCCACTCCACGCTGATACACATTATAGTCAAGAGTCGATCTACTCACCAGCTGGACAGGACTCCACTCCACGCTGATGCACATTATAGTCAAGAGTCGATCTACTCACCAGCAGGACAGGACTCCACCCCACGCTGATGCACATTATAGTCAAGAGTCGATCTACTCACCAGCTGGACAGGACTCCACCCCACGCTGATGCACATTATAGTCAAGAGTCGATCTACTCACCAGCTGGACAGGACTCCACTCCACGCTGATGCACATTATAGTCAAGAGTCGATCTACTCACCAGCTGGACAGGACTCCACTCCACGCTGATACACATTATAGTCAAGAGTCGATCTACTCACCAGCTGGACAGGACTCCACTCCACGCTGATGCACATTATAGTCAAGAGTCGATCTACTCACCAGCTGGACAGGACTCCACTCCACGCTGATGCACATTATAGTCAAGAGTCGATCTACTCACCAGCTGGACAGGACTCCACCCCACGCTGATGCACATTATAGTCAAGAGTCGATCTACTCACCAGCTAGACAGGACTCCACTCCACGCTGATACACATTATAGTCAAGAGTCGATCTACTCACCAGCTGGACAGGACTCCACTCCACGCTGATGCACATTATAGTCAAGAGTCCATCTACTCACCAGCTGGACAGGACTCCACTCCACGCTGATGCACATTATAGTCAAGAGTCGATCTACTCACCAGCTGGACAGGACTCCACTCCACGCTGATACACATTATAGTCAAGAGTCGATCTACTCACCAGCTGGACAGGACTCCACTCCACGCTGATACACATTATAGTCAAGAGTCGATCTATTCACCAGCTGGACAGGACTCCACTCCACGCTGATGCACATTATAGTCAAGAGTCGATATACTCACCAGCTAGACAGGACTCCACTCCACGCTGATACACATTATAGTCAAGAGTCGATCTACTCACCAGCTAGAAGTGTCAGCACTATGTAGCACTATGTAGGCGTTCGGTTTAGTTGAATGATAATAAACTTTAGAAACAAATACCAACTTGAATAAAAAAAATAACAGTTAAATTTAGAGGAGGATGAAAAAACACGGCCTCTTAGCAAGAGAACCAAAACTTCAACTGCTCTAAGGTTACGTCAAAGCCTTAACCATGACGTAACCCCGTGACGTATTTCCGTATGTTTTAGTCATCATTTTTTCATAGCAACTATATGATTAGATTAAGTAAATCATATTAGAACGTCTCAACAATCTCAAAATCATAAAAAAATACAAACAATATCATTTTTATCCAACTTTCTTTCCTAAAAGAAAAACAACAACCTCCTTACTTAATTATTCACGACTTACGTCACACAAAAGATTTAGTAAGGTAGATTGGGTCATCATCGCTCGCCAAAACTTCCGTATCAAAGATTTCATGCTTGGAAACGTCACAATCATCATCATCATCATCATCATAATAATAATAATAATAATAATAATAACTAGATGGCTTATGTTTGTCTCTCTCTCTCTCTCTCTCTCTCTCTCTCTCTCTCTCTCTCTCTCTCTCTCTCTCTCTCTCTCTCTCTCTCTCTCTCTCTCTCTCTCTCTCTCTCTCTCTCTCTCTCCTCTCTCTCTCTCTCTCTCTCTTCTCTCTCTCTCTCTCTCTGCATGTGTGTGTACGTTTGTCTGCCCGAGTCTGAGTCTGTCTGCCTCTTTCTCACTCTCACACACTCTGTCTCCCCGTCTGTCTTTCTGCACGCGCGCGCGTGTGTGTGTGTGTGTGTGTGTGCGTGCGTGCGTACGATGCGTGTTGGGGAAATTGGTGTCACGCTGTGCTAATCGCTATCAGTTTCGGCCTCTACGTAAAAGCCTAACCATCACACTGCATACGATTCGATTCACTACGATCCGATTTTGACATTGGTCAGGCATGATTGACATGGACTTCTACTGTCTTCTTCTTCTTCTTCTTCTTCTGCGTTCCCAGGCCATATGGCCATAATGGGTAAGGTACATTTTTATGTGTCCGGTTTTCAGTTTCACTGGTATCCCCGGCTGGCGTACAGCCGACACATTCCGATTTCGGAGGAGCTCAAAGGAGAAAATTTTTCTGGAAGAATCGTTTTGGATAAAAGGCAGGAGAATGGACCGGAGAAAGGCAGAAAGATAGTAGATGACAGTAAGCAAAGGGAAAAAGGCAGAGTCAAAGAGAGTGACAGATTAGAGAAGGTTACAAGCACAGAACTTCCAGAAGGTGGAGGAACTATTTATACAAAAGACCCCCCCGGTATCCCCACGGGGGGATTCTACTGTCTAAATTCTAAATTTGATGACATCCTACTAATTATGTTCATTATTATTATTATTTGAAGTCTCCCATAATACGCGAATCTGATGATAAAATATCTCATTTTTGTATCGGACATTGCATTGATTTCGTGTGGTGTGGGTCTACAGGACTAATAATGACCGAAAATAGTCTCGTTATTTTTTTAGACGGAAGCATGTCACTTGAATCCTCACTCACAATCATCGTCACAATCGCATCGTATTGGAGTCAAATCGTATGCAGTGTGGTTGTGCAATCGGGGCTACTAACTAGGCTGCATGCAGTTTGCAAAGTTGGTGTCAGATTATTTGTTATCAACACGGTACATGCTCGGGCGCGCGCGCACGCACACACACACGCACGCACGCACACGCACGCACGCACGCACGCACGCACGCACGCACGCAC
>CM065699.1:43006487-43028873 GCA_017654935.2 Phymorhynchus buccinoides | reverse complement strand
AGCATACACACCTCGCCTCAATGATATACACACACGTATATTCTCACACACACACCTCTCTGTCTGTCGTCTCACTTCTCACCACACACGTATTATATATACACCCGTCTCTACACACACACACATACACACCTCTAAAACACAAACACACCACACACATCACACGTTATATATATATATATATTATATATTATATTATACACACGCACACCTAACTCCGCGCGCAAGACACACACACACCGCGCAGCAGACACACACACCCACTCCTCATATTATTAGCACATACCGTGTATGCTCACGCACGTACACATACACAGACAGACAAACACACCAAAATAACACACCGCACGCACATACACACGCGCACAGCACGGCACGCACGACAACACACACACCCACACACACATACAAAACCCCACAACAACACAAACACACAAACACCACACAAACACACACACACCCCTACCACACACACACACACACACCCACACAACAGCCTCACAGGCTTTATCCAAAAAAAAACCCCACAGATATTTGTGTGTGTGTGTGTGTGTATAACACGATCAACCAATTTGACGCAGAGTGTGCGTTTTTTTGTATATGTATAAAAGAAGAGAACCACTTGATAAGTGGATAGGAGCGAGTAGCCTTTATGGGCTGCCCGCGAACGTGCTTTTCAAAAGAGGAGCACAGCAACACAGGACCCTACTTTTGTTGCCACATACCCCTGGTCCCACACAATATATCTTTTGTGGGGAGGGGGGGGGGGGCAACGCACAGAATATAATATATATAATACTGGATAGCAGTTCTATGCTTATTTTACCCTCAGGGCGCTTCATCCTGTACTCCTGCAGTCACACAAAACATTATCACCCAATCAGTCACCCAGGGTACAAGATCAAGAATGAAACATTTACAAACCGAACGAGCTGTGATAGCGAGTCCTTGAGTGTTATCTTTGCAAGTAGAGATGTTTGGGTCATGGCGGAGACGAACTGGGAGGGAATTCCAAACGGCCTGGAACTGAAACTGCGGTCACCAATGAGTTTAGATTTTGTTTTCGAACTTTCAGGTTTTGTGTTTTCGAGACTTGGAGTGAGCGGAAGGAGTTGTAGGTGTAAGAGCTCTGAAGAGGTAAGGAGGGGGTCTGTTCAAGTGACGGAAGATAGGACAAGCCAGCTTATACTGAAGGCAGGACTGTAACAGGGAGCTGTAGTGTTACAGTCTGGATGCGCTTGTGTGTGTGTGTGAGTGTACACGTACGCGTGTGGGCGCGCGCAATGCGTTTTATGTAGATTTGACAGACACAAGCTAGAGAGAGAGACATTTTGTGGGGACTTGCCGTATGTGGCACTCGTTGTATCACATATACTCCGCACAATAAATTTCAAGCAACAACTTCTCACTGCAAATCCCTTTAAATCATAAATCGTTGGTAAGATTTTTTACTGTTTCATCTTCAACATTTCTTAAGTGAACCTGAGTAAATCACATAGAAAGATTCATCTCATCTCAGTATACTGAGCAACAAAGAAGGGTGCCAGAAACAGGGTGAATAAAGCCAACTGCCAATTTCCAATTCAAAGATACAGTGCGCAAACAGTTACATAACGTCATTAACTAGCGAGTGTACCTCCGTGGGCATGAATACAGGCTTGGAAGCGGCATGGCGAGTGAGGCAATGAGTCTGTCCAGCTGAGATCTGTGGGATGGTCCTCACTCCCTAACCAGGTCTCTTTCCCAGGCATCCAGTTCGGTGACCTGGGCGGAACATGCGTAATCAGCTCAACCTAGGCATTTCCCATGCCTGTTTCACTCGGTTGACGTTCAGGAACTGGGTGTCATCCAAGATGGGACGATGTTGTGGGTGTTCAACGCGTTGGCTGTTGATGAGCCCTGTGACAGGGCGCGTTGTGTTCCACAAAAACAAGCTAGGTCACCATGCTTATTTCTAGGGGGGATCACTTGAGGTCTGATGACTCATCAAGTAGTGTTAAATTGCATACTTTCAGGGTGCCCCTCCGATGACCCCTACATGGGTCGTCCTCTCAGTCCAATGCCCCCACCGCAGATTGCACCTCCATAACGGGCATGCTCAGCAACAGCAAAGGCCAAACACCTCCCCCGGCCCGTCTTCACCTTGCTGATCAGTGATCATGCCCTTTACTAACAATGTGGACACAAAGTCGATACAATCCCATTTGTCTTCTTATCAGATTGCGCCTCTGTTAAAAATTAAAAGACGCTAGTTATTATTTTTTATTTAACAAAGATTAAACAAAAAGGTGAGAACTTGAACGGATACTTTTTATAATTCCAACTGTCATTTGACAAAACAGCGGTTTCAAATCGGGCGCCCGTTTTGACCAACCGCCGGCCGTTTTGTCTTAGACAAAAACGGCGGTTTTGAACCCGCCGTTTCCGTGTCTGGAATCATAATAAAAATTTGACAAACGGCGGATCTAACCTATAACAAAACGGCGGAATTTGGACAAAACTGCGGTTAACGTACATTTAACTTAAGCACTTACTCGGGTAGTAAGTTATATGGGAATGAGAGAAACTGCCCAAACGACAGACACGATTCTTCATTTGACTTTTATTTCCCCTTGTTAACTGTTTTAAGAACGCACTCGTTGATTTGCGGTACCTGGTTGTGTTAGGTAGTAGCAAATACCTTTGTAGCTGCTGTAGGTCTGGTTACACGTTTAACATTACTCACTGGAATTTTTCTATTTCCCCATGGCAAAAACGCATAGTGGAAAGCTACTTGCCCATCATTATGAAAATACTTGCCATGAATTATAACATACTTGACCATCAATGAAACAGTACTTGCCATCAAATAGAAAAATACTTGGCCATCAAATAGAAACATACTTGCCATCAAGTAGGAAAATACTTGCCATCAAATAGGAAAATACTTTGCCATGAACTAGAACAATACTTGCCATTCAAATGAAAAAATACCTTGCCATCTAAATAAAAAATACTTGCCATCCAACAGGAACAATACTTGCCTCAAATAGGCAATCCTTGCCATCAACCGGAACAATACTTGCCATCAATAGGAAAAAATACTTGCCCATCAAATAGAAAAATACTTGCCATCAAATAGAAAAAATACTTGCCTATCAATAGAAACATACTTGCCATCAAATTGGACAACACTTGCCAGTCAAATAGGAAACATACTTGCCAATCAAAATAGGAACAATACTTGCCATCCACAATGACAAAACATACTGTGCCGATCTAATAGAAAAATACTTGCCATCAAACAGGACAATACTTGGCCATCAAATAGAAACATACTTGCAATCTAAATAGAAAAAATAATTGCCATCGAAACAAACAAGAACGTTCACAGCAACTACGAGAATGGTCTCAGGACGAAGACAATACATTCTTTGAGCGTTCCAACCCAATTCTACAAATCCTAGGCTAACGACAAGGCTACCCATGATCAGTGGAACACAACGTCTATTGAAGTCAACAACACGCCCCGTTATATGCTGTTTAACCGCAAGACATTCCGCAGCCACTACAGCACTCTCTCTCTCCTCTTCTCTCTCTCTCTCTCTCTTCTCTCCTCTCTCTCTCTCTCTCATCTCTCTCTCGTCTCTCGGAATTGTTATTCTTGCATTGTTACCTTCCTTTCTTTGTTATGGCTTGATGGTCAGGAAGATGTTTGTTTTTGTATATGACATAAATGGTTCAATCTATGTGTGTGTAGCTGTGTGTGAGAGTGACAGAAGGGAGGGAGAGAGAGAGTGGGAGAGAGAGAGAGAAGAGAGAGAGAGGAGAGAGAGAGAGCAGAGAGAGAGAGAGAGAGATGAGAGAGATCCTTGTGTCCTTTGACATTGGATGATGGTATTGATGCTGATGTGTGCTAGTAATTTACACTGTACCATTCACATTATTCCTTTTTCATATGTATATTTCCATCTTACTCTTTATGCCTTTAAACAAGGTGTGTGTTTTGTGTGTGTGTTTGTGTGTGTGTGGGTTCCCGGTGTGTGTGTGTGTGTGTGTGTGTGTGTGTGTGCGTTGTGCGTGCGTTGTGGGCGTGTGTGCGTGCGTGCGTGTGCGTGCGTGTGCACATGTGTGTGTGTGTGTGTCTGTGACTTTTGAGCTCCTGATTACTTGACTTTACTTTGATTATGATTGTTGGAGGTCATGATGATGATGCTTTTCATGTTTATTTTGAAAATTCATGTAGCAAGTGAGTAAGTGTGTGTGTTGTGTGTGTGTGTGCTGGTGTGTGTGTGTTGTGTGTGTGTGTGGTGTGGTGTGTGTTGTGTGTGTGTGGTGTGTGTGTGTGTGTGTGTGTGTGATGTGTGTACACCCGAAATGTGGTCTGTGTGCCACATTATGCATAACCGTAATACAGTTTGGTATTTTTGTTTATTTTCCTTTTTATTTTTGTTTCTTCTTTGCCGCATTTCACTTCACTTCAATTTATGTAAAAAAATAAGTTAGTGTTGTAACCCCCCTTGCCACAAGGGCCTTTGAAAGCTAATGGCATAAATTGTTTCAATTTTCTCTCTCTCGATTCTCTCTCTCCGATCTCTCGCAATCTCTCTCCTCTCTCCTCTCTCCCTCTCTCTATCTCTCTCTCTTCTCTCCATCCCTCCTCTCTCTCTCTCTCTATTGTGTCCAATGTATGTGTTTGTGAACCTAGGAAAAAAACTCAATTACTTTAATTTTAACTTTACGATTTGTTCTGTGTTCTGAAAAGAATAAAATAAAATAATGGTGCTGATTTACTTGTTCTCCCAATGGGGGAGATAGACAATGCCTATCCAAAGACAGCTGTCTTGTGAAAGACACTTCAGTCTGCATGACGGCCTGCAAAGAATGTCCACAGTGAACATTCAAGCTGAGCTAGAAGACTTTCTCCAAGAGAAATGGTTGTCCTCTTTGTACCAGATTGAAAGTCCACAATAAAAGCAAAACAGCACTTCATTCAAAAGAAATGGTAAAAATCATATGTAAAATAACATATAATAAACGTACAAGAATTGAAGAAGAAGAAGAAAACAAACACACAAATATTCCCAATATATCAGTTTTATTCAAACTTACCTCAGGGGACTCCAATGATCGAGTGAAGCCAGGTAAGCTTATCTTCAGTATAAATGAAAAGATCTCACATTCACATCACGACCTATATATATACATATATAGCTTTGTCTCTACTCGTTTTCATTTTTTATTTCTACTTGTATATGTTGTTTGTGGGGTTTTCCAGAGGGCTGGATACAAAAAAAGCATGTTATATTTGATTCTATTACCCTCTATAAATAAAATTCATTCCATTCAATTCAATTCTCTCTCTCTCTCTCTCTCTCTCCTCTCCTCTCTATCTCTCTCTCTCTCTCTCTCTCTCTTCCTGGGTATAAAAGTATAAATCATTGCATGGTTTGTCTATTTTACTTGGTGATTTGAATGCTGTGTGTCATATTATATACAGATCAGTGTGGCATAGGCCTAAATATTATCCATGTGCCATTTAAATCAATGATTGTACCTTTTCCCGCCTCCAAGCCCTCTCCCCATCACCTTCTTCCTATTATTAGTGTTGTAGATTGATGATGTATAGTATTGTGTTATGTTATTTTTTAATATTTACTTTTTTTGAATGCTTTGTAGTAGTAGTATTTGTTACGCAAGCGCTTCATTTTTTTGTATATATATATTTGTTTAATCCTTTGTTTTGCCTCAGGGCTGAGCGTAAAAAAGCAATGTTTGCTTATCTTATAACCCTGAATAAACAAAATTTCGTTCGTTCGTTCGTTCGTTCTCTCTCTCCCCACATCGACACTACAGAAGGAAAAAAACCCAACAACAACCAACTAGCATAGAAACGAGCGACATGCGAGTCGCTGCTGGGACACAGAAAGACGACAACAGACTACTACACAGACTGTCCTTTATTTGTCACTTTACGACTATAGCTACAACTGTGACCCCGCACCACGAAAGTGTGTAGGGTGAGCACCAGCCATCATATAGTAATAAGCCAACTGTCTCCGTGTGTGTGTGTGTGTGTGTGTGTGTGTGTGTGTGTGTGTGTGTGTGTGTGTGTGTGTCTGAAACACGAAACGGGCCTTATAACTCCGCCGTGTTTCGACCGAATCGCTTCAAATTTGCTGTGAGCCCTAACGGGCCGATGGCAACGGCAACCGAGGCGGCCGTGTCATTTGCGCGGTTCGGCAAATGCGCGAAACGCGCATCCGCCGGCCTCTCGGCGCCCGTATCTCCGGTGTTTCTGGCCCGATTGCCTTCGAATTTGGCAGATAGATGACCGGGGACGGTGACTATCCGTGTACCAAACCGGAAGCGAATCGGTTCAGAAACGCGCGCGCTATACGACTCCCGCCGTTTCTTAACCGAATCGCTGGGTCAAATTTGCTGTACTCAGCGCGTTACCAGTACTTGGCGTTACCGTTACTAGGCGTTACCGTTACTAGGCGTTACCGTTACTAGGCGTTACTGGAACTCGGCGTTGCGCTAGTTTAGATAAAGCACAGTCGAAAGTCTACCGTAGCTGGGGAAATAAATGCATTGGTCTACTCGTTTCTAAAGCACATTTTTTAGACCATTTACACACCACATTAACCCTTTCACCGCCGGTCATCTTCCTGCCAAATTCGAAGGCAATCGGTCCAGAAACGCCGGAGAAGATACGGGCGCCGAGAGGCCGGCGGATGCGCGTTTCGCGCATTTGCGGAACCGCGCAAATGACACGGCCGCCTCGGTTGCCGTTGCCATCGCCCCGTTAGGGCTCACAGCAAATTTGAAGCGATTCGGTCGAAGAAACGGCGGAGTTATAAGGCCCGTTTCGTGTTTCAGGGGGTGGGGGGGGGGGGGGGGACACACACACAAACAAACACACACAGACACACACACGGGCACACTTGCCAAATTACTATAATGATGATTGTCATGATTGACATTATTCGTGTTGTTGTTAGTGTTGTCATTGTTGTTTTGTAATGAAAAAAAAACACCCACACCCTCTCTTCATTGACTAATAATATTAATTATATAATACTGCTTTTAAATATATACTTCTCTCAATTAAGCTTGACCAACCAATTATGATATTATTACTATTATCTCTGTTTGTAACTCTAACCGAGCCCTGTCCTGATATTGATGAACTATTTATTTATTTATTTATCTTTATTTTAATTTATTTGCTCAAATTGTGTTACATGTATATATGTTGATTGGATGAAAAATTGAGTGAAAGCAGGAATTGTGGAATGTAAGAAGAGATGGAATTTAAAAAAATATTGAATACAAAAAAAAACCCTTTCACCGCCAATGTCGCATTTTAGCACAATTCACAATGGTTTAACACCCAATGGTCACTAAAAGGCATCAAATCAGGGTCTGTTATCCAAAGACCCTATTTTCTTAATTTTGGGAGGTAAAGATAGGCCTAATGTCATATATGTCACAGAAGAATTAGCAATATTGCAGATTTTTATTTTCTCTCCTACCCCAGTTAGTTTAGTTTAATTGTTTTTTTTGGCTAAAACATGGCTGGCGGTGAAAGGGTTAAAGATTGTCTTTTATAAATATGAAAGATACAGCAGATGTCAGAGAACACGACAATACCCATAACTCAAAATTGACCAAAAAATGGATTTTTTTTAACTTTCCAAGCCTATTGTGAGAACGTTGAATTAGTACCGTTTTCAACTTCATTGTGGTCGGAAGTCGGAACCCTTCCAGTGTGTGTGCATCGCAATTGCGCCTATTTTCAATTACCCATAATATTCAATTGCGCCCCGTTGTAGTCACCAATTTTTTGGAGCCCGTTGAAAGGGCTGAAATGAGTGCATAAGGAAACTAGACACCATTTGCATTGGAAGTTGTGCGTAAATTGAGACTTTTTGTTTTGTTTCAGAAGGCAAGCCAAACATTCCTTGGAAAGAGAATACGGAAAACAGAATGTAAATAGGTTTTGTAGTTTGGGTTTTCATATATTAACCCTTTCGCCGCCAGCCATTTTTCAGCCCCAAAATACCATTAAACTTACCTGGGTAGAGAAAATCAAATATCTGCAATATTGCGAAATCCTCTGTAACATGTATCAGATTAGGCCTATCCTTACCTCCTAAAATTATTAAAAATAGGGTCTTCAGATAACAGGCCCTGATTTGATGCTTTTTAGTGACATGGGTGTTAAGCCATTTGTGGTGCTAAAATGCGACATTGGCGATGAAAGGGTTAAAACAAAATGTAACTTCTATTTCTAGGATACATCAATTGCGGAAGCTTAGCGCATAATGGCATCTTCATACAAATGATGTTGCATTTTTTAATATTTTTTAAATTATTATTTCACTTTATATTTTACATAGAACCGATATATTGAATAGGGACGTTCGAAATCAGTTGTGTTATCATTCATCTGATTAAATCTATAAGCAGTATTTTCGAAGGAATCCAGAAGCAGAGTGGGCTTATCGACACTAAGAAATATCATGTTTTAGCCACATATTTTCCATCGCTTAGTTATAACTCCAAGAGCGCTAACAAAACGTTTATTACGAATCTGACTGCAAACGTGCTTGATAACAAAGCAATGAAACTAGGGGAGTAGGAACTAGGGCTAAGGGTAAGTTTACAGCCTGGTTACAAATCTTGACTTTTGTTGTCAAGTGGATCTTACTCTTAGGTCTGTTGGCTACTGCAACGACCACTGTTTGCAAGAGTGAATGCCCTTGGTGGGTGGGGGAAGATCCTTGAGTACTGACCAAACAAGGGAATAACTCTCGCCCATAACCCTATTTGAGGCCGCTTGAATGGCTGCCTTTTGCAAGAGCGAATGCCCTTTTGAACACTGACCAACAAGGGATTTAACTAGCTTGCCATCAAGGGCGTTTAGGATAACCCTAGTTGCAGTGGCCAAAACATTCGTTCCTGGCGCTTAGCCTACATTTGGATTGCACTTTGTATTACAATTATTTTTATCTTGCTTCAGTCATGCGAGCGCACACTCACACATATACAACCACAAAACAATACACACACACACAACACACAAGGAACACACGCGGCCGTAAGCGCGATAAACACGCACACAAACACACACATAACGCCCTGACGGGACGGCCACACACACACACATACACACAACACACTCTATTTCTTGTCTAATTTCTTGTCACATACACACACACACATACACCACTATGACCAATTATTGTTTTTTTCTTGTATCTTTCCTACTACCTGTGCACGATAACATGTCGTCATGTAGCATCACGTTGATGCAGTCAAATCTTTCTGACATAATTGTGATACCAAAACTTTGGTCTAAAAAACCCCGGTGCAACAGGCAAAAAGAAAAGTCTTCAGGAACAAAAACACTCCCCGGAGTCTTTTGTTCCCAAGGAATTTAACACTCCCTTTAGGAAAATAACACTCCCCTCACGCAGGGAAAAAAAAGACTTCCAGGAAAAAAAGGATTGCATGTAGGCCTACCTAATTGATAAAACATGATAAGCTCTATGTGTGTCCTGAAACTAGATTGCCCACTCTTGTCTATTTTGATTATATGCATCATTGTGCATGCTCATAAATGTTTGCGTATTTCGTGCCACCAACAAATGGGTACATCGCGAATATAATAGATTATCCATTATCAGATCATCATGTAGACATTGCCATAATGGTATTTGGTACTGTATAGTCACAGAGGCGTCTCTGTGAAATTCCAGCCAGAGGTGCGCCACCCTTTTTAAATTTTTTTAATTTGCATGCGATTTTTGTGACTGACGAGGAAGGAAAAGGGGGTGGAGGTGGTAAATTTTGACCCAAATGACAACTTTTTCGTTGTCACTGGGCTTAAATTTGTGCCGAAATTTTAGATGTTGATACAAGTCACCCAGGAACACAGTTTCAAGCATTTATTTCAAAATGTAAGCCGTTCTTTAAGATGTATGGTGTCCGATTGGTGCGTCCCATATATGGGACGCTAGGACTGAATGGGTAGCGGGGGTTTTGTCTGAAGAACATATAGAAAAAAATCGCTTTATTTTGAAAGCATAGAGGGTTTATTCCAAATAGTTATTGAAATTAGGTGCAAAACGAGCCTCAAAACAAAGAAAATCACCTTTAGTATCAATGTCCATCAATCTAGTGAAATAATTGAATATTTTTTCGGCGTCGCGAACGCTTATATCAAAGATAACATAACATTTTAAAAGTAAATGTACACTTTTTCTCAAAATAACTGAGAAACTTGCAGCTATCATGCTAATAGATACAATGCAGGGGAGAATCTTGAGTTGTGACTGGGTATAGATGTACTTGAAGGAATTTTCATGCACCCGAATTTTATCGACTTTTGTTTGTTTTCCAGTGCACACCCACCGTAGTGGCCGCTGGGTAGGTCAAGGACTAACAACGTACTGCATGCTGCCAAACTTCAAAACAATTTACCGATAGACCTGTCACCTTTGCATTATTTATGACGGAAAAAAACCCAAGATGGTGGATAAGCAAACACTGATATCAGGCTGATAGGCCTGGTTGAAATACTAATAAGGAATGACCCACACAAGACTAGGGTGATCTAGCATTTTTTCTCTCTGGGAAAACCAAAACGTGTATCTTATCAAAGCATGCCATATTCCATTGAAAACAGCTGATCAGCTGAGAGTTACCTAGCCAAGCGTCTGGGCAGGCTTGTCCAGTGATTGTAGGTGACCCCGCCCTGGGCGATGGGCATCGGGATGGGGAGAAAGCATTGACGTCATATGCTATATCACACCACACTGCTTAGGCTACATAGCCACATTCTTCTTTGTGTGGACTTTGCATGGGGCCAAACCTGCTGAAATGGGAGGTCCAGGCAAGAGGTGAACAGAAGCCATAGCCAGAAGGTTCAATGATGTGGTCCATCTTGTCAATGCTATCCATCATCTGTTACGTCAGAGGAAGAAAGACTGGTCAGTCAGCTTGCTCTTCGACAGATTTTGACCAGCACCATGTTGTGCTGACTGGAAACACTGCAGTTGGACACAATACTCACTGTGCCTTCACATTGCATCAAACACTGAATACACCAGTTTCAGCATTGCGACATGGTCAAACGGCCCTCGTCTGTTACTTGATGCTAGTATTTTTCAGTGGGCAGTCTCCTTGTGGGCATTTTTATTGGAAAAACAAAACTGCAGTGCTACAGAAGTTCCTCATCGCCTTTTTTCATTATCACTAACCTCTGTCTTCATAAGTCGATTCATTTATGGGGTTGGGGGGGGGGGGGGGGGGGGTAGCTCTATGAAGGTGTTAACATACTGGACGAAAACGGGGCTTTTTTAAGCAAATGAATTGTCCAGTTGATTAATTTTCGGCATAATAATGCACCGAATGTGTTCTTTAGTCGTTTCAAGGTGAGTTTATTGCACTAGCTGTGTAGAATACATTCAGAGCATTGTGTTTCGTTGATCGTTGTGAGGACGAAGGCTGTCGCAACTGACAAACAGATTTTCAGACAGATTTTTTTCACACAAAAATAAAAAACAGATGACAGTTTTGTATCAGAAAACGATTTTTATTATGTCCTCAAACAGTTAAAACAAACAAGCAGTTCAAATACGTGATCACAAGTCTTTTAATACACATCAAGAACATACACCCATCAAATGTCACATTTGGAAATTAAAATTCACACATAAAAAATGTAAATATTCCTTGATTATTTCTATATGTGGTTCTTCACATCAACATTTTTATCTTATGTATCTCTCAAAACATCCAGGATTGCTGCAACAACTGATTTATTTCCAAATAATAAGTATTTAATTGAGAATTGACATAACGGGGCAAGGGTTGTTAGCAACGACCTTTTGAGAATGGCTCATTTGTACTTTGCGTACATCTTTTTAACATACCTGTACCAATATTTAGTTACAGCATCCTTTACATTACTACAAATCTCTTGGTAGATATCTGTCTGTGTCATCAATTCTGTGAGTAAATGGTAGATTTTTTTTAATTAATCTTACTATCTATCTAACTAAATACTCACCAACACTCAAAACAATTGCATAAACACCAATCAACTGGAAACCACCCATGCTTTGGCAAGCATAAAAACGAAACTACTAAGGGGAGGACCACTCCTGTGACTCGCTATGATGATTTATAAAGCCACACTGGTCCATGCTGTTGTCTTCCCGCTTGCTCAGTTCCCTTCTTAATAACTGTTGCTCGCCAGACCTTGGGGAC
This sequence comes from Phymorhynchus buccinoides, assembly GCA_017654935.2. Taxonomy (NCBI): domain Eukaryota; kingdom Metazoa; phylum Mollusca; class Gastropoda; order Neogastropoda; family Raphitomidae; genus Phymorhynchus; species Phymorhynchus buccinoides. The sequence goes on along the minus strand of CM065699.1, from coordinate 43,016,612 downwards.
ATCTGTGGCGCTCTCCCCTGAGTCAGTACCTGTGTTCACCAGCTTCACATCCCATCCCCTTTGCAGCTATCGCCTATTTTTAAAGATCCAGAAAAGCCACAGTCGCCTCAGGAAGATCCAACAAAGCCAGTTGTCATTCCTTAGGCAGATCCAGAGATAAGCCAATTGTCAGTCCTTAGGAAGATCCAGAGAGAAACTAATTGTCATTCCTTATTAGGCAGATTCAGAGAAGCCAATTGTCATTCCTTAGGCAGATCCAGAGAAGCCAATTGTCATTCCTTGGGCAGATCCAGAGAAGCCAACTGTTATTCCTTAGGAAGATTCAGAGAGAAGCCAATTGTCATTCCTTAGGAAGATACAGAGAAGCCATTTGTCAATCCTTAGGAAGATCCAGAGAAGCCAATTGTCATTCTTTAGGAAGATCCAGAGAAGCCAATTGTCATTCTTTAGGCAGATCCAGAGAGAAGCCAATTGACATTCCTCAGGCAGATCCAGAGAGAGAGAAGCCGGTCATCACCCATTATTCCTAATTCAGATCCAGAGTAGCCATTCCTTAGCAAGATCCAGAGAAGCCATCGTCATCCATTCCTTAGCAAGATCCAGAGAAGCCATCGTTATCCATTCTTTGGCAAGATCCAGAGAAGCCATCGTCATCCATTCCTTAGCAAGATCCAGAGAAGCCATCGTCATCCATTCCTTAGCAAGATCCAGAGAAGCCATCGTCATCCATTCCTTATTAAGATCCAGAGAAGCCATCGTCATCCATTCCTTAGCAAGATCCAGAGAAGCCATCGTCATCCATTCCTTAGCAAGATCCAGAGAAGCCATCGTCATCCATTCCTTATTAAGATCCAGAGAAGCCATCGTCATCCATTCCTTAGCAAGATCCAGAGAAGCCATCGTCATCCATTCCTTAGCAAGATCCAGAGAAGCCATCGTCATCCATTCTTTAGCAAGATCCAGCGAAGCCGGTCACACCATCACCTATTCCATAAGGGAGATCCCAGAGAATGCGGCCGCTGTCCACTGCTAAGAAAGGTCCGTCCTGTGTGGTCACCTAGGCCTGGCCCCCAGGCACTGGTTGACTACGTTCAGGAGGTGGGAGTTCTCCAGCGCCGCCGCCACTCTCTCCTTGTCCGCCAGCTGCTTGTTGACTGCACACACACACACATACAGGAGAGAGGGGACCAAATCTTAAAGGAGCACCCTGACCGATGAGCTTAAGCAAGAAACACATCGAGATCACAGCCTTTTCCAGGAATCGGAACACTTACTTTGCTCTGGTTTCCTAGAAATCAAAACCGTCAAAACGGCGATTCCTCCTTGGCGGAGATGCCGGAGAAAGAAGCCATTCTGGATGGGCATGGGGTGGGTGGAGGTGGAGGTTGAAGCTTTGTCTTCTTTGCAGTGCAATAAGAAAAATTGGAGCTATTTCCTGTGTTGTGAGCGAAACTCCTTTAGGTAAACTGTATAAAATTTAAAAAAAACCTAAATAAATAAAAAGGCTTGTATTGCGGAAAATTTTGTGCAAATGATTTTAAAAAATGGTCTAAACTCAGGCGGCCATTAGAAAAGAGAAGGCATTTTGTGTTCTTCTCTTTCACCGAAGGAATTTGACTTCCAGCCAAGGAGGAATCGCCAATGTGACGGTTTGATTTCTAGGAAAGACCAGAGCAAAAGTGAGTGTTGAGATCTCTGTAAAGTCCCTCGTACAGACCACATCAAATCCCACCTCAAGACCTTACACTGGCTTCCAGTCGAGGCAAGAATAAAGTATAAAATTGCTTGCCTCTGTTTCAATGCTGTCCATTCATCTAGTCCTGCCTACCTCTCTGATCTCGTTCACCTGTACTCACCCTCCAGGTCTCTCCGTTCCTCTTCTGACAAACTTATCCTTTCTATTCCTCGTACTAACACTAAGACATATGGTGAACGTTCATTTTCTTTCAGCGCCCCTTCTGTCTGGAACACCTTACCATATGAACTTCGTTCTGCTAAATCTTTCCAGTCTTTCAAAACCGCTCTTAAAACTCACCTCTTCCGGCAATACCTCTGATTTCTTCCTTGTCCTGTTTCCTGCCTTAAAATGATGTCCCCCACATTGTGGGTGGGTGGGTGTGTGCGCGTATGTGGGTGTGGGCGTGTGCGTGTGCATGTGTGCGTGCGTGTTGTGGCTGTGTGCATGTTTGTGATAGTTGATATTGTAGTAGCTTATTTATGATTTATGTATTTATTTAAACAATTGTGAAGCGCCGTGAGCTCAAGAGAGAAAGGGCGCTCTATAAATGTTATTTATTATTATTATTAAAGGGTGTTTTCCTGGTGATTTCGACGTGTTTCTTGCAAAAACTCATCTGGCACTGGGCGTCCCTTTAAAGAACAACATGCGTCCATTCACACACACAGGCAAAATTAATTTAATTCCAGGCATGGTACAGGAGAAAAAGCTTCTTTTTTTTCCTTTGAAAATAATTTTGGAGGGTTCAGGAGATGTCGTCTCTTGGTGTGTTTAAGGGGTAAGGGACCCTTTATGGTGATTAGGGGACAATTCTTGCTGAAGATGACCATATAAAACTTAAAAATTTGGAGAAAAGGGCATCTCCTCAAGCTTATTTCTACATTCATTTGTCTTTGAATTCAGAGTATCCCGGCATTCACTGAAAAGTACCATGTCTGGTTTTCAAAGGAAGAAAACTATTTCTTGTTTGATTTTTTTTTGTGTGTCAGCAAATAGTTTATAAAGTACCATGTTTCTCGGACTATAACTTATATAGTATAAGGCAATACTTTATTTCCTAGATTGGGACCCTTGCACCTTATATGATTGATAACATATTAACCCATTCAAATGAGTTGCGTGTTCGTCCGTGTAGAACATGTAGAGTGGCACAGTGGTATCGCATTAGCCTCGTGTACCGAGTTCGAACCTGGGTACAGGGGATTTTTCCTTTCACTTTGCACTAGGCCTTACGGTCTGAACATGGAGTCTTTCGGATGAGATGATAAACCGAGGTCCTGTGTGCCCATGCACTTAGCATACGCTAAACCCAGTGGCAATGAAAAAGTTGTCATTTAGTCAAAATTTACCACCACCACTTTCCCTCCTCATCAGTGACACAAAAATCACATGCAAAAATTATTTTTTAAAAACCTGGGTGGCGCACACCTCTGGCTGCGACGCGCTCTCCAGGCGGGAGCAACCCGAATTTCAAAGAGACGCCTCTGTGACTATAAAGTACCTAAGACTTCACTGCCTTAGACATCATGACTGGCCTGGGGTTGCCTAGAAAAAAATATAGAATAAGAAGCGCAACAAAACTCAACACTGTCAATGATTCAGTTTTGACAACAGTACTGGTTGATCCGAGTTTATTTTTCGCTTCCAAATCGTGGTTACTTGCATTATAATCGGAATCATAAGTCTCCTTATTAGTATCACCGTTAATGAAAATATATTGGATAGATTTGAGGCTCGTGTAGGGCCGACTAAAAAAAAAAAAAATCAACATTAAAAATTTCAACATAAATGAAACGAAAGTTGGAAGAGTGATGAAGAGAAGTAACTTGAAAAATGTGGTTTGGATTTACCCCCCCCCCCCCCCCCCTCCCCATAGATTTAGACAGGTTTTAGACTCAGAAATCACTGTTCCTAGAATCATTACTGATCGCTTCTCGGCCTTTTGGCCAAGACAGTGATTCAGGAACATAAATTTTTGTTTATACCGTGGTTGGTTTGTTCAGCCCGTCGTACACGGCGAAAGCCGATACGCGACGTTAAACTGAACTTCCATCCATTCCTAGAATACTCGGAATCAGACCCTGACTGGTGTTCTCCTGTTCCGAGTATACTCGGAATTCGCCCAGAATGAGCTAAGAAAAATATCAAAATTTGTGTAAAATTTGGGGGTGCGCCTTATAACAAGGTGTGCCTTGTAGTCTGCAAAATATGGTACAAGTTTTGTTGTTTGATAGCAAACAGTGCATAAAGTAAAGGAAAATGTAAACTCCTTTGTCATAGAGTTGTTTGATAGCAAACAGTTCACATCAAATGAACATTCGTATTCTGTTTCAGCTCTAAACCAAATGTACAGCATGCAAGAAAATCTCTATAATCAGTAAGCACACACACACACACACACTGGACTGGATCCAATTTATTGTCAGATTAACTATAAAAGCTGTACTGACACACACACACACACACATATATATATGATATACACACACACACACACACATACATGGGTGAAAGCAAAACATTTTCTCAAACCTGAAATGACACGTTTCAATGTTCTCTGAATTTGTCCAGTCCTGAAGTGGTGTCCACATTGAAAATAATGTCCAATGTGTGTGTCTGTGTACACGATGGGTGGGGTGGTGGTGTTAGAATTGGACATTTATTATCTTGTTTTAATCTGCCATCAATTTTGGCATTCTAAATGCTTGATTTGATAAGACCATTAGAGCTTAATCTAGGATTTCTGAAAAAAAAGGGGGGCAGTGCCCCCCTCATATAAAAAAAAAAGGGGGCACTCCCCCCTATCCAACCCCACATCACATACATAAGAACCAGTACCTCCCCCACCCTGGGACACAGACTCGGTCATCCCTGTCTCAATCTGTCATTTTGGAACCGATGTTCCTTTGCACTGCCACTGTTGTCATTCTTTTCCGACGTTTTAGATGTAGAAGCCTTTTCTTCGAGGTCTTCACACTCACTTGGAACAGGATTTTTGTTTTCTCACTTTGCCTCCGCGAAAATCAAAATCAAACAGGGTCCCTGCCCGCTTCATTTTGAAGAACATTCAAGAAAGATGGCGGCCCAAACTCTCGCAACTTCCTGTCGGTAGAACGAGAAGAACGCGATTGGTTGATTAACACTAACATTTTGTCAAGAACCAATGAAATGTCGAGAAATCCTTCACTGTTGCTCGATACTTTCAGTTTTTCCAGACGACGGGGTTTAGCAGACGATGAAGGTCTTCCCACATTGATCGGTAAAAACTGCAGGACGTTCTGCAAATGTGCGGGACTTGGCCCGCTCCCCGCGCCGATTATCGCGGGAAGGAACAAAATTTCGGGGGATTTTACCAATCCCACGCTCTAGATTAAGCTCTGAAACCATGGTTCCAGATACAGTGGTACCCCTCTAATAAGACCTTGAAAGTGCGGTGAAAAAAGTCTTGTCTGAGGGGTGGTCTTATTAGAGAACCAAGCATGTGACATCTTAGTACAGAGTACAGAACTAAGCAAGCATCGTGGACAAAAAGAAATAAAACACTTTTTAACACTGTTGATGAATACTAGTGTAATTTGATTGAACACACGAGAAGAACTGAGAAATCCACAAAGTATAATAAATGACTGTAGAACAAGTACTGTTGTACATTTACAAACAAAATCTTCTGTGGTGTCTTTTTCTGTGGTGTCTTGCATCACAAAACCAGTCCCAAACTTTCTCGTCGATGACCATGGTTTCTGTTTTCCATACTTTCGCTAGTTTCCTGCCCCCACACTCGCCACTTTCCCATCGTGATTTAATCGACTCCTTATCCTTGATTATGTTTTGGATCTGTGTTTTGCCGACACTGAGCGAGTTCGCAATTGCGATCGCAGTCTCCCCTTTCTCACTTCTTTCCACAACACGGACGCGTTCTTCCAATTTTTTTTTTTTTTTTTTTCCGAGTCGCCATATCGATCACTGACTTGAAGAAGAACAGAGAGTAGCAGGCCCTTCTACGAGTCGCATGAGTACACGGGGCGTAACTCTCCAAGCAAAAGTTAGGGGGCGCGCTTCCAATGGAAATTCCATGTTTACATTTCTGACTACTTTTCATCGAGAGATCGATTTGCACGACACTGACTGCTAAAAGATAAGATTGCGGTCGCATCTCAACCCCTGAAATCGGGTCGTAAGTCGGAACTCATGAAAAGTCGTATTTGCGGCATAGGATATATAGTGGAATGTGGTCGGGAAAAAAAAAATCAGTCGTATGTGAGGAGAAGTCGCATTTGCGAGCGTCTTATTAGAGGGGTACCACTGGAACAAGATGACCAATCCTGGAGACTCTTTCGATCAGCTTTTTGAATCCTAATTTTAGGAAAATGCCTGTATTTTTCGGACTATAAGGCGATACTTTTTTCCAAGACTCAGACCCCTGCGCCTTATAATATGACTGATGAAATAGTAAGAAAACATAGTAACAAAATCTGAAATTTGGGGGGTGCGCCTTATACAAAGGTGCGTCCTATAGTCCGAAAAATACGGCACATGCAAACGGAAAACAATGCAATATGAAAATGTATTGCTTACTTGCTTCTTCTGATGCATGGCTGCCAGGCGTAATTTGAACATCAACCTGGAAAAACACACACACACGCTTAGTAACTTAACTTGTGTAAAACACATGGTTCAGACTTGCTTCAAGTCCCCATCCGAAGGACTAGGTGTTCAGTTCGATTTGGCGTGAACAATAGAAGCGAGTCTTGAACTGAAGCCGACATTTAGCAAGGAAGAATCGGTGTGTTGGTGCAAGGAAAGACTCACACGGCTTGCATCGTCTACTCCAGTCCATGGGGTCAGCAACTTTGCAAACACTGCTGGGCCTCGCATTTTCATAATTTGTCAGAAATGTTTTTATGGACGTTTTCAGTTTCTTTATCATCTTTTTTTGTTTGTGGCTCAAGCCACAAACCTATAACTCACTTTGTTGGTCGGTCGGTCGGTCGAAAATTGTCGCACATTTTGACAAAATTGTCGCACTTCAAATCGAGGCTACACTTCAAATTGAGGCCGCTCTTTAAAATGATGTATTTTAAAAGCGTACAAAATAATAAACATACGTAATACAGACACTACAACAGACACGACGAGTATGCAGTGCTTCTTTCGATGAGCATAAGTAGGATACATAGTTTTAAATGTTTTCCAAAAGATATAAAAAGTTACGATATGGTGCAGAGATAACATTCTGGTTTACAGATTAAAATTATTGAAAAGCCAGGGGAGGTGACTCATGATTGGAGTGGTAAAAATAGACCGCGTGCCACAAACTATTGCGATTTCGCGCTTGTTTGAATACAACAGGACTTAACAGTAGCTTTCACACTGTAAAAGGACCTCTTGATGAAATGAAATTAAAGGTCTTATATAATGGTGAGCTTTAATTTGGTGCTAAACAACCCTCAAAGCACCTATAAAGGCCTGTTCTTCTTCTTCTTAGCCATGTTACACACACTTGTGGCGGTGCCATAGCCGATGAGGTTTAACCGAGGCGTGGTCACCGCTACAGCTATCTGTATTAATAAAAAAAATTGGGACTTTACTGGTTTCGTACTGCCTCCGGGCATTGCCTCCAGTATTGTTCCCACCATATTTGTATTTACAAATGTCCCATATGTGTCTGATTCAGACCAAGAGGACGTAAAACTCCATTTTCTCTCTCTTCTTAGCCATGCGTGGCCACAATCAACGCTTTGATTATTTTGCCACGGAACCGGGAAGGTTCTATACCACTTTTGCTGGAAGAAAGGCTCAAGGCCTGAGAAGAAATAGTGTGACAGAAGAGGGGATGGATAAAAGAGAACCATAAGCCTAGCCAACTGTTGATCTCCTGGGTTGTTGTTGACCAAAGAGCTACCATATTTTGCAGACTATAAGTGTAAAGCGATACATTTTCCCCCCAGACTCAAGACCCCTGCGCCTCATAATGTGACTGACAATACAGTAAGAAAATATAACAGAATCTGAATTCTGCGTAAAATTTGGGGGGTGCGCCTTATAGTCAGAAATAATATGGTAATTCACAAGGACCTAAACTGCTAACCTTTACCGGATCATGCTTTTGACTACACGGACACGATGGCGGGGGTCTTCCACGACCCCCTTACTCAGCAAAGAGCAAATTCCGAGGTGTTTATCCCTGTTCGGATGGCGGGGGTCTCCCACGACCCCTACTTGTCAAAGAGGCACCATGTGTTTATCCCTGTCCGGATGGCGGGGGTCTCCCACGACCCCTACTCAATGCACTGCAGTGCTCTTTAAAGTAGGGGTCGTGGGAGACCCCCGTCATCCGGACAGGTATATCAAAATTACGCGTCATATTACGTCATTTATATTTTATACACATTAATAAAATTTAACACACTTAAAGCCATTTACGTTTTTGACAAAGTCATGAAATTTCATGAAGATTGCTTAAATAGTTTTAGAGATATAACATGTTTTGTGTGTCAAGGGGTCGTGGGCGACCCCAGAAGTCCGGTAAAGGTTAAAGACCCCTATGAACTGTGTGATACGGCTAGTTTCTCTCGGTTTAGTGTTTCTCCCTTAGCCCTCTTCTCTTCTTCTCTTTCTTCTTTTTGTTCTTTGATGCAGAATAAGCTGCTTAGGCGGAGTCGTGGTCCTTAGCCCTTGACACCAGGTGGCGTTTCGTTTGAAGGCAGTTTCTTAGCAACACCAAACTCACTCTCTCTTTGAGCTCTCTTTCTCACCCGCATGTGGCGAAAAATAGATGTTGCCTTCTATTTGACAAAGGGAAGTAACATGGCAATATCCTTTACTGGCAATATCCATATTTAGCCTCTGAAGGTGCAACAAATGTGGACATTGCCAGTAATATAAGCCAGTAGCATGCTTTCCTGTGAGGCGGCCAGAAGCACTCACTGACAGTATTTTTACATGGCTTTGCTAAGAACTTGTTGTAGTACCATATTCTTATTATTATAAGGTGCATCACTAAAATTTTACACAAAATTCAGATTTTTGTTATTATAGTTTCTTACTATTACAGTGGTCGCCGCTTTATAAAGCCATTTTGGGACCGACGAAAAATGGCTTTAATAAGCGGCGGATTTAATAACCGGCGGTCCAGGATTACGTCATTTTCGAACATTTTTTTTTGTTGCTTCTCTTTTGTTTACGTCAGTCACACTTTCACACTTTCTTTCGTCATTTACACTTGCTTGAATCTAAACACAACTTCACAAGGCCTCTTAAACGATGTTGAACTTTTGTTTTGGTTTTTATTGACTGACATTCTTTTCTAAACTCAGTTACTTCGTGATACACGTGAGCGTGCACATAAATATGTCTTGAGTGACACAAGTGACATATTTTCACGCCAAAAAAAGAATAAAAGAAAGGAAAAAAGAACAAAATCGTGTGAGTTTTAGTCACAAACTATGTGATTTCTCTGAGAAAAGTGGCTTTAATAATAAGCGGCGGGGTGGTTTTATTAAGCGGCTTTTTTTAAATACATAACATATAGTGAAAAATCCGGACCGTAAGAAATCGGCTTTAATAAGCGGCTGGCTCTATTAACCGCGGTTTTATAAAGCGGCGACCACTGTGATAGTAGTCACATTATAAGGCCGCAGGGGTCTCAGTCTAGGAACAAAAGTGTCGCCTTAGAGTCCGTAGAATACGGTAACTTGTCCATGGTGCTGGACGAGTTTTATTTTATTGTTTTTATTATTATTTAAGAAAATTTATATAGCGCTTCACCTTTAAGCTCTAAGCGCTTTTACAATTGCCCTAAAATTATTCATATTAAAAACAACCGCTTACATACCTCCACACTATCCTTCACATTCTTACACACACACACACACACATGCGCACACAAAGAAATATGTACATATTAAACTAAATATAAATAAAATACATATACATAATAAAATAACAATTTACAATCAGATTACATTAAAAAAAAAATCAATTTTCAATTTACATAAACGAGTTACACATTCACGATGACCGCAAAAGTAAAGTATACATATAGGTACACACAAGGTTCACAAACATTCAAAAATAGACAAACACGCTCATAAAAGCAAATTAATACATACTCGTATTCACCGCACTCACGATATTTTTACATTTCTTTCTTCTTTCCTGTAGAGCAACCACAGTCACTTCTGACTATTCTGTCGCTGTAACTTTAGGGGAATCTGCTGAAATGCACACTGAGGTACTACTGAGAAGACAAAAATTGACAGTAGAAGAAGAGGACAGAAAGCCTGGCCCAGCCAGCCAGGTTCCGCCAATCGGCCCCTAGCGTGATGCCGCGCCAAGCGAGAATGACCCAGACAGCCAGGTCCCGCTAATCGGGCCCCAACGTGATG
>CM065699.1:42960474-43005987 GCA_017654935.2 Phymorhynchus buccinoides | reverse complement strand
ACTCTGACCTTTGCTTCAGCCTGGTTGACCGCCCCGTCAACCATCGTTTCTTCTCTCCGTTTTTTCCCGGCTGTGAGAGGCCCCGCCCCCGCCCTTCCGTCTGGTCCCCGTATGTTTTAAGGCCCGATCCGTGGGCTGTTCTGTGGGGTTTGGGGCCAGGCCTTCGACCGTTCCTGTAGGACGTCTGGGGGCCGACCCTCTGCCGTTTTCGCCTGTCTGTTTCAGGCTTGCTTTCTGTCTTCCCTTCTTTCGACGTCTCGTGTGCGCTGGTTTTGTTTTTGTTGGCCCATACTCTTCTTCGCCTGCCCTTTTCGTCGTCTTATCTATCGTTCAATTTGTGGTATTCCTGCATGCCCAACTTTCCATTTTAGGTACTTAGTTCAGTTTTGCCACGGCTTTTTAGTTTAGTTCCTTGGAACAACCTTTTTGAATGCATGCCATGCTTAATATATAAATAATTTGTTAATACGCTGATCTGTATTTGATTGGTAAGTGTGGCTGTCTGCTTGATTATAAAATATAGTCTTGTTCTTTTGCTGGTATTGTAATTTCTGGTGTGGCGCGTGTGGCCTCTTCCTGTGCAGCCTGTTTGTTGGGCGTGCGAGACTCCTCCTCGGGTTCACGCTTTTCCCCCTCTCCCGATCTTTGATCCAGAATCGAGCCGGCGGTTTCGTGTTGACTCACGCATGCAGGCAAGCTGAACCAGAATTCATGTGCATTTTGTTTTTACATCCCGTCTAAGCCCTAGCAGTTTCACATATCTTCCAACCTCTTCCTTATTGACATGCAATTGTTCCTTATTTAAATGTGCTATAACCCTGCTGGTTTTTTTATTTAACAGTCGTGGATATTGGACTTTGTAGCTCGTATCGTTTTTATTAAAACTCTGTTAATTGAATTTAAGCTGACACAGCTACAGCATAATTCTATTTTCTCTCAGAATAACTACGTTTCCTGCATCAACCTGTAACAACGTACCTGTGGAAAGGCACTCAGAAATAATAAGGCCCATATGTTTTTATCGCCCATATAACAGCTTTTTGGCAAGCAATGCTTACATTAACCCTTTCAACCGCGCCAGCCTATTTTTCAGCCAAATATACCATTAAACTTAACTGGGGTAGAGGAAAAAAAATCTGCAATATTGGGAAGTTCCTTCTTGTGACATGTCATCACTTAGCATCTCTCCTACCTCCCCAAAATTTAAGAAAATAGTCTTCGGATTACAGGGTCCCTGATTTGATGCTTTTTAGTGGACCATGGGTGTTTTTAAACCCAATTGTGGGCAAGCATTCCGCACCATTGGCGCGGTGAAAGGGTTTAATGTGGTACAGCCATGTTTGTACCCAATTGTCCGTGGCTTTTCCTTAATTAATTGGTTCGCCACATTGTTATCTTTCTAATAATATCGCTCTTGTTTTTCTTCTGCTTATTCTATCTGAATATCTCTACATAAAGTTTTGACATGTCTCTCTGTAACGAGATCCCATAAATGTAATACACAAAATGTTTGAAGCTGTGAGTTGACTAAAAGTACACGCATTTCGCTCAGCACAAAGTCGTGAAAGTAAGAAATTCCTGATTCGACGACCCCGGGCAATTCATTTTCTGAAAAGATACACCACGTGATCCGATTAACACCAAAAGGGAACACAAGACCCAATAAACAAGATGGACGTGTGCCCCAGTTTTAGTGAGTGCCACTTTCGACGCAAGGAGGACATGGAGGGGATGTGCGCGCTGCCGCCATGTCCACATATCTGACGAAAGCTTCACTGTGGTATTGTTTGTTGTATTTACCGCACCAAACGGGTTATTTGCACACACCGGACATTGCCGACACCAAACACCAAGAAGAAGTCCCCCCAAGATGTCTATAACTGCTGTATTATGTTTCGGTAAACCTTGATCCCAGCAACCCCAGTCTTCAAACGATTCCAGACACGGGATCGTACACACGCACCAATGCCGATACAACCTAACGGCTCCACAAATAAAACAGAACCCATCACTTGACACCATTTATGGCAATGATGATAAGACGCCCATTGTTCTGGTGTCGTACATATCGTTTGAGATTTGAAGTGGATTGAGGACACTTGATAGCACCTCTCCACCACTGGCCTCACGCAGTGAGAATCCTGCAGATACGTACCGAATACCCATAACTGTGAAGTTGGATTGTTTCGTCAGGTAGTCGTGCTTCGGACAATTCTTTCCTTTGACATAACCTGCAGTCACACTTTGTTCAACCATGGAGAAGCAGTTGAGGTGACATGTGTAAAACAGTTCGTCCAGCGAAGGACAAGCGAAGAGACACAGGTTTGAACACGGATTCCCTGATGCCCTGTTTGTAGAACACCGCCATGTTGATTGACGTGTTTTTCCAGGTCCCACCAATCAGAAAGAGAAACGTCAGAACCATGGTTTTTTTTGACTTTGCCTTAGAAGTTGCTTCGACATCCTTCAGTGCGATGTTATCGAGTTTGTTTCCATGGCAAAAATTCCATTTCGCTGAAAGAACACTTTGGTACAACCATCATGTAATGATGCATAAAGAGTAGCCGGTGGCATATTGCTTGTTTGGAACTTTTTGTACGAATTGTTCGGATGGTAGCGTCTTTGACCCACAATGTTCATCCATTTTCATTGGATTGTTATTTCTGATTTTAATGCTTTTCTCACGCGAACCGCTTGACAGAATCGCTTCAAATTCACTTCATGAAACGGGTTTTCCTTAGCATTAAAGCTTTGTACTATTAACAAGTGTAATCAATAAAGAAGTTGACACAGAATTTATGTGATGAAAATTGAGCATGACCATACAAACCAGCGGTACCACCTTCGTGATTTTTAGAGAGATAAAAAAAAAGAGTTAAAAAATTAAAAAACTAAAAGAAATATTAGCAATATAGTTTTGACTTTGGGCATCGACATACAACGTCCAACAATGCCATCGATTATGTTTTTTACCAGTACGCAAATCGTTTGTATTTCAGTTATGCAGTTTTGGAGAATAAAACAGAAATCGAAACAGCGAGACTGAAATGTTTGTGTTTTTTTTTGTTGTTTTGGTTGTTTTTTTTTGGGGATTTTTGGAAAAAAGACCTCGTAATTGCATAGGTCGGCTGCAGGTAGTTATAACAAGTTATATTCACCTGGTAGCACACAAACTGTACACAGACAACGCATGCACCGATCAGACATGAACACGCGAGCACGTTTCATTCTTGTTCAATCATTGCGACAACCTATGGCATATGCCTACACGAACGCGCGCGCGCACACTACACGTACACACGCACACACACCGCGTGCGCGCGCACGCACGGACACGCACGCACACACACACAAGCATGGGATAAACACACCGCGCATGCGCGCACAGACACACAAGGCCTGGCAACGTAATTCCGCACTTACCCTCTCTTAATATTAATGCACATATTAAAAATAGACATAACTCACCGTATTCACACTGCGTGCATGTCCAGCTAACATACAAAGCCACGCGTATGCGCCTGTAGGTTGGTACTGGAAATAAGGACAGAGACCAACATTTAAACACAAACGTGAAAGCATCACGATTTGTGCCCAAAATGCAAACATATTAGGCCCATACCGCCAATAAAACACCATACAACGAAAGGAAAGAAAAGCACTACTCATACACCGCACCACGCGCGCGGGCCACTACTCTCTCTTCGCCCTCTCTCTCCTCTCTCTCACTCTCTCTCTTCTCTCCGTTCTCTCTCTCTACTCTCTCTCTCTTCCCTCTACTCCTTCTCTCTCCTCTCCTCTCTCTCTCTCAGTCGTCCATCCAAGTACAAGGTTGTGCTGTTTGTTTGTGTTGAATGTGCTGTTTTGGGGGTGTGTGTTGGTGTGTTTGTGTGTTGTGTGTGTGTGTTGTGTGTGTGTGTGGGTGTGTGTGGTATGCGTGCGTGCTGTGTGGGTGTTGAAAACCACTAATATCATCTTACATGATAGTGGGGAATAAATGTTTGTTCTGTATTTGTGCACCTTGGTGTACTGGGGCAACTTTCCCGTGTCCCCCCTGCCTGCCTGTCCCTCTCTTTTCTGCCTGTCTGCCAGTCTCTCTGTCTTGTTCAATTAATAGTTTTTTTACATGTGGCTTGTCTCTGGTGTGTATGTGCTCGTGTCTGTGTGGTGGTGTGGTGGTGTGGGTGTGTGTGTGAGTGGTGGTCTGGTCCTGTTCGGTCTGTTTGTGGCGTGCTGTGTGTATGTGCGTGGTGTGTTTTGTATGTGTGTGTGTGGTGTGGTGTTTGTTGTGTGTGAATGCTTGTTACGCGAACCCGCTGCCACACAACACACACACACACACGCACACACACGCGCAACCGCCACGCACGCCAAAGCAACGTCCACACACACACACCACATGTTGGCCACCCTTGCGTTCAACATGATCCATGAAATAATGCCAAAAAATCTGTCCTAATTAATGATCATTTTTGTCTGATATCCAAGGGAGACATTGAAATTAAAGATATAACATGAAAGAATGAGTTAGCGTGTGTGTAATTTTTGTGGTCTCATGTGTGCCTATAGACTGTGCCTTGTAGTTATTGGTTTTTTTGGTTGGTTTTCTTGTAATGTAGTTTATAAGTTGACATCGTTTACGTGTGATTTTACGTTGCGCCCCCGTGCGCCGCGCAGCAGCGCGCGCTGTGTGTGCTGTTTGTGTGTTGGTTGGTTTTTTTCGGGGGTTGGGGTGGGGGGGCGGGTGATGGGGGGGTTTGTTTTTTGTGGTGCTCGTGTGTGGTTGGGGCGTGTTGGCGGTGTGTGATTGCGCGTGTGTGGTGTGTGGTGTGTGTGGGCGTGTGCGTGTGAGTGTCGTGTGCGAGTGTACTGTTGTGTGTGTGTGTGTGTGTAGTGTTGGTGTGTCTGTGCGTTGTGTAGTGCTGGTGTGTGTGTGGTGTTTTGGTGTGTGTGTTGTAATGTTAGTGTGCCGGTGGCGCGAGTGTGTGTGTGTGGTGGTGGTGTGTTGTGGTGTTGTGGGTGTGTGTGTGTTGTGTTGTGTGGTGTGTGTGTGTGTGAAATGCAGAAGTATGCTTTTTTAATTCGAAGAACCGTTTGTATCCCATGATCATATCTGTTTTTTGGTCTGTTTCATAAGCGTCCGTTTCTTTCTCGGGTGGTTTTCTTAATCTGGGGTATAAAGTTTCAGATTATTATGTGGCTATACTACGTTTTATATTTTATAGTCATTTGCCACCACATGCTTTCATCATTGGTATGTACTCCAACATTGCAACAAACTTACGGTTACCATATAAATCCAAAACAGCAACGTGCTAGAAAATGTCCACAACAAATTACCATTAAATAAACAATGCAAAACCGGCTACTGATTTTGTAGTACTAGAACATCAGAACAGTGTATAAGCCTGGACTCGTAAGTAGTAGTAGCAAAGAATTCTAAAGGGTAAAGAATGGACTACTGGACCTTAAGATGTTTACAGCGAAACCGGCTGATAAGGAGTGACTCAGCACTATTGTGGCAGTACCATAGCCCGATTAGGTTTTTCGGCGTGGTTTTACCGCTACACATGTCTAATATTTGAATTTAAAACTCGGGAACTTTTACTGGTGTTGCACTGCTCCGGCAGTGCAGCCAGTATTGTTCCCACCATGCTTTGTATTTACCTATGGTCCCCCAATACTGTCCTATTGACCGAAGGACTAAAAACTCTTTTGTTTTTTCGGGCTGATCGAGTTTATTCGTTAGTGGGAGTTATACACCATCACAGCGGCGGCTATCCAAAAACTCAACTGGTGGAATTTGAACGGAGGAATTCCCAACATGCCTATCGAACGTGTAAATGTGTCACGTGTTAAAGGTCTACATAACCAGTGTTTTTCTGTACTAACTACTCAATATAGGGAAAAGAGACCTGATGCTTTTGTCTTCACTTATACAGTCTTTGGTAGTAGTAGTAGTAGTAGTAGTAGTAGTATAGTAGTAGTGAGTAGTAGCAGTAGCAGTAGTAAATTAATTAGTAGTAGTATAGTTCGTAGTAGTAGTATTAGTAGAAGAAGAAGACTAAGAAGAAGAGAAGAAGAAGAAGAAGGAAGTCGGTGGTTTTCGTTGTTATTGTAATTGGTGTACTAAAACTGAACTATAAAAACAAACATCACAAACGCTACACATCACACAAACAGTGAAGATGGAAAACAAGCGAATAAAAAAAACTACAATTTTTTCGTCTTTAAAAGACTTTTTCCAAGGCAAATGAAGGGCGATGTGCCTGTAAACAAAAGGTAGGTTTTGGATGAATGAAAATATTGTAGTAATCGAAATCCGTTGCCTGTTTTGTTGTTTTTTGTTTTTGTTCAACTTCGTGTTTTTTGTTCTTTACACTTTTACTCCCATTTTCTGCCTCTATTTTTGTCATTTATATCATATGGTTGTATGTCCATCCTTCATCGTTTTTGTTTTTCTTCTTCCATTATCTTTTATCCAAGATTAATCGTCGTAAGACGCGAATCGTAGTTTCTTCTGTGTGGTGTTGTGTGTGTGCTGTGGTGTGTGGTGCGCGTGTGGCGTGGGCGTGGTGTGTGTGTGTGGTGTGTGTGTTGGAGGGGTGGGGGGTGAGATCGAGAAGTCTTCTGTGGGTGGGTGTACATAGAAATGTTGGGTGGGGTGCGTCCTTTTTGGTAATATTTGAAGTGTGTGGTGTGTGTGTGGTGTGTGTGTTGCTTTGCGTACTGCATGCGTACGGTTGTGTGTATGTAACCATGTGGGTTGTGTGTGTGTGTGTGGGTGTGTGGGTGTGTGTGTGTGGTGTGTGTGTGTGTGGCTGGTGTGTGTGTGGTGTGTGTATGTGTGTGGAACCTGTAGGTGTGTCCTGTCTGGTGTGTGGTGGGGTGTGTGTGGGTGTGTGTTGTGTGGGCTGTGTGCTGTGTTGGCGTGCCGTGTGCGTGCGTGGCGTCGCCGTGCGTGCGTGCGTGCGTGCGTGCGTGCGTGCGTGTCGTGCGTGGCGTTGCGTTCGTGCCCATGCGTTTTGGTATGGTATATGTGTGTCTTGTAGGTGTGTCTATCCTGTGTAGTGTGCGTAGTGTCACGATAGACCCCTTTTGATTTGCAAGTAAGCAAACCGGTTTATTTGGTGTTTTAAGGCCAGATAACCTAACATTGTTTTAACAAGTAATCTGTTTTTGAAACTTTCTGGTCGCGTTTTCTTTTCCCTTACACAATGATTTATAATTCGGTACACTTCTCTCTCCACCTACACCCCTACAACAATAGCTTAGCTATCCCTGGTCCTTGCTGCAAATCGCTTTTCACTCCCCAACCATGTATCTCGTGCTTCTTCCCTTCTCCAAAACTTGTCACTCCTGCAATTCTTCCATCAGAAACTTTACCTGAAAACTATCCGCTCTCCCTCCCTTTCCTTTTTTTTTTTTCTTTTCTTTGTTTTATTCCCACACTGCCATCCATATGAACACACGGCGTTATCATGATAAAGGATTTGCAAAACACCACTTATAATTCATTGCACATTTATACTGTATTTACACATTAATCCTCCCATGAGTGAATCATTAGTTCTTCTTTTGTTGTTATCTCTCTCTCTTTCTCTCTCTCTCTCTCCTCCCTCTCTCATCTCTCTCTCTCTCTTCAAAAGGGCTTCTCCTACTCTCTCGTCTCCTCTCTCTCTCACTAAGGGGCTGTTGGGCCCCGCTAAATTCAGTAAAATTTACCGAAAGACACAGCCTCTTCCTCGCTCTCTCTTCTCTCTCTCTCTCTCTCTCTCCTCTACTCTCTCACTGAAACAGGCTGTGCACTAAATTCAGTAACATTTTTCCGTCTTCCGACTTCGTCGGCACTCCCTCTCTCTCTCTCTTCTTCTCTCTCTCTCTCTCGTCCTCTCTCCTCGCTCTCTCTCTCTCTTCTCTCACTCCTCATCCTTCTCTCGTCGTCTCTCTCTCGTCTTTCTCTCGTCTTCTCTATCTTACTCTCTCTCTCCTATCTCTCTCTCCCTCTCTCATCCGCCCTCCCGTCCCACATCCCTCTACTCTCTCTCTCCTCCCCTCTCGTCTCTCTCTCTTCTCTCTCTATACCCGTTGCGTTGACCTTTGATTCATTGTCTTCCTGGTCCATTCTGCCTGCTGCTCGGTATTTTTTATTATTGTATTATTCCTTGTTTTTTTTTTCCTCGGTCGCTTTTCTCGATCCTCAATCTCTCTCGCGTGTCGTCTTCTTCCTCACCCTTGCTTTCTGTTTTTTTCTTCCTCCTTCCTCTTATTCCCTTGTTCCCCTTTCTTCTTGTTATCTGATTCCTTTTTCTTCATTCTGTTTTTTCTCCTTTTCACTCTTCCTTTCTTCTTTTTCTCTCTCTTCTATTTACATTCTCTCTCTCTCTCTCTCTTTTTCTTTTTTATCTTCTCTTCCTGTCTTCTTCCCTCTTTTCTCTCTTTCCTTTCTCCCTTGACTCTTTTCTCTCCTCACTTTCCCTTTTCTTCTTCTCTTTCTTTTTCTTCTTTCTCTCATTTACTTCTCTTCCCTCTTTTCTTTCTTCTCTCTTCTCTTCCTCTTTTTTTCCTTCTTCTTTCTCTCTTCTGTTTCTCTCTCTTTCTCTTTCTCTCTTATTTTTCTCTCTCTTCTTTTTTTCTCTTCTTTTTTCTACTATCTTCTTCTTTCTTCTTTCTTTTTCTTTTTATTTCTTCGTCTTTATCTATTCTCATTTACCTCTCTTCTTCTCTATGTCTATTCGTTTCTTTCTTCTCTCTTGATCTTTCTCTCGCTAGTAGTATTTCTTGCAAGCTCTGTCTTTACGTCTTCATTAACGTCTTCTCTCATTTTCTTTCTTTCTCTACTTCTCTCTCTTCTTCTTCTCTCTTCTCCTTTCTCCCGAGTCTTCTATTATCCTCTTACTCTCTTCTTCTCCTACTTTTTATAAGTGTTCTATTTATCTCTCTTTCTTCATACCATCTCATCTTCCTTCTTCTTGTCTTCTTTGTCATTTTGTTCCTTCCTCCATTTCCTTCCCTTCTTCTTTCTCTTCTTCTCTCCTCTTTCTGTCTTTCTCCTTTCTCTACTTCACCTCTATCTTCTGTGCTTCTCTTTCTTCCTCTGCTTTCTCTTCTCTTCTCATTGTTTCTTCTACTCATTACCTCTTTCTTTTTTTCTCTCTTCTTCTTTCTCTCTTTCTTCTTTCTCTCTTCTTTTTTCCGTCTCATTCTCTTATCTCTCTTCTTTTTTTCTCTCTCTTCTTTCTCTTTTCTTTTTTTCTCTCTTCCTTTTATTTTCTCTCTTCATCTTTTCTTCTTTTTCTTCCCGTTTCTTCCCTTGGTTTCCCACGTCGTGTTACGAAGTGAAGCTGTTTCTCACCAGTGGGTCGGTTTTGTGTGCGTCGTGGTTGTATTGTGTGTAATTACATGATGTGTGGTGTTGAGTCTGTGGTCCAACTTAACGTCGTCTTTCTCGTAGAAACAATTAAAGAAGGCTATATCTTGGTAAACTGATGCATGCACACATAGATTGGTTTTAATGCAAGCTTTTAATAAAGAATTTGTTTGGTATTTATTAAATTACCACTACCTATGGCACTCTTGAACCCTGCAACGTGGTATTTTTGGTTCATGACTCATATCTTTTCACATTTGCGCAGATTATGACTCCAATTTGGCTGTGGTTGGTGTGTTAGCTTCAACGATATGGTAATGCGACTTCATTCCAGATTGGCTTAACCTTCAAACTTTGCCTGACATTCGTCAACTATTTGCTTTGTCCATCTCATTTTCATATTCACGGTCTACGGTCATGTTAGCTTCCAATTTGGCAGTAGTAGACTAGCGTGAAGATCAAGATGGAATGCTAATATTGTTGCCTCGGGTGACATTGATGACCTTATGATCTTTTGACCTTGGATTTTTGTCTTCGCCTTTAAATCAACCATGAACTTCTGCGGCAAGAATCGCTAAAACTATTTTGTGGGGTGGATATCACATCCAACTGATAGTTCCTGTTATAAATGTATGCTTGCCTTTGGACCGTGACCTTGGGCAGTGCACTTTATGAAGGTGAACAAGTCTAGCTTTATAATCCATCTCCGCAGAACGAGCGTCACATTCCTGCTGGAACTAAGTGTGCGGACAAGTTCATTGAACTGACAATATGATCCCGGCTCAGTCGCACAACTACTCAGCCGCACATCGAAAGACTGGAAACCAGCTCAGCAGGACACACATCAAACAGTAGTTTCACGCATGGCACAATTCTATTTGTCGCGTACTGTAAAACAAAATTATACTCACGAACGGTACGACTGCAGAAAACCTGCACAGAACCCCCAAAATGTGGCTACCCTGCAGTTCGTCCTCGACATCACAGGACTACCGCCAACCCATACCCCCGACACAGCAACCAAGCTCACCAACAGTTTTGTTTTTTTAGCATGTGACAGTAACCCACAATCCTTGTTCAGTGTCTCTATGACACTGGGCCTTTTCGTGTGATGCTGATAGTCCCCTGCGTGTTCGCTGATCAGCCCTATCAGCATACACTGGCGACTTTATTTACTTTGCAGGGCGCACCGAAGTCCCTCACTCCTCCCAAATCTTTGTCCAGTCGCCTGCATGAGGTAGACCCAGAATTTTCGTGAAGGGTTCCCCATTAAACGCAGCTAAGAAAAACCTGTTTTGTCTGATTCTCATACTAGGTTGGCCAGTATGTTGTTTTTCTACGGAATCCTTCACAACCTGCCAGTTGCCGCAGCACCGCCTTGCCCCAAAATCCAAACACAGAATAACCAGTCCCATCCTCACTCTCCACAAGGGACCCAACCTCCCCCACCCCCCCAGTGCATAGAGATGATCTCAACGTGGCAAAACAAAATTGCCGCTTCAGAAAACAGCCCGCTGTGCTTCTGCCTCCTCAACTGGCAATTTCTTCACAGGTTAGATTCCACCCTCTGATGTGCGTCTGGACCACTCCACCTGTTTGTCTTTTCCCCCGTCTGTATCCCAATGCGCTTGTGAGGCGATCATACCCTTATCCCCACGTGACCACTCGGCCATCAGGAACACCAGTCCTCCGCAGGTGATTTGCCATCCATAACGTCACTCCTGGACCCGCACAAAACTCCAACGTTATCACCGCGGACAGGCCCGCCACACGTCAGGCCCTTCACCTACCCTCCCTTTCCGCGATGACATCGTAGGGCCTCTTCCCTCAAGGGAAGAAGAATTCCCGTACATTGTCACCCACGTGGGCGGTAGACCAATGCATCTGTAAAATTAAGATGGGCAATCCACCGTTACTACGGACTCCGGAAAAGCCATGTGCTCTTTCTCACGCAACTCCATACACTTAACGAACCAGAGACCTCAATTGCGCGTGGCGATAACAGTATGTGGAATGGGCGGTGGTGGCGTGGCCTTATCGGATGGTGAAGTCGTATCGCTAAGCCTTAAAAAAAATATTTTCGACTTCGTGTTTTTAAGAGTATCTAGGAGTAATGTTTTCGTTTTGTTTGCGCGATTCTAGATTGTGTTCATGGTCCGTACTTAATCAGGTACAAACTCGGAATAATTACGATTTCAAAAAGGGTGGTTATTTAAAATGCTTGGTATCAATGTTTCTTGAAGTTACTTTTGTCAGACCTGCCAAAACATTCAAAACAGAAACTATAAGCATTCATCAAAAACAGTCATGAAATAAACAAAATTGAATCTATTCTACTTAGCGTTTTTAAAATTCCAATAAATATAAACGAATTGATTCAATTTATTGTGAATACAATTGTCTATTTTTTGTGGTAAAGATTCCAAGGCTTAACCAAAGTCATTCAACTGTTTCAGGAAAAGGATAGAAAAGACCTGATACCGATAAGGGCCAACATGGTAAGATTCGTCCTACCCCCTCATGTTTACTACCCTCTCTCAAGTTGCTTCTTTAAGGGGGGTTGGTGGAAATAATCCTTTTGGGGGGGTTGATTCCTATATCTATCCTATTCTCAGAAAACAAATGACCAACTGTTGCTTGTCAGTGAAACTTTTAAATGCTAACAACAACCGAGAAAGACAGATACACATAGACAGAGAGAGAGAGAGAGAGGAGAGAGAGAGAGAGAGAGAGAGAGAGAGAGAGAGAGAGAGTAGTGAGATAGAGTAAGAGAGAGATAGAGTGAGTGAGAGGAGAGAGAGAGAGAGAGAGAGAGAGAGAGAGAGTAGAAGTAGGTTACGAGCCTTCTCGTAATGTATGCCTAGTGGCCTACTGCCAGCATAAACACATTTTTGCAAGAGTGGAATGCCCTTGGTTGGTGTGGCAGATGGTTGTGAGCCTGCACCAAACAAGGGCATAACTCTCGCCAATACTCCTAATTTGGAGGCCACTAAATGCTTGCCTTTCGCAGAGTGATGCCTTGTCAGCTACCTGAACCACACGGGCCTTTCACTCTACACTGTCACCGGTGCGTATAATAAACACCCTCTTGTGCACCGTTAGGCCACTCTAATATACAGGACACGTCGCCTTGCGACGGGCGGAAAACAATGTATATAACATCTGTCACCACTGTGGCCCAACGTGTTCGATATATACTGATCGCTTTCTCGGCCATTTTTGGCTAGAACAGTGATTCCGGAACATAAAATTATTTTGTTTTAGACCATTGGTTGGCTTGTTCAGCCCGTTCGTACATGGCGCAAAGCCGATTACGCGACGTTAAACTGAACTTCCCACGTGTTTCCTTTCTAGTAACATGACAGACCGCCTTCCCACAGTCCGAATCGCGGGTTAATAAGCCCCTCAGACCACCCACATTCGTTCACACCCTCGTCCTACTTCCACCCCCACCCCTCTTTCACTCCTTCCTGCCCGCCTTCATCCCCTCCATCCCGCTGACCGGGTATCTCCCTCCCGGCTGACCGCTAGTTTTTATCTGGCGGTGTCCTGCACTTTTCTTCTCATCGCGTTTCAGTGCATTACCTCACTTATCCGCTGGTTGGACAACATATGCCTGTTGTATTGTCGGTTTCCTATTACTCCTTCCCTACAGTAATCCACAGCAGGAAAATAAAAAAAAAAAAAACATTAGTTTCATGCCTGTCACCTCAGCTGCTCGTAATCAGTTTCGCGGGAAGAAAAGGGGCAGAGACTGCCCAGGGAAAGTCCTGTCCCAGACTGATTTAATCTTTTGCTAGTTAAAGAGCAGTTGTAGGATGCGACACACTAGGATACGCCAATCGTAGGCATTCCTGGTGGCCAGGACCGACTGACCGCCAGATGAGCATACCCTGGTAACCTGCAACCCGCACCTGCAACCCCGGCTGGGAGACCGAAAGCCCACGGAGACTACATCACATTCTTTCAGCAGTGAGAGGACACTCTGGTCTTGAGTCCCACCTCCACTGAGCCGTGGCGCTTCCTTACGCTCCCCCACCGCCTACATCATCCCTCTATCGCAACCCAAAACGAAGCCAGAGGAAGATATGGGAATCCTGACTTTTAACAGCTAAGTGCTCTAGCTCCAAGATAAACGACTGTCCAATAACAAACAGACCCAATTATTTCAGAAACATAAGCCCACCCAAGGTGGCCAAAAACTTGAACACTTTCCTTCTTGGATTTTGTGACTTAAAGTCCATCAATTGTTTTTACTTTTTTTATTAATTGTTTTTTGTCATTCTCTTCGGGTACCATATTTCTTTTTTGCTTGTTTTCTATTTGCGCCTGTGACGTAAATAAAAGAGTGATATAATTTTAATTCCTTAAAGTCAGATAGTTTGTTGATTTTTAAAAGCTTGTATTGTAATTTCTATGTAATTTTATTTTTTCCCCTGTCCTCTCTCTTTTTGCAAGCTTTTTTCACCTTTTAGTGTTCATTTTCATGCACACGAGTCATCTCTCAATTCTCTGCCAAGACCATGAACAAATAAAATGTATTAACATGTCAGGGAACACGATAAGGAAGAATGTGTCCTCTTGAAAATTCAAAGCAAATAGATTTTTAAAGTCGACCCCTAGGGACTTCCCTTAATCCCACCCGAGTCACAACATCCCTTTTCTCTCCTCTCTCCTCTCTCAACGTCACATCTCTCTCTCTCCTCTCCTCTCTCCCTCTCATCTCTCCTCTCTCTCTCTCTCCTCGTCGCTCGCTCGCTGGGAAATCTTTTTTGGCTCGTGTTTCGCTGATGAAATATTAACGTTACTGTCATCAACCCAGCAGGTTACAAAACAGCTAAATAATACTCCCAAAAAAGCATCACATAATATATCTTGGCTTAGAGTAAATTTAAGTAAAAACAACAATCCATGATTTGCCAGGAAAGGAGCACATATTGCCTAAACAGAAAAACGGTTTTTTAGATGAGTAAAGAATCGACATTGTTAACATTGTTTAGATATCTAGGCTTTTGCTTTCCGACAAAGTTATCATGTTGTTTTTTCTGCTTTTTAGAAACTTTTCCTGGCAGGGCTTAAGGTGACGGGTAGTTAAAATTATGAGACAATGGGTTGAGCTTGGTAATATAAGACAGAAATGTTTTTTTTTCTTTTGAACTTTTTGATGTCTCCAAATTGTACACCTAATGTTACGTGTCGGCTGTCAAGACGTGTGGGTAGTTTTCGCCTTTAAAGACAGAGAATCAGGTTCACCTATTTTGGATGCTCGAACTTCGAACCCCGCATTGTTATATGGCTTCAGACGTGTGGGGTATTTTTTACTGTTAAGACAGTAGAATCAGTTTCACCTTTCTGGCATGTCAAAAGATTCCATAGTGTAAGCCCAAAACCCCAAATACGATGAATCCTATGGTGGACCTTTTTTGGGAGATAGCCATGTACATTATAGTGTCAATTAGAGCAATTCCGTTTACTTCATCTTTCTTTTAAATTAAATCCAATCCATTTGTCTAGAATCCCAAAGCAAGCTCTCTTATGAGTATCAAGGGATGTTCAAGAATAACAAAACGTTGTGAAACAAAGAAATTGAAGAACTGGGCAACGCGATAACGATAGTTAGATATGTACGGATTTTCATGGTTCCTGGATATATTGTAGAGTTGGGTGATGTAAATGCCTTTTGTTGTGTTACTTTAGCAGCGTCTCTGATTTTGATTGCCTTTAAACAAGACTGGGGCAAGGCCAAACTCAACAGCAGTGACCTGTTATAAAAACCTATCGCTCTTTCAAATCTTGATGCAACCAGAAAAATAGTTATCTGATTGTAACAATCAGTAATTTTAGATCACTTTTGTACAGTTTCGGTTTTAGAAGAAATGACTAAAAAATCAACCAGCGATAATAACATATAATTTTATTTCGAAACATTGTCCTCATGTTACAATTAGAAAGAATTGAACTACATGTAGTGGTATGATTGTCCAAATATATAACGACTGAGTAACGTAATACTTTACAAACCAATATAACGCTGGTACTATACGAGACCCTCCTTACTAAACTGTCTATTAGCAAAGTGTACAGTTGTTTTGTAGACTTTTACTAAACGAACGTTTGCTATGTTTAATATGCTATGCTTTTCCAACAAAGGGAACAGTTTTATGGCACTTGTAAAATTCTTTTAACTTGCCTAAATACTTTTTTAGTCATATCGCATCCATTTTTTTTGCTTTACCAAAGTATTGTTCAAACATTTGTGTGTCTTTACCTGCTTTTGCTTTAGGTCGGGGGTGCATAATCTTAGTTGCACCTCCAAAATGTGTTATAGGTCCGGTGGCCTCTACATTAACATTCCCATTGGGCCCGTGTATAGCATTGCTATTTCCCTCTCTCGCTCGCTTTCCATGCTCTACTCGCTTCCACCTGCCCTCCGTCCTCCTTCTCGCTTTTCCCATCACACACAAAACAGCTTCATGTAGTTAAAACCATATGCGAAGATCACTCGTCCTTTCTTATCAAACTAGACATCCCCCAATGTCCCCTACCAACACACAACTCAATCACTCACTGCGAATTGCATCTGTACACCACACTCCTACCAAACTACATGTAAATAGTCATTAATACCCAACAAATTAAATCAGTTCCACTCTACTCTCTCTACTAGTTTTTGTGCTCTAGCAACTACTCCATGAGATCACTTTCAACAACACACCTGTAAATCTAGTTACCTACACTACACGTCAAATCCGAACACATGCCGGTAGTTAAGAATTTCAAATTAATAACACAACTTATTCACATTACCATTACACACACGCACCAATTTAACCTAAAAACTCAAGGGCAACAGAACGCAACCTGAAACGCCGAAAGTTTTTTTCCAAACGCTGTTTTCAGTGCTTACCCCTATTATTTATAGCTCTGTTGAAGAAAATAATATCATAAAGCCCACTGTCGCCACGCTGCATAGCAGTCTATTGTGTACATATCGTGTGCACAGCTATTTCAAATGCTTCACTGGTAAGGAACCCTTTTTCAGTGAACATTTTGAGTTGACAATGGTCCCAAAATTGTGAACGCAACTTGCACATCCGTTGAGCAACTTCCTCTCGTTTTAAGCCCTAGGGCAATGTCTTTGATAAACGTTTGGTGTTCACATTTCGCTTTTCAAAGTTTTAGCCCACAATAAACAAAAACATAGACATCAAGGGTAACCAAAACCTTACTCTCTATACAAATGAAGATTTTTTTGGAAGGCCCCAAATACGGTGTGCAACTTTTACTAAAGGACTTTCTCGTACGCAAATTGTGCTGAATTAAATTTACCAGGGAGAGTTTTAACGCATTTTTCCCTTATGGAATATAAGCCATCTAGGATGCCGACTTTATGTTAATTGTCATGAAATTCCCTGTGACCATATGTCTTTAACATACATAAGCTCATGCGACACGCATTTCCTCTATCCCTTTGCAAATCCTGCAGAAGTAAAGATTAAAATCAATTAAATGTCATTAGACTTTCAACGCTTTGGAATACCAAACATTTAACGCTTTTGGAATAAATAGTTGTACTTTTTTGCAGTCACCGGAATTTTCATTCAATTCCATTCACTTTTTAATCGAAGTCCCATCCATGCTTTCTGTCTTTTTGCGACTGTTTTGCGTATCTGCTTTATTCCGTCTCGTAAAAGTATATTGCAAAATGTCCTCCTCTGTATCGAGACCCCATAGTGTAAGTACACAAAAACATTGAAAACTAAGTTACAAAAGCAAACATTTCACTCAGCCAGAGACTGGTATGTTAAAGAATTCTGACATTTCGACCTACCGGCAATTAATTTCTGGGGAAAATAACACATCCGTCGAGGTCCATGGCCACGGGGACACACAGACAATAAAACCAGATTGGAGATATGGCCCACCAGAACATCTTAGTGGGGGCCACTTCACCTCCCACGGGCGAGATGGAGATGATGTGTTTTTTCCCAGCACTCCCATGTCACAATCTGACGAGCTTCATTTGTTGGGTTTTAACTGTGGGTAAAACAGTACAACAATCGTCACACACCCGGGCAAGCCAACTCCAAAACACAGAACTGTGTCCCAGAGTCCATAAACGTTGATGAAGTTTTGGTAAAAAATGTCCCAGCAATGCCTGTCGTCACAACAAAACCAGAACAGGATCTAAATACAACCAATGCATATAGTGAGTGCAAACATAAAGAACGAATCCCCCATGATAGCACATCTTTGCGAAACAATTTTATGATAAGAAGCCAGTGTTTTTGTGCGTATATTTGTTTGGGATTTTTGAGTGATTCAGGCCGCAGTAAAGCATCTCTCACTGCAATGAACCGTGCCAGTAAGAACAAGAGAAACATAACCGAATCCCATCTAAACCTTGTTATATGGTTTTGTTCGTTTAAAATAAAGTATACACGGTCCAAAACGTTTTTCTTTAGATAAGAACTGTGAGGAACACTTGTGTCGCCATAAAGAAGCATTGATGTGAAATCATGTCCTTTCGTCCACATCTAACGACAAAGCAAAAAAGACAATAAAATTAAACAACTATTCTTTAATTCCCTGTTTGTAGAACACCGCCATTTAAATGATGTGACCTGTTCCACCAAGCCAGAAACGAAACCGCAGAACAAAGTTTTTTTTTGACTGCTCATGCTTGAAAGTTAAACTATCCTGTCTCTGCAGTACATGTTTTATGCAGGTTGTCCCCATGGCAAAAAATTCTAATTCACTGAAAACAACAGTGGACACCCTCATCGTAAAGTGAAGAATTAAGGGTAATGGCCGCTAAAATTGATCCCAACGACGATTGTGCCATTATTGGTTTGCGATTGTTGACTGTTGTAGCCAAGTCCCTTCGTCCCTTCCTGTATTGCCCCGGGTGCAACGAACTTCTTGTAATTTGAATTTTGTATTTGTTTTGTTTCGTTTGTTTCTTCTTTCACAGACAGTTGTGGTTTTTGCTGTATCCTGGAATACGCTTGTCCATAAACAGCCCACCCTGCTAACGTCCATATTCACATTCCATGCATAACGTAGACAACATGCACAGACCGAAATAATGCACTTGCGCACAACGAACCATCTCCAAAGCCGCAGCAATGTAAAATATTCCCATCCCATAACAAACATATATACATTCCCCTAAAATGCCCAACACGTGCATTTTTCCGCGTTCTTGTATCTCAAACACCGATGTCAATTTTTCATTAAGAAATAACAGCTCCCTACTAATAGAAAATGTGGGTCAAACTTTCCTTCAGTGGGTTTCTGTGTTGAGGTCGCAGACAATAACACCATGCAATTCTCGAAAATAAATGTTATCCGTCCATGAGAAACAATCGTTTTTTAAGCATTCCCTTTTCCAAAACCATCCTGACGAAATGCAAAATACTAATTCTGATAAATTGACCCTAGAATTTATTTATATGGAGATGCCTTGTTTCAAGGTACATCCCCACCACAAAAAGTGAGTCGTCGAAACAAGACAACGGCCAATAGGCACTTTAGTACCAGTTTGACGTTTTTCCGGGGGGGTGTGTGCCTAATCCATATAAGGGTATACACTCAAGAGCTGTTGTTTAATCTTCCTAACTCAATACCATGATATCATTCCGTCCAAGACAACACGTAAGGTTGTCCCCAACTGACTTTATATTGCTGTGGGGAAAATGAATCAGTTTATTATTAAGCGTGTCCGCTCACTACACTTCTGTCTGCCCACATGTCCAAGCAGGGACGATGTATTGGTGTGTAAGGGTTCCCAAATTAGTCCAACTATTATCACTTATTGTTATAACGGCCCTGACTATTGTCCGTTTTTTGTATACAAGTGGAGTAGGGTATTTTCAAAATATTTAGCACTGATGCGATATCTTCTTCTTCTGCTTCTTTTTCATATTGGTGATTCTTACCCCTGCCCATTCCACGCCCAAATGACCATTTTGACTACCGTTGGCGCGCCAGTGATGCATGCAGTGGGTGAGTTCGTGTCCCATCCTCTCCGCCCGTCACCAACATAGGGGTTTTACTCCTACCGAATTATGGAATGGGGCTTTTACCGTTTTGCGCAATATCTTGTGGCATGTGTTTCGAACACGGGACCTTCGGTTTTTAAAGACCCCCACGCGAACGTGTTCCAAATTCCACGTCTTTTCACGTGTTATATTTCCTCTTATAGCTGTAAGAAAATTTAAGATATCCTTCCTAGCTAAGAGGGAATGGTGGCCCCACTGACGTGGGGGTCTTCCGTCTCACCCGAAGGACTTTTGTTTCCCCAACAGCCGTCCAAGTTACCCACTTTCCCTGGGTGGAGTTGAGGATATAAAGTAAGTGTCTCCCAAGGACACCCATCGCGGACGGACCTAGATTCAATCTCCCACACTCGCAAACCTGTCGGATTTACGAAGTCCGGCGATTCTAACCAACTCAAGCCATAGCACTTTAATTATGTAAAAAAAACCAATATAAGTTGTTTTAACTATATCCACACTCGCTTACATCCAAGATTTAATATTTAACAAAAAGTTTTGTAAATCTGTTTGCATTCCACGTTTTTTATCGGCGCCCCCACACCTCTCGTACTCCCCCTTACTTAACCTAACGTCATTAACGTAGTCCAAGCTCTGTGTTCGTTTTGCTGTTCAGCTTTTATTTTTACATAATGTTTTTGAACCAGTGCTGTTTAAGATTACTTCATTGCCCTGTGATTAGAATGGTGGATTATAAAAATTGTCTGTGACTTTTTGTTTTAAAACAAACAACAAGAAAATTAAACACCCAAGGTATTGTTGCCGTCCGTGTTTGTCCTTATCACATCTCTGCATCTGGAACACCTTGGTGGATAAAAAATACAGCATCCTCATTTCCTTAATATTTGAAGAGACACTTTTCATAAATAAATTCGACCTGATACCAACATTATTTTTTCCGCAAAGATACGTTACACTCCATTATTGTGATAATTGACGTTTCAAGATGTCTTTTGTAACAATCTTGTCAGGAGTCAAATCTACTTATACAGAAAAGCGATGTATACCGCAAAGAGAACAAAATGTTATCAAGATCTTTTTCTTTTAATTAACGATGCTCGACTGGACTGACTAATTACGCCCTCAGACCATCAATCTATATTGTGCTCTCTCCTCTCATCTCTCCTCTCGTCGCTACTCCTCTCTCTCTCTCTCTCCTCGTCATACTCTCAAGTCGTCTCTCATACGTGCTCTGCCTTCAACTCTCTCTCCTTGCCTCTCGTCTCTCTCTGTTAAGCAAGAGAACTATGCCATACCTATTTTCTGTTTTTCTTCTTGATCCACGAACTTGCCTCCAAACGATATAAAACCTTCAGGTAAGCAATGGTATTAGATTATCTTATATACACATTTTTAAGAACTTTTATTTGATCTGCTTTTTGGCCAGACGATAGTAAACTCTTACTGTCATTTCTGTGACTGGTTCCCTCAACGACATATCTATACAATTTTTAAGCGACACAAGACCAACAGACTAAGTAAGTCTTTTTTTTGTCGTCAACTTTTAACGACAGTCCATAATTGTTATATTATGAATGGTGTGCGTATATTTCATCTAAAGTGCGAAAATGGCCTTGATGATAAAAATAGAAATTGAAATTGTTTAACTGTTTTAAATACCCTTGGGTCATTTTTTTTTTCGACTAGGCTTTCCCTTTTCGCATGCACTTGCCACGAATATGTCGGTTAAGGGGAAAGAAAGCCGTTTTTTTGTATTTGTATTTGGAAACTATATTGGACTGTTGGCGATCAATTCACCTTCTGTGTTTTTTTAAGTTGTTATTTTGACTGCCCAGATACACCCCATATTGTCCTATATGCTTCGGAAGTTTGGTGGGTCCTCAATGGCCCTGAATCACACACTTAGTGAAAGGGTTTCATTTGTTTGCGCTAAAGAATTTCTCAACGTCAGCATTAGGAACTCCTAATTCTAGTTTTAATTCAGAAACTGGAAAGACATCCGCGTTTACTAAATAATGTTTGTTTAAATGCATAAAATTTTGGCTAAATTATTGGCATCCTGTAACCGATATCCATAATAAATCCAGATTAAAATGTTTGTACAATTTAACATATGTTAAAAACAAACTACTTGGTTTTCAAAAGTGGGCTTCACATTTGTATAAGTATGGTTTTGGCCACGTTTGGGACAAACCAAGGTGTTCTTAACAAATAAGCATTCCTTACGGGTATTCAAGCAAAGACTATAGATTTTGGTTTTCCGTCAGGGATGGAGTAGTGTATGTTTTCCAGGTGGAAAACGCCCTATTCTTTCTTCCTAATGCATCTTTTAAATCGTTTCTCACCCTCCTCTCTCATGGCAGTTTTTGATATTAATAACTAGCTATAAGAAAAGTCTATACGCTTGTAGAGACTTGGTGGGGTCCTCCTATTAAGACAATAAATTCGTTTTTTCCATGCTCAGTTCACCTGATATTATGTGCTTTGCCCCTTTTGTCCCCCAATTGTTTTTAGAAATCTGTACATACATTCGTAACTTTTGTATGTTCCTAGGTTCTGTGATAGAAGGATTAAAATATTTACCTCGTAAAATTCTTTGCACGACCATCCAGCTTTGTCCATACTATGCTATTCTAATGGCTTTAGTGAAATAACACTGTAAAGTTGGTGCTTTGTATTTATTCGAGCATAAACAGAGGTCGTTGGAAATGACACAGAAACGGGAGTTAAGTTAAAAAGAAACTAGAAGATAGTACACACGAATATAACTTATGTTTTTTCTTACGTTGCTAATTTGCTAAGTCTTCTACGGCCATATAATATGGAACCTGATATTTATGTATTTTCCTTGTGTGAATGCAATCAAGAAACCTGGTTTTTCATTGATTCTCAAAATCCTAAATATCAGTACGTTATCTGATGTTTTTCTATACATGCCATTTATGTGGTATATTCCCAGGTATCCATGCTTTGGGAGTAGGTGTGCATATTTTTTGTCTGTGTGGTGTATATGTGTATGTGTGGTTGTTAATGCCCGTTGGCGTGGGTATTATGTGTATTTTTTATGTGCGTTTCGTGTGCAAATTTACGTGTGTGTAATGTATGATGTTGGCGTGTGTGCGTGTGTGTGTTTCTTGTGTATTGTGTGTGTGTGCTCGGTGGTGTGTGTGTGGTGTGTGGTTGTTGTGTTTTGGTGGTGGTTTGTGTGTGTGTGTGTGTTGGTGGTGTGTGTGTGTTGTGTGGTGTTGTGGTGTGTGTGGGTGTGGTGTGTGTTGTGTGGTGGGTGGTGTGTGTAAATCTGTGTGTGTGTGTGTGGAATTAAACAGGGAGGTTGTATTTAAAAGAGAAATAAAGAAAGAAATTTGAATTGCTAGCGTGGGGAGGGGGGGGGGGGGGGTCCCGCAAATGTAAATATGACTAATTGTGTGACTGTGTCCTATGTAAAGAAAACACGCCCTTAGCCTTCCTGTGGCTAATATAGGGTATGCTTTCTGGAGTGCATATTTGTTGTAATGTTCCCTATGTTTCATAAACTTTTCTATTAGCATGTTATTAATTGAATTGTCAATATGGTGGGCCTTTACGAGCTGGTTGTTTTGGTTTGATTATTTGAAGTTTGAATAATTGAACGGCTGGTTTGAATGAGGGGTGGTTATTTTATTTGGCATATATATAATCAGGTATCATATTACACTGGTTTTCTATTGATTTTTCAAATATTCTACTAAGCGTTACATATCTTATTTTTTTCTAACATGATTAGGAACTGTAATGATGTACTCTGTATTCACGTTTGGGGGGTGGCGGTGTATTGCTGCATAGTTTTATATATAATTTTATGGTGTGTGTGTTGTGTGTGTGTGTGTGTGGTGTGTGTGTGTTGTGTTTTTGTGGGGGGGGGGTGGTGGGGGGGGGGTGGTGTGTGTGGTGTGTGTGTGGTGTGGTGAGTGTGTCGTGTGTGCGTGGTTGGTGCGCGTGCGCGTCGCGTGCGTGCGCGTGCGACGTGTGTGCCGCGCGATAAGAATATGAATGTAAGGCTTATATGTTTTTGCTGTTGCTTGATTGTTTATTGAAGTTTGGAAAATTCTTGATTGGCTTGGTTGAATGATGGAATGGTTTGATATTGTCTTTGATTTACGATGGTTTGTTTTGCGTTGGCTATTATTTGATTAATCGATTGAAAATGATTTGAAAATTCTCTCGGTTTTCATAGTCAACGAAGTTTATTTAATTGTTTTTAACTGTCTGTTTGTGGTTGGTCTTGACAATTGTTATGATTTTTGACTTTATTCGTTTCACTAATTGAACAAGAAAACTACTTTGAGTTGAGTGTTTTTATGTATTTGATCAAGTTAGTTTGATTGATTTCTATTGATTTAATTTCAATTTAATTAAATTATTTTATTTTTATTTTAAGTTATTAGTTTACGGTATAGTTTATTTCTATTTATCTATTTACGATTCCAGTCCTTTTCTTTACATTGCTTGGTTCACATAAATTTTAGTTGCGAGTTTGTTATTGTCAACTATTTAATTGGTTAATCATTTTATTGTGTCCATTCATATTATTGCTATCTTTTATTCTTCCCTATCGTAATCTCCCATCCCCATGACATGGGCCCATGGCCGGTTCATTTAAACCTTCCGATCCGAATCCGAATCTCTCTCTCTCTCTCTCTCTCTCTCTCTTCTCTCAGTCTCTTCTCTCTCTCTCTCTCCTCTCTCATCTCATCTCATCGTCTCTCTTCTCTCTCTCTCTTTTCTCTCTCTCTCTCTCTCCTCTCTTTTCGTAATCTTTTATCACAAGTACATAATGGACAATTCTTGCATCCACTCAGTTTTATGTTAATGAATTTACTCTATACAAATATCACGTATGCCAAGATTGTTTACATTTTTTTTTTTTTTTGTATGTCTTTCTGTATGCTGTTTTAATGTTCCAATGTTGATTCTCTGGTCCCATTATCTTTGCATTGGTTTTATGTCAATTTTTCCCATTGTGCCTGAATGCAGGGTGTGAGTTGTGGGTGGAGAGAGAGGGCCAGTTGCAAGAAGGCATTTGTAGCTTATCCTTTTACCCTCAATAAAACATGTCGGGTATTTCGGTCAGTCCTCTCTCATCTCTCTCCTCCTCTCCCCTCGTCTCCTCTCTCTCCTCTAAGTCATCTCTCTCTCTCTACTCTATCTCCTTCTCCTCTCTCCTCTCTCTCTCCTGGCCTCCTCATCCGTCACCGTCAGGCACTCCTCCCTTCCATCGCTCTCTCTCTCCTCCTTCGGCCACTCTCTAGGACTCTCTCTCCATCTGTCCTCTTCTAGTCCTCCGTGGTCCTGCGTCTTCCCTCATCTGCTTCGGGGCGCGTCTCTCTCACATACTCTCTCCTCTCTCTACTCCCTCTCTATCTCCGCACAAACCACAACACACACCAACACACAATCACACACCACACATACATACCATACTCACCACTCACTCACTCACTCACACACAACACACACACACACACACACACACACCACACACCACACACACACACACACACACTCACACACACACACACACACACACACACACACAACTTCGATTATCAAATAGACAGAGCCCTCTAGATAGATATATAATATGTGCAAAATCAATGAGATTATAAAACAAACAGGCAGAGCCCTCGACTGCATACAAACTTATGCCTATCAAGTTTAGATGCCTATATTATTCTTTATCACATTGTTGAACCACACACATAAACATATGCGCATGCCCCGCAAACACACAACAGAAACGCATGCAATCACACACCAACACACAAAAACTCACACATAACACCACCACCACACACAGACCACCATACACACACATCACACACACACACCACACACACAACGCGCGCGCGCGCGCGCGCGCGGCGGCGCGCGGCGCGAGCACAACTACCTCAAATCACACGGCGCACGCACTGCCATACACAACGCCTCGCGCGTGCATGTGTACGCACAATACACCATATCAAAAGGAAAATTCAAGGTGCAGAGCTAAACCACTTTTTTATGGGAATTTCTTAGTTTGTTTTTGGTTTGTGTGTTTAAATTTTGTTTTTTTGTGACTTTGTAGTAACCAGAAAGTCAGTTACGTGTTCACTATGTACTGGCAGGGAGGAAAGACAGAGATCGAGACAGAGAGAGAGAGAGTGTGTGTGTGTGTGTGTGGTGTGTGTGTGTGTCGTGGGGGTGGTGCACGGTGGGTGGGTGATGTGATAATGTGTGCGTGTGTGGTGGTGGTGTGGTTGTTGTGTTTTTGTGTGTGGTGTGTGTATATTTGTGTCTCGTGTTGGCGCTGTGCGCTGTGTGTGTGCGTAGTGTGGGTGTGTGTTTGCTTGGTGTGTGGGTGTTTGTGGTGGTTGTGTTTTTTGTTGTTTGTTTGTCTGTTGTTGCTTGGTTTGTTTTGTTTTGTGGAGCTGGTGTGTGTGTTATATCTGTGTTCGTGGTGTGTTGTGCTTAGTGTATTGTGGTCTTTTGTGTTGTGATTGTGTGGGTGTTGTGATTGGTGTGTTTGATGTGTGTGTACTGTGTGTTGTTGTGTGGTGTGTGTGCGTTGTGTGTGTGATGTCGTTTGTGCCATCCCAATTAGCTATATCATAGCAGCTTTACAATCCTATTCATTGGTATATCTTCAGAATGTAATGTATGCCACGACCTGGCGTAAATATGGGGGGGTGGGGGGGGGCTCGCTTTGCTGTGCGTTAGGAGCTATAGGTGGTGTGGCGTTTCTGTGACGATACGTGTGTATCTTTATGTGTCTATCGCTTAAACTTCATTTGACGTTGTCCGTGTATTTGTATGAATATGTGTGCATACATGCTGCAATGCTATTGTCGCAGCGCCCTATGCTCTTTGAATTTTAACTCTTTATCATTATAAAACCGTCAATATTTCGTTTCATGTATTAATTCCTACACTACGTGCATTTTTTCTGACTAAGTGTACAATCTACTCGTTAATTTAATTCTTCACTGCTGGTTGCTATTAAATGTGGGGTAAAGATTAATTGTCATTTTGTATTCTGCATCATCATGACAAACATATTATGTTAGATTTGTCTTGTTGGAGTAATTGTGTCCCTAACCATTTTCCATGCTGGGTGGTATATTATCTGATCAAGTGCCCTTTTATTTATGAAACTTTGCACAATTTTTCCACCAGCCCCTTGGTACACCGTTGACTTAACAGGATCACGTACCTTGGGTAATTTTTTAACTTGTTTCATAATAGTTACATTTTCTTTTCTTAATTGGTTATCAGTACTCTTTCTCAGGTTCTACTGAAACTTTCCCAGTCCTGTCGAGGAGATTTTGTTATACCTCTTAGTCCTATTTTGTGAAGTTTGTTTTTGTCTTTATTTTTTTTAATCTCTTTGTTCCGTGTGTTTGTTTAACTCAAGGTGATGCATCTTTTGGTCTCTTACGTTACTAATTTTAAAACGGTTATGCAGTTTTTAGCTATTGACATAAAACTCTTCAGTGAAGCATTTTCCACAACCTCTTTCAAGTGAAGCTATTGTATATAATATGCCTGTTTGTTCCTGCATATCTTTCGAAGTGGTTCGTGAGTGACGTGTCACCAGACTGTAACGACGATGTACCCTAATTTCTCATATCATTATTATAGTGGTGTTCTTTTTTGAAATAGCCTTGTTTTGTACACCAGTGGGGTCCCAACACAACAACAATGAACACTGTTCACTGCAGGCGGGGGGACACCTCTGTCAGTGTAACTATTTGATTAACATATCGTCCCCGGCCTTCTAAGATAGTGCCTAAACTCATATTTTCAGTGTTTTGTGAGAAAAAATGCAAAAAAACACTCTCCCTCCGTATTTTATTAACGAACTTACCATCTAATTTTTTTGTTTTTTATATAAAAATGCCAATTCTGCCCCTGAAGTGCTCAATAAATCGAATTTGCAAAGCGTGAATTGCTACAAAAAAAACACGTAACTAAATATACTAAATAGTTTTATAAGTGCAGCAAAAACAATGTGCGTGTAAAGCTGACATTAAATGTTGTTGCTTAGCTTCGCACAGTGTGAGGCAAGTTATTGTGCGTATCAAAAACACGAAGCCTTTATTGACTGTGAAAAAAATCCTCACCTGGACTTGGGCGCCGCCATCTTTTGTACAAACGTACCCACAGTCGCACGAAAGAAGAACGGCATATTTGCAACGTAATCTAGGTGCAGCACATTCCCGTGTTTTCCAGGTGTCTTTCATGGTTTCTTTCTGTCAAGAGCTACCAGTACAGCCGTGTCCCCTCATGCACGCTTTACTGCAAAAATTGCTAACTCTGAGTTAGGTTAATTTTTTCCTACTGACAGCGGTGCGATATTGCAGTCCAATCTTCATTTCCTAGTATTTTGCACAGAAGTTTAAACGAATCTACTTATCATTATAATTTATATCTGCTTTTTCTCTTGTGAAATGAGCCCTTGTTTTGTACACTGCGCAGGATTTTAACAACAACACAAGGAACACTGTGTATCATTTGCGAAGTGTAGAACAAAACTCAAGTAACTAATTAAATAATGTCAGGGCTTGCGGGGGGGGGGGGGGGAATTGTATTAGACTCCATGCATGTGTTCTAGAGGTATCAGTGATTCCTGTGGAGTATTTATTAACTTGTTTAAGATGATGAATGATTAAGGATGTTGTATTAAATGTTTTAGCGGGTTAGAGAGAAAAATCAACATTGAAATATCCTATATAAACAAAATAGTTATTTTTCCTATCAGCTTCATTTTGCTTCCGTTCACTAAATTCCAACAGTTACAGTTTCTGTCTACAGGTGGCTGCGATAAAACGCCCAACCAGGAGATTTTTCTTGTTATTAATCTTTGTTTTTCAACCTCACACTGCTTATCCTACTGCCCTTACCAAATGTACCATCAACGCTGTAGTTAGTCAGTGCCGTGGCTATACAACAGTAGTAGTGTTCTGTAACATATATTTGCTACTTCTCATCCATGGGGGTCACAGCTCTATCTAACGAACGGGAGGACTTTGAAGAGTTTCTTTAAGAGTAGAGGAATTATTAAATCTTCAAGGACTTATACCAACTTTTGGAGACAGTTTTATAATAATAAGCAAATGATGAGAATTGTGTTCTTTCATACGCTAACTCAAGTTTTTTTTTTTAAATCGAACATTGACCCCATGCATGGCACAGAGCTCACCATAAGTGGTTGGACCAGTGATTATTTCAATGTCACCCTTGAACTTCATGATAAATAAGAACACCTCTTTACAATTGTTTCATACTTTCAAAACAACCGTTGTTTATATCATATGGTCCTGCAAGAGACACATCGTTATTGAGGAATGATGTACCTGTGTGGGAAAAAAGAATGGGCGCGAAATATATTGTTTTTGTCCACTAAGGTAAACGCATGAAGTAAGCCTGTGATGAATTTTTGTGATTTGCTAATAAAACTCTTTCGAAAAAAACATAAGAATTAGTTAAACAGAAGACACACAATAAGCCATTAGAGTGTGCTTTAACACACTCCCCTTAATATCGTTAACATTTACGCCCCCAATCAGGTCTGTGGAGAAAAAAAAATTTATTTAGCAACCTTACAGTTACCCTTGAGAAAACTTGGGCAAAATTGAACATTTGTGGTGATCTTAAATTGCGTAATTGAGAAACACAGCAGATGTTACATCGGGTAACCCGTTCAATGCTGCAAGAGGTATATGCCCTGACAACAGTTTATACGCAGCAGCTTGCTTATTACACAGACCATTTGGGAGAATATTCCACCCAGATGGAACAAAAATTACCACGTGGAATAGAATAATCCATTCATTGCGCGGCCCAGCTCGTACTCGCCTTTGCATCGTCCTATGTCTTTTTTCCCATGTGTGCCTTCTTGTGTGAGCATCATACCTTATCCAAATTCTAGCACATAATCGAAATGTCGTTATCACTAGTAATGTTATATGACTAGTAGTTTGGACGTCGGTCCAGTGTGGCGGGAAGTTTTTAACACAGTTTTTCCTTAAAAAACGAACCCATTTTTTTTTTATGTGAAAAAAATGAAGTGAATACCTTGAACATTGCTCTGAACGACGAACGAATACTAAAACATGTGTCACTCCAATAATAATAATAAAAAACCAAATGGGAATGGGTAAAAGGCGAAAATTCGCAGTGTTTTTATAAACATGGTCCAGCAGTTAGCATGTCAAAAGGGAACGAAAGGATAATTTATAATAAAGAAGAACCAAATAATGAGAAATTACAATCAAACTTACAAAAATTAAAAACAAAAACTTGAAAATTACTGATATACAAAAAAAACACGAAACTAGCCAAGTAAGATAGCGGATGAAATGGATCAGAGAGAGAAGGGGGAGAAAAACACCAAGTACTCGTAATCTACAAATAGTAAGAAATAAGAAAAAAACCCAGAATCTGGGGATGTTGTTACTGAACCTACAGAGATAAGTCGCATTCAAGTGTCTTACTATAAGAATATGTATAATCAAGAAAACAGACAAAGAAAACGTAGTAGCCAAGCATCTAACAATCATTAGATTGATGTAAATATCCAACACCTCAATGAACCGAATTTAATTTGTGTGAAGGCCTTGTATCAGTAACAGAAACAACCTCAGCTCTAGCCAGTATGAAAAAACTGGGTTTGGCCCCAGGCATGGATAGACTCATGGATTAGAATTCCTTACTTTTTTATATATATTTTCTGGGCTAAAATTAGAGTAGTGATTACTCGATAAAGGTAAACTATCGTCCACGCAATGCCAGGGATAATAACATTAACCTTAAAGGTAAAGACCTAGACAGAGAACAGCTAACGAGTTCGGGAGGCCGATACGTTAACACATACTGATTATAAGATCTTAGTTAAAGTCTGGCACGGCGATTGGACAAAGGTTCTCATAAATTAATTAACGATGACCAGGCTGCATACATTAAGTGCCGTATTATTGTTACCATTTATCGCACAATCGATGATGTTATTAA
The DNA here is from genome assembly GCA_017654935.2 of Phymorhynchus buccinoides. Lineage (NCBI taxonomy): Eukaryota > Metazoa > Mollusca > Gastropoda > Neogastropoda > Raphitomidae > Phymorhynchus > Phymorhynchus buccinoides. Next base: position 42,975,570 of record CM065699.1, on the reverse strand, counting down.
CCCTTTCAACGCCCAACCATATTTTCAACCAAAAACTGTCCCTAAATTTACCGGATAGAGAACAAAACCACAAACTAAGACAATAGGTTTCTTTAGGTAATGGACCACAATTTGATGCCTTCAGTGGACATAGGTGTTAAATCACTGTGGTGCCAAAATGCGACATTGGCGGTATGAAAGGGTTAATTATTAGAACAAATCAGGAAAGCGGTTACCGTCTTGCACTTGATTGATGCCAAGGCTTGGTCTATCTCAAAACCATACCTACTACAACTTTTTCGAGTTATTTGGATTTGGAACTGACTTCAGGAAGTGGCTAAACATTATAAGAAATAAACAGTAGCCATATCAATTATGGAGCAGATTTAAGAGACTGTTGGACATTAATTGTGGATAAGACATGCGTCAATTTTCTCATTGTATTCTCCTGGTGTTGAATACAAGCCGTTGCATTTATACATAGCCAAAATACAGGGATAAAACGTTCAAGGACAAATCAGGAAATGCACAAGTATTAAAAACAACAACTTGCAGATGATACGACCAAAACATATCCTATCTGCAAAGACAATAATTGAACAATGTTCACGATGTTCTGCATTAAAGATACATATTAGCCCAAAAAAAGCTCCTAGCCATAGGACTATACTGATGCAACAAGAAACTTGGCCTTTTGAGGTAGTTTACAAAATAAAAATTATTAGAATAGTCTCTTAACACAACAATATTAAGGAAATTGGGAGGGAAGAATAAGTTAAATTGATTCATATGATAAAAGAATGGGGTTAAAAAGAAACAACGTGTTTGGACTAAACGTCCAACGTCAAGCCTTAGCAAAGTACCCATGGCTGACATGGCAAACAGCATATATTTAACAACAGAAATATTAAATACAAGCAAGAAAATACCTCAACTATCAAAAATGGAACGAAAAAGCATCATTTTACTGTCAGCGCCATTATCGTAGCCAAGACCATCGCAGTAAATCACAAATGAAGCGGCAGACTTTTCTATCAAATAGGGCTGTACTCTGTCAAGTACAATGCTTTTATAAAGCATTCACGCAAACTTGGATCGATTTGATCAACAGTAGCTCAGAGCAAAAAGGTTAGAAAAGACCTGTCGTGCTCCTGAGGCAGCTTTTGTATATCAAACTTAAGAAATAAAAGCAATACTCAAAGAATAGTAATAAATAAATAACAATTCCACGTGCTGTATACTTTCGGCGCAGGAACCTCAACTATATGATAGAGAACAAGTGTGGCTAAAGCCACTCTAGCACAACCTGACGTACGTTTACGAGAACTACCGTGGAAACTGTTATAACAATATGTACCGACTAGCTCTACTTCACAAAATGGATGTACAGACTCTGTTTCTGTGACATTGCCCTAACACGATAACATAAGCTATCACAAAAAGTTAAGGATCACTTGCCAAATAATTCATAACTTTCCAAATAGAAGCCAATGGTTGAATTTTGGCAACATTAATTAAAGCTTTAGTGATAACGATACACAATGCCTTCAATTCGAGCAAATCGTTGGTCTGTACAGTTGATCAAGTGGGACGTATCGAAATTTGATTTCCCAAAGTAATTGAAATCACAAGACAGGGCTTATGATGCTTCCCAAGAAGTTCAGAATGCGGGAATCCGCCATGCTGTTCTGGCCACTCGACGCAGCGAGTCCTCATGGAGTTGACCAGGGTGGTGAAGATCCTCTGTGGAAGCGCCTGCCACTCAGCCTGCAGCATCTGGTAGAGGTGCTGCGCATCCTGAGGAGGGGGGTGGTTGCTCCTTACTTTGCGATCAGCTCATCCAGAGGTTCTCAATCGAGTTGAGATCGGGACTGCAGGCTGGCCACTCCCAATCTGTTGATCCAGACTCTGCAGGAGTCGCTTGACCACCTTAGCCTGTGGGGGCGAGCGTTGTCATCACTTGTAGGACAGCGGCGGTCACATCTGCGAAGTGTAGGCCCAGCAGCGGTCGAAAGGATCTCATCCCGTATCGGAGGCCAGTCAGGTTACCCTGTACATGATACAAGGGTGTTCTGCTGTGAAGCTGAAGGTCCTCCCCCCAGACCATAAAGAACTTCCACCAAAGGCCACTTTTCTGGACAGTGGAGCGTCAATAAAGCGTTCCCCTGGGCGCCTCCAGACCCTCAGTCGGCCGTCGTTGTTGTGGTTTCAGGGTGAAGCGGATCATCACTGAAACAGGGACCCTGGGACATTGCTGACGTTGTCACCTCACGTGACGTCGCAGAAGGCGCCCGGGCGTTCTGCCCTATGGCTGGAGTTACGCGTGGCCGTACCGCTGGCGACGAGAAACGGAGGTTAAAAACCCAATGAAGGCGGTTCCGTATGGTCTGCTGGCTGATGTTGATGTAGTAGCCACCTCAGCTGCTTCGAATGAGCGGAAGATAGGCTGGTCTTGTCTGCAGGGCTTGTCGTTCAATGAGACGACTTCACGTGGAGTTGTCTTCTTCGGTCGACAGAATTGCGTCTTTCATGGACCCTCCCAGTGGCTGTGAAGCGTGAATCAGTAACCTCTGACAATCGACGAGATGGACACCTGAAGTCGCTGGCCACTTCTCGACCTGGGAACACCATCTTGAACCATGCAACAGCTCGTCCCTATCCAACTCGCTCAATTTTCGTCGTGGAGGCATTGTCAAAGAGCTAGGCCTAATACTGGTGATGTCTCTTATAAAGCAAGCACGAGACAGATCTCAACAAAATCAGTAGTGCTTGCACGTGCATAAATGGTTTTTCCATCTAGGCTGTGCAAATGTGGTCATGCAGAACGATCCAAAAACAAGGTCCTTTTTCGCAAATTTCCGCTTTTCTTTGCTGGCCAAGCTCCGGTTAAGGAGAATCACGTGCAATGTTTCATAACACAACATCGCCAACTACAGCTGAACAAGAATTCATAACAATTTGCTTGACTGAGGAAATAAATAACAGGAGGAACTGGAGTTTATTGCGCACCTGTTTCTCATAGTGATCCTTAACTTTTTGTGAGTAGGAGTTGAACATGCTTCTTTAACTGTACCTTCTACAAAACAATTTTTTCTGCTTAGAAACGGATCTCAGTTATCTGCTTCACGTGTACTCTGCGGTTATATGAAAAAACAATCATCAACATGAACCGGTGGACTAAATAAAGTCATAATTATTGTTAGCAAAAATGTGCATTAGTAAAATTCACAGAAACCACAAATCAAGTGTTACCATACAAGTCGCTTTGAACACGAGGCAACTAAGGAAGCTAAACTTTTAATGAGAAGCTCCGTTTGTCGATTTTGTGAGCAATGTTTTAATCTATTTTTTAAGTTGGACAAACCATAAGTGTGATCTAGATTTATTTACCTTGGTTATTCTGTGAGAATGTCTTGACAGTCTGGTTTGTTTTGGTGTGAAACATCGCATGGTCACTATTTTTGTCTCAAAGACGTCACAGTGTGGAGCATTACCTCCCTTTGTCGCAATGCGGTTGTATCATTCCGCTGGTCAATAAGTCCATGATGTTTTTTAAATAAGTAAAGAATTTCCTTTTTTTTTTTGTACATAAATATCTTTCACCTTTGGGTTTCGAGAGCCACCTGAATCATATGATATGAGGTGGATTTGAGTAAGTGAAATTATATTTAGTAGCATTCAGGGGCGCATTGATACATTGATTTTTGGGTCTCGATTCGGACATGTTTGAGCTCTGAAAAAGGGGTGTATCGAGGCAGTTGTCTTGAGCCACTCACACTGAAAACATGCAACATTGCAAGGTCTTGTCTGTACTCTCAAATTCCAAAACCCTAACCCCAAGTTGCAAACGAGGTGAGCCTTTGAAGTTATATTTTTGAATGTCTAAAGCGTCAGTCTTTCTCTTATAACGGTACATGTACAAGAAAATCTGTGCCATGAAAACGAAGGGTTACATTTTTGGGTGAAAAGTGCTTACTCATGGAGTTCTGTTAATGAACTCTATTTTATATTTTTTGACTTAGGCTCATGTTCTCTGAAGGTCTTGAGTATCTGGTCTTTTTGGGTCTGGGTCATGGCATGAGCCCTCGACAACTAATTGGCTTTCAGTTTTGGCAAGCCGGTAGTCCTAGTCATGTATAAATGTTCTTGTGTGAACTTAATCGATGTGTGTAAAGATGGACATTTAACTAATTTTAAATGGATATATTTTAAACCTAAGAAGTAATGCCTAAATGATGTAGTCCAAATGAGCAAGACATGAGAATGAATGATTGGTTTAAAATGTAAAATATGTGATATTAAGGCTTTGGAAAGAATGTTGTTTTAGACGGTGAATTTAATCGTTTGAAATTTGTCTTACGGAAAATGTTTTGGATACTGGAGACTTAAGGATGGTGTTTTCTCTTGTTTTTGTCTCCAGTTTTTACGGCATGTCTTCGTGATGGAGTCAAAGATTGATGAATAAAGCATTTGAATTTCTATGAGGACTGTCAGTGTCAACGTTTGCTAGATTGTGGGGCGGAAATTCGAGAGCGCAGCAATAGTAAAAACTCGTGGTTGCCGTAGAAGGACCCAACGTCAACGAAGAATCTGGACTTGCCTTCCTTGGTAGCAAAGACACGGCTCTAAGCGAAATTGTATCTCTGGAGGGACCCAACGTCAAAAATACTGGGACTAGCCTTCCTGAGAAGAAAATGTCTCTTTTGTAGTAAACTTTCGTGTCTGTGAAGGAACCCTATGTTGGGAAGTTCTTTAAGTTAGCCATTCTCCTGCTAAGGAACATTTGGGCTAAAGAACATTTGGGACTCTCCTTCAGACACTCAAAGAAAGTGTATGTTAAGCAACTACCTGCTCCTCATCACGCTGCTCAGTTCAACCAGCAGAGGGCTTGGTCTTTGCAGACATCTTTGACGCGCTGCCTAGTGTGACCTTCGCCTCAACCAGCAAACGGCCTGCTCTTTGACTTTGTGCTGCTCGACGCAGTCTTCATCTCAACCAACAGACAGCTTGATCTCCAGCATCGCGCTGCCCAGCGCGACCTTCGCCTCGACCAGCAAAGGCCTGGTCTTCGACATCATGCTGCCCGGCGCGGCCTTCACCTCAACCAGCAGACGGCTTGATCTCCAGCACCACGCTGCCCAGTGGGACCTTTGCTTCAACCAGCAAAGGCCTGGTCTTCGACATCACGCTGCCCGGTGCGACCTTCGCCTCAGCCAGACGGCTTGGTCTTCGACATCACGTTACCCAGTCGACCATCCTTGCAGTGACGTTGACCTTCATCTCCGTTGGAATTGGAATTCCTGGAGTGCTAATATCCTGCTGCTGTAAGGGGTGAGAAATAACTTTTAGATCCCTGCTGCTTGCACTATAATAAGGTTAGTTGTTAATTTTAAGAATTCCTATTTGGAGAGGAACAATTTATTGTTTTCTAAGATTAATTTTTAGGACTGTTTTTTAAAGGACTTTCTTTTCAGCCTAATTTTTTGTTGATTGTGTATTTGTAAGATTGATTTGTTCAGTATGGAAGGGCCTAGTATTGAATGTTTAGAAGAAGAAGCCTCTGGCCTCAAACAGTCTGGGCACCAGATAAGGCTTACAGAGAAAGGAAAAGAGTATCAAATAGACATTTTGTCAGAGACCTTTCATGTCGAGCAATCGGAGCTGCTGGATTTGCTGGCAGACACAGAAAAGAAGCTTAGACAGGAAAAAGTAGATGGCAATGCGATAGTTTCGAGGAGGATGGAAATCTCCTCGAAATTCCACTCTCTACAAAAAATAGCAAACAGATTAGAAGAGCTAGGCTGTAAAGATATTGAGAAGGAACTCGCAGAACTCTGAGTGCCAGTTGTTTATACCATAAATAAGACAGTGGCAGTCACTGCACATCAGAATAATGTTCAATCAGCTCGTAGTGCAAGGTCTGTTTCAACTAGTAGAAGGTCAAGGACCTCCTCAGTGTCTTCAAGAAGGTTGGAAGTAGCTGCAGAGGCAGCTGCTCTGCACGCAAGACTTGAGGCACAACAGAAGGAAAACAAAAGAAAACACGAAATAGAACAGTTAGAAAGGGAAGAACAAATCCGTAAAAAGGATGCAGACATAAAAATGTCAGCTTTGAAAGGACAGCTGGAAGGGGAGAAAATCTTGGCTCAGATCGAAGAAGAAGAGGCCAGGTTGAGGGTTTGGGAGGAAGCTGAGTGTCCTCCTCGAAGTCAAAGCTCTAACTTGTCAGACAAGCCTGCAGAGCTTGAGAATGGGCCTGTGGTGAGACAAGAGAACACTCTTCCTTTGAATGAGAATAAGGCTGGTATATGTTCTAGCCATTCTGATAAGAGGGAAAATCAGGGATCGAACAATGGTAGTTTGCCAGAGAACAAAGATGAAAAGACCTGCAGTCATAGTTCTAACGACTCATCTCGAAGCGCAGAAGAAGCAAAGGATTGGTCAAATAGACAAAATGAAATGCATAAAAACTGTGACGGAGCAAGAACTTCTACCCTAAGACACGATGCCCCTCCCTTTCAACTCGCTCAAGCAGGAAATGAAAATGAAAATTTAGCTCAAGCCTTGATCCAGGCTGTCACACTTAGCCGCTTGCCCACCCCAGAACCCATGATTTTTACTGGAAATCCCTTGCAATACTCAAATTGGAAGGCTTCTTTCTCCTTCTTGGTAGAAAGCAAAGGAATTCCCCCCTTAGAGAAAATGTATTACCTTCAGCGGTACTTGGGAGGCATAGCTGAGGAGGCAGTTAGCGGCCTCTTTATGCTGCGTGGTGAAAATGCCTATCAGCGAGCTATCGACATTCTTGAAGAGAGGTTTGGAAACACATTCATTGTGTCGGAGGCATTTAGGTCGAAACTTGAAGCTTGGCCAAGTGTGAAGAATAAAGACAACCGCGGTCTGCAGGGCTTTTCTGACTTTCTTTGGCAATGCACGGTGGCTGCTGATGAATTTGTTGGTTTGGAGATCTTGAACGATGTGCGAGAAATACGGAAACTTGTGGAGAAGCTTCCAGATTGGATGTCGCACAGATGGAATCACGTTGTAGCCAACACAAAGGAAGAACAGCATAGATATCCATCGTTCAGCGAGTTTGCAGGCTTCGTCGCTAAGCAAGCAAACATTGTAAATGACCCGGTGTTTGGACAAGGTGCCTATGGAAGTTCTGTGACCAACAGGCATTTCACAACCCTTCGACAGGAACAGACAAAACTAAAGACTACTCTGGCAACTGGAGCAGGAGAGACGACTCAATGCGCATTTTGCACAAGACAAAACCACTCTTTGAAAGAGTGTCGGAAATTCAAAGGAACCCCTTTGGAGGAGAGGAGAAAATTCATATGGAAAGAGAACCTGTGTTTTGGCTGCCTGAAGCAAGGGCACAGGTCTCGACAGTGTACCTCTTGCAGTGTGTGTGAAAAATGTCAGAAGAAGCATCCAACCGTGTTGCATGATGATAACTTTCCAAAGTCTGACTCAATGGTGTTGACTCCTCAAGGCTCCTCTGAAGAGGTCTCCACTACAGCTACGAAAGAACTGAGGGAAAACAACCATGCAGACTCTCAAGAGAAAGGGTCTAAGAATGCAAAGGGAACAAACACTGGAAATCCTGTTGATAAAGCCAACTGTCGGAAAGTGCATTCAGGTGCCAAAGGTTCCTTGACTTCAATGGTGGTTCCAGTATGCCTTTCCAGTGGGACTAATCCTGACTCAGAAGTGATGGTATATGCCCTGTTGGACACAATGTCGGACTCGACCTTTGTTTCAAGTTCTGTGGCAGAAGATCTTGGCGCTCTCTCTCGACCAGCGATTTTGAAGCTGACAACTTTGACAGACGAGTGCTCCACCGTTTCCTGCAAGAAATATTTAGATCTCCAAGTGAGAGGTTTAACATCTGAAGGGAAAATATCCCTCCCTGTCACCTATTCACGAAACCACATTCCAGTTGATGAGTCGCACATCCCAACATCTGAGACTGCAAGAGGGTAGCCTCATCTCCAACATATAGCATGTTCATTGCCATCCAAGCAAGAATGCCCCATCGGACTCTTAATTGGATATAATTGCCCTCAAGCATTGATGCCACTTGAAATCATCCAAGGAAAAGAAAATCAACCATTTGCCATTGAGACACAGCTCGGTTGGAGTGTTGTTGGTGGAGCCATAGAGGTTGAGGCTTTCGACGCATTCGGAAGCTCACATCGGTTGGCAACCAAGGAAATCCAGCAAGCTGATGGTATAACAGAATCTGTAGTTCACGTCTACAAGACTCGAGTGCTAGAAGTAACGACTTCTGATCTTGTCGAGCTCATGGAAAGAGAATTTCGCGATGAAAATACAGGAACTCTCTCTCAAGAAGACATGAAGTTCATGCAGATCATGCAAAGCAACATTGTGAAAAGAGAAGACGGCTATTATCAGATGCCTCTCCCTTCAAGAGCGATGACCCCAACCTTCCGAACAATCGGCAGGCAGCTTTTCAAAGAGCTCTTGGACTGCAAAAACAATTCCAGAGGAAGCCAAAATACAAGGAGCACTATGTGGCATTCATGAAAGAAATTCTTGACAGAGGTGATGCAGAGAGAGTACCTCTAGAAGAGATAAATGCCGCTTGTCAGTGGTATATTCCGCACCATGGAGTTTATCATCCGAAGAAGCCAGACAAAGTGAGAGTCGTCTTCGACTGCAGTGCAAGATACCAAGGCACCTGCTTAAAAGATCATCTCCTTCAAGGTCCAGACTTGATCAACCCCCTCATAGGGGTTCTCTGTAGATTCAGAAAGGAACCCATTGCCTTCACATGCGACATTGAGAAAATGTATCATCAGTTTCGAGTGGAAAGGCGGCACCAAGATTATCTCCGTTTCCTGTGGTGGGAGGACGGGGATCTCTCCAGACCTTTGGTGGATTACCGTATGAAAGTACATCTGTTCGGTGCCACATCGTCACCTGGATGTGCCAATTTTGGACTGAAGCAAATTGCCACTGACCACAGACATCTTGGAGAGGAGGCTGCAGAGTTTCTGAAACGAGACTTCTATGTGGATGATGGTCTACGGGGAAAGTCAACAGTGGAGGCAGCCAAAGATCTCCTCTGCAAGGCTAGAACAATTTGTGCTGAAGGTAATCTGCGATTACATAAGATTACTTTGAACGACACAGAAGTGACTGATGGGTTTCCAGAGTCTGAAAGAGCAAACTCTGAACGAACAGATATCGACTCGGGAAGTCAGATTGAGAGAACCTTAGGACTTCAATGGCAGTTGGAGTCGGACATGTTCCGTTTCAAGATCAACTTGAAAGAAAATTCTGCAACACGAAGAGGAATTCTGTCGACTGTGGCATCAGTTTATGACCCCTTAGGCTTGATTGCCCCCTTCATCCTCATTGGAAGACAGATTCTTCAGGCCATGTGCAAGGAAACGTTGGGGTGGGATCATCCTCTTCCAGAGAATCTTCGGCCCAGGTGGGAGAAATGGATTCAGGAACTGAGCAGACTGGCAACTGTCAAGATTCCTCGCTGCTATCTGCCGGAGGCCTTTGGAGCATCCAAAGTTGTTGAGCTTCATCATTTTTCAGATGCATCATTTACCGGACTTGGACAGTGTTCATATCTGCGTCTGGAGAACGCACATGGGCGCCTTCATTGTGTTCTAGTCATGGCAAAAAGTCGAGAGGCACCACTAAAACCAACAACAGTACCAAGACTCGAGCTACAGGCTGCAACTCTTTCAGTCAAAACGGCAAAGTTCCTTGAAAAGGAACTAGACTATGCAAACATGACGCATCATTTCTGGACTGATTCGAAAGTGGTCTTGGGCTACATCAAGAACGAAACGAAAAGGTTTCATATGTTTGTGGCCAACAGAGTTCACCAGATCAGACAAGGTTCTCAGCCAGAGCAGTGGAAATATGTTTCCACTTCCGAAAATCAAGCTGACTATGCTTCACGTGGATTGACTGCAGATGGAATTTCATCTTCTGACTGGCTAACTGGTCCTTCTTTCCTCTGGGAAAAGGATATTCCAGCAAGGAAAGAAGATTTTGAGATTTCTCCTCAAGATGCAGAGGTAAAACGATCTACAGTCCATAAAACTCAAAGGTCACCCTACACATGCTTTGAGGAGAGGATCCGGAGATTTTCAAGCCTTGAGAAGGCTGTCCAAGCGGTCTCGGTCATCATCAAGGGTTGTGCACGGAAAACAGGAAAGGACATTTCAAGCATTGAAGCTAGAAGTAGGGCTAGGAGAACCCTGGTACTCTGCGTCCAAAGGGAAGCCTTTGGGTAAGCTCCGACCTCATCGAGAAATACAGCTCTACAGGATTTGGACTCCTTTGTTGATGAAGAGGGTCTCCTATGGGTGGGAGGACGATTGCGGAAATCCCAAGAGGTGTATGTGTTGAAGCATCCTCTCATTCTACCCAAAGATAGTCATCTTCTCTTCTCATTGCAAGACAAGCTCATGAGAGGGTTGGTCATCAGGGACGCACCTCAACAATCAATGAGATTCGCTCAGAAGGCTACTGGATCATTGGATGTCGAAAGATGGTGGCATCCCTCATTCACAAATGCACAAAGTGTCTACGACTGCGTGGACAGTGCTCAGGTCAAAAGATGGCAGATCTTCCTAGGGAGCGAACCGAGCCTTCACCTCCCTTCTCTTACTGTGGATTGGATTGCTTTGGTCCCTTTGTCGTCAAGGAAGGAAGAAAAGACATCAAGAGATATGGACTTGTTTTCACCTGCCTTGCATCTAGAGCAATTCATATTGAGGTCCTTGACGATATGACAACGGCTTCCTTTCTAAATGGTCTCAGGTGTCTCATAGCTCTTCGTGGAAAAGTACGTCTAATCCGCTGTGATCAAGGCACAAATTTTGTCGGCGCTGAACGTGAGTTGAGGGAAGCCCTGAAAGAACTTGATTTTGATTCCATTACAGCTAAACTGCTTGAGAGGGAATGTGAATTCAAGTTCAACCCTCCCTCATCCAGTCATATGGGCGGAGTCTGGGAAAGGTAGATTTGCAGCATCAGGAATGTCTTGGCAGGGATTCTTGGCCAGTATGGGACGCGGCTAGATACGGCATCTCTCAGAACTTTCATGTATGAGGTCATGTCAATTGTGAATAGCCGACCTTTGACAGTGGAAGCCTTGGAATCACCAGATAGCCCCCTTCCGTCAACACCAAATCATGTTCTGACAATGAAGTCTGGAATGATTCTGCCACCTCCTGGAAAGTTCGAAAGAGAAGACTTGTTCTTGAGGAAGAGGTGGCGTCGATTCAGTTGGCTATCAGTTTTGGAAATGGAAAAAAGAATATCTTTTTCACTTCAGTCAAGAAAGACTTGGCAACATCAGCAGAAAAACGTTTTTTGGACGAGAGCCACCTGAATCAGAGTCGTTGAAACCCTGATACGGTGACGGTGGATTTGAGTAAACCCACACAGTGAAATTATATTTAGTAGCGATTCTAGGGGCGCATAAGCAAGATCTCCACATTTCTACCTGAAATCATTAAGATATTTGGGTGGGAGTGTTACTGCTGTCATAGATGTTGGATTAACTTTTAATGAGAAGCTCTGTTTGTCGATTTTGTGAGCAATGTTTTAATCTATTTTAAGTTGGACAAACCATAAGTGTGATCAGATTTATTTACCTTGGTTATTCTGTGAGAATGTCTTCACAGTCTGGTTTGTTTTGGTGTGAAACATCGCATGGTCACTATTTTTGTCTCAAAGACGTCACAGTGTGGAGCATTACGTCGCAATGCGGTTGTATCATTCCGCTGGTGTCCATGATGAAATAAGTAAAGAATTTCCTTTTTTTTTGTACTAAATATCTTTCACCTTTGGGTTTCGAGAGCCACCTGAATCATATGATATGAGGTGGATTTGAGTAAGTGAAATTATATTTAGTAGCATTCAGGGGCGCATTGATACACTGATTTTTGGGTCTCGATTCGAACATGTTTGAGCTCTGCAAAGGGGTGTATCGAGGCAGTTAAATCTTGAGCCACTCACACTGAAAACATGCAACATTGCAAGGTCTTGTCTGTACTCTTAAATTCCAAAACCCTAACCCCAAGTTGCGAACGAGGTGAGCCTTTGAAGTTATATTTTTGAATGTCTAAAGCGTCAGGTCTTTCTCTTATAACGGTACATGTACAAGAAAATCTGTGCCATGAAAACGAAGGGTTACATTTTGGGGTGAAAAGTGCTTACTCATGGAGTTCTGTTAATGAACTCTATTTTATATTTTTTGACTTAGGCTCATGTTCTCTGAAGGTCTTGAGTATCTGGTCTTTTTGGGTCTGGGTCATGGCATGAGCCCTTAATAACTAATTGGCTTTCAGTTTTGGCAAGCCGGTAGTCCTAGTCATGTATAAATGTTCTTGTGTGAACTTAATCGATGTGTGTAAAGATGGACATTTAACTAATTTTAAATGGATATATTTTAAACCTAAGAAGTAATGCCTAAATGATGTAGTCCAAATGAGCAAGACATGAGAATGAATGATTGGTTTAAAGTGTAAAATATGATATTAAGGCTTTGAAAAGAATGTTGTTTTAGACGGTGAATTTAATCGTTTGAAATTTGTCTTACGTAAAATGTTTTGGATACTGGAGACTTAAGGATGGTGTTTTCTCTTGTTTTTGTCTCCAGTTTTTACGGCATGTCTTCGTGATGGAGTCAAAGATTGATGAATAAAGCATTTGAATTTCTACGAGGACTGTCAGTGTCAACGTTTGCTAGATTGTGGGGCGGAAATGCGAGAGCGCAGCAATATATTGATATTATAAGAGCAGTGATCACTGAGTTCTAAGAAGGAAGAAATTGTTGATCATTGTTTAAGATTTTGCATTGTGATAATTGTAATCAATATATATATATATATATATATATATATATATGTGAGCCCTGTCATAGGTAATGCACCTTGCTTTTCCATTCTACTACAAATACCAGCTGCACGGTTGAATTCTCAATAACAAAGGAGTGATGTTAGCATTACCGATATCAAAACACTCACACACACAGCAAGCAACCGAAACCGATTCTTCGTACGAGGTAGTGGGGTAGCTAGTGTCTGTGTGTGTGTGTGGAGGGGGGGGGGGGGTGTTGTTGATTTCCAAGAAGGGCGGATCAATAGTATAGCTAGCTAATCCAACGAAAGAGAGCTTTACGTCCTCTCGACCTGGGAATCCAACGTGATGGTTTATCCTTTATACTTTATAAATACATCTGTATCGTTAAAAATTCGGGACTTTCCTGGAGTTGCATCGCCGCCAAGATCGTTCCCACAATCTCTATATCTACTAAATAATGTCCCATAATGTGTCTGTTTCAGACCGGAGGACGTAAAACGGATTTTCATTCATGGTTTATCCCATGATCAACTTTCGCTTTCAACAGAACCTAGTTTCGTTTCTACTTTCAGTTCCCTTGAACAGCTGATACTGTTTAAATAGCGTCATGTTCTATGAATAGCAACTGCTCGCGGTGCGTGTGACACATCGTCATGTTCTAATAACAGACACTTTTTCCAGCGCAATGTGAATGTTAGGCCTTCTCGCGAGTATTTTGTATCAGAAGCTCGTCTGTCAAGTTCTCACAGTTTGTAAGTAGGTAACATTGATTTCCTCAGTTTTTGTGCGTTGTCGTTCAATTAAAAAAAATTCTTGTTGTTTTACCTTAGTGCTTTGAATTTCGTTGGCTGTGAAGCGTGTTTTAAAACTAAGGTCCACATGAAAACAAGGTGGCAAGCCATACAAATGCACTCTTAGTAGACGCGAGGCCTTTTCGCTCCTTCCAACCTTATGTTCCACAAAAATGTTATAGTATTTTGGGTATTTGGTAATGCCGTGGAACCTCCCTAATAAGACCTTCCCAATAATTAACCTTTCACCGCCAATCAATGTCACATTTTTGCACCACAACGATTAAACACCCATGTCTTTTAACACTCTTGAAACCAGGGTCTGGTATTCAATGATACTGTGTTCCTACATGTTGGCAGTAAGGATTGACTCTATTCTGAATGCGTCACAGAGAAATCCGACAATGTTGCTGACGAAATCTTTTCTGTAGCCAGGTATATTACGTTTAATGGAAATGTTAGGCTCAAAGATGGCTGACGATGGAAGGGCTAAAACTCCCTCTAAGATGTGACCCAAACAATGTTCACTGACTTTTCCCTTCATATCCAGACTACTGAGTGTCCACCTCCCTAGTAAGACCCCTCCCTATTAAGACCCTTTTGGGGGCTTATTTTTTTCAAGACCCCTCCCTATTAAGACCCCTCCCTATTAAGACCCTTTTGGGGGCTTATTTTTTTCAAGGTCTTCATAGGGGGAGGTTCCACTGTCACAGACACAGAGATGAGTCTCTTAGGTAGGTAGGTAGGCAGGTAGATAGGGACAGGCTTCATCAGCATTGGCCTCGCGGCCTATTAAACGTCCCCTCAATATCAAATGACTTTGTTTTTGTTTTCAATTGGTCCGAGAAATTGTTTTTGAAAAACAAATCAGTCAAAATCACACAAAAAGTGTCTGAAATTTAGGAAGATTGTCCAGAAGATTTTTAAAAGTATTAATATTTTGTGCAAACTTTTAATAGTGTCAACACCTCATCTTCGTAACTTGCACAGGCTTCCAGTAGAGGCTAGAATCAAGTATAAAATAGCTTGCCTTTGTTTCGGTGCTGTTCACTCCTCTGGTCCCGTCTATCTCTCCGAACTAGTAACTGTCTACACACCTGCTCGCTCCCTACGTTCTTCCTCTGACTGCTGCACACTCAAGGTTCCTCGGGTCCACACGAAATCGTTTGGTGAACGATCCTTCTACTATTTAGCACCTCACTTATGGAATTCCCTCCCACAACATGTCCGCTCATCTGACTCTATTTCCGCCTTTCGCTCTGCCCTTAAAACTCACTTGTTTCGGACATGTTATGATTGATTAGTGTTTGTGTGTGTGAGTGTGTGTGTGAGTGTGGGTGGGGGGGGGGGTCCGTTTTATTGCAGAAATCTTGTAAAAAATGTATTTACAATTATTTTATTATTCGTATTTTGTATGTAGAATGTCTACGTCTTGTAAACTTTAAATGTTTGTAAATGA
>CM065699.1:42953678-42959974 GCA_017654935.2 Phymorhynchus buccinoides | reverse complement strand
ACATCAACCAACCAGCTGTTCTTCATCTCCTATGTTCCATGTGTGGTCACCCCCCACCAACGGTTTTTCTTCATCTCCTATGTCCAGTGTGTGGTCACATCACCACCCGCTGTTCTTCATCTCCTTGTCCAGTGTGTGGTCACCAACCACCAGCTGTTCTTCATCTCCTATGTCCAGGTCAGTGTGTGGTCACACCACCACCAGCTGTTGTCTTTCATCTCCTCTGTCCAGGTCAGTGGGTGTCACCCCAACACCCAGCTGTTCTTCACTCCTATGTCCGGTTCATTGTGTGGTCACACAACAACCAGCTGTTCTTCATCTCCATTCCCAGTCAGTGTGTGTCACACCAACCACAGCTGTTCTTCATCTCCTATGTCCAGGTCAGTGAGTGGTCACATCAGTCCACCAGGCTGTTCTCATCTCCTATGTCCAGTGTGTGGTCACATCACCACCAGCTGTTCTTCATCTTCCTATTCCTAGTGTGTGGTCACACCAACCACCCGCTGTTCTTCATCTCCTATGTCCAGGTCAGTGTGTGGTCACACCAACCCCAACTGTTCTTCCATCTCCTATTCCCAGTGTGTGGTCCACATCAACACCAGCTGTTCTTCATCCCCTATGTCCAGTGTTGTGTCACACCAACCACCAGCTGTTCTTCATCTCCTATTCAAGTTTGTGGTCACACCAACCACCAGCTGTTCTTCATCTCCTATGGCCAAGTTCAGTGTGGTGGTCCACCAACCACCGCCCGCCCCCGGCCCCCCCCACACCCCCAGAACCCCCCAACCCGCTGTCTTCATCTCCTATGTCAATGTGTGGTCACACCAACCACCCGATGTTCTCATCTTCCTATGTCCAGTTCAGTGTGTG
Source organism: Phymorhynchus buccinoides (assembly GCA_017654935.2). NCBI lineage: Eukaryota > Metazoa > Mollusca > Gastropoda > Neogastropoda > Raphitomidae > Phymorhynchus > Phymorhynchus buccinoides. The sequence continues at coordinate 42,959,104 of CM065699.1, read as the reverse complement.
GTCCACACCAACCACCACTGTTTCTTCATCTCCTATGTCCCCAGTGTCGTGGTCACACCAACCACCAGTGTTTCTTCATCTCCTCTGTCCAGTTCAGGGTGTGGTCACATCCACCACCAGCTGTTCTTCATCTCCTAATGTCCCAGTGTTGGTCACAGCCAACCACCAGCTGTTTCTTCATCTCTATGTCCCGTTCAGTGTGTGGTCACATCACCACCAGCTGTTCTTCATCTCCTATTCCAGTGTGTGGTCACATCAACCCCAGTTGACTTCATCTCCTATGTCCAGTGTGTGGTCCACACCAACCACCAGCTGTTCTTCCATCTCCTAGGGTCCATTTTCAGTGTGTGGTCACACCAACCACCAGCTGTTTCTTGCATCTCCTATGTCCAGTTCAAGTGTGTGGGTCACACCCAACCACCAGTTTTTTCTTCATCTCCTATGTTTCAGTGGTGTGGTCAAATCAACCACCAGCTGTCCTTCGTCCTCCTATTCCCAATTCAGTGTGGGTCACACCAACCACCAGCTTCCTTCATCTTCCTATGTCCATGTTCAGTGTGTGGTCACATCCTAACCACCAGCTGTCCTTCATCTCCTATGTCCGATACCTCAGTGTGTTGTCACACCAACCACCAGCTGGCCTTCATCTCCTATTTCCAATTCAGTGTGTGTCACACCAACCACCCTGTCCTTCATCTCCTATTTCCATTTCAGTGTGTGGTCACACCACCACCAGCTGTCCTTTATCTCCTATGTCCCAGTTCAGTGTGTGTCACACCAACCCCAGCTGTTTCTTACCTCTCTGTGTCCAGTTGTTAGTGAAGTTACACCAACCACCAGCTGTTGCTTCTCTCCTGTGTCCAGTGTGTGGTCACACCAACCACCAGCTGTTCTTCAATCTCCTATTTTCCAGTGTTGGTCCACAACCACCAGCTGTTCTCATCTCCTATTTCCAGTGTGTGGTCACACAACAACAGCTGTTCTTCACTCCTATGTCCTGTGTTGGTTACACCAACACCAACTGTCTTCATCTCCTGTGTCCAGTGTGTGGTCCACACCAACCCCATCTGTTCTTCATCTCCTATGTCCCAGTGTGTGGTCACACCAACCCCAGCTTTTTTCTTCATCTCCTATGTCCAGTGTGTGGTCACACCAGCCACCAGCTTTGTTCTTCATCTCCGTATGTCCAGTGTGTGGGTCACACCAACCACCAGCGTTCTTTAGCTGGGCGACTAACTTAACAATTGGAACATACTATAGATAAACAGCGAAAAAGAGTACCCCCTGTGCAGGCAACGTTTATTATTCTTTTAACAATGGTTACACCCCCTGCAAAACTGTCAAATCTTAACCTTTCATCCGCCAGCCATATATCAGCCCCAAAAAGTCCTCATTAAATATAACCTGGGTGAGAACAAAATCTTCTGCAGTTTGGGAGGTCTCTGTGACATCTAAAAAAATAGTCTATCCTTACTTTCCCAAATAACTTAGGACATAGGGGTCTTGGATAGTAGACCGAATTTGATGCCTTGGTTCTAAAAGTTGCTGTGGCGGTGAAAGGGTTAATGGTAGGCAAGAAGCTTCAAGGTTTTTTTTTAAGAGCAAGGAGTAGTTTGGAACCTATAACGTATGTGTCCGATATTTCTTTTCTTTCTTTTTTAAAGAAAAGAAGTAAAGATAAAAGAAAGAAATTAATCTTACGACGTTGATTCAATGCTATCACGTACGGCACGGCACGTGCAATCAGTTATGCTCCTGTGATCAGTGAGACGGGAATTTGTAACAAAAGAATGGGCCATCTTGTAAACACCACCCCCCCCCCCCCCTTAAACCCCTCCCTCACCCATTAGGTGTAGAGTGGCACAGAGGTAACGCGTTCCGCCTTTGTCAAGTAAACCGAGTCGAACTCGGATACAGGGGACTCTTTCCTCTCACTTATGCACTAGCCTTATGGTGGGGGGGGGAGAGAGGGTCTGAACTGATGAACGATGACGAGGTACCCGTGTGCGCCATGCACTTAGCACACGTTTTAAACCCAGGTATTATGACGAACAAGGTTTGTCCATTTTGGGCATCAAAAAGTACACACATCCCTTCGCTTCCTCATCGTCCCACACCAAAAGTGCGTGCATAAAAAAAATGAACAATGGTGTGGCGCGCCTCTGGCTGCGACGCGCTCTCAAGGTGGGAGCAACCTGAATTTCACAGAGATTGCTCTGTGACTATGAAGTACCTAATGCCTAATCCCTTTGCTAAATGTTTCGACAATTGAAATGCTTCACAAGAATCGCGATTCTGCCATTATATGGAGGAACGGAGATAGATTATGGATGTGTTTCGTTTCTTTGTTCGTTTTGTTTGGGGATTTGTTGGTTTCTTTTTGATGACGGTTAGGTTCTTTGTTCTTTTGGTTGGGGATATGTATGTATCTGATTGGCTTTATGTGCTGTGTGTTTCTTCTTTGTGTCTGCTTGTGGTTTGGGATTTGTTGGTTTCTTTTATGACTGTTGGTTTCTTTGTTCGTTTTGTTTTGGGATATGTTGGTTTCTTTTATGACTTTTGGTTTCTTTGTTCGTTTTGTTTGGGGATTTGTTGGTTTCTTTTATGACCATTGGTTTCTTTGTTCGTTTTGTTTTGGGATTTGTTGGTTTCTTTTATGACTGTTGGTTTCTTTGTTCGTTTTGTTTTGGGATTTGTTGGTTTCTTTTATGACTAGGTTGGTTTCTTTGTTCGTTTTGTTTTGGGTTTGTTGGGTTTTTTTATGCGCGGTTGGTTTCTTTGTTCGTTTTGTTTTGGGAGTATGTTGGTTTCTTTTATGACTGTTGGTTTCTTTGTTCGTTTTTGTTTGGTATATGTTTGGGTTCTTTTATGACTGTTGGTTTCTTTGTTCGTTTTGTTGGGGATTTGTTGGTGTTCTTTTTTGACTGTTGGTTTCTTTGTTCGTTTTGTTTTGGGGATTTGTTGGTTTCTTTTATGACTGTTGGTTTCTTTGTTCGTTTTGTTTGGGATTTGTTGGTTTCTTTTATGACTGTTGGTTTCTTTGTTCGTTTTGGTTTGGGATTTGTTGGTTTCTTTTATGTCTGTTGGTTTCTTTGTTCGTTTTGTATGGGATTTGTTGGTTTCTTTTATGTCCATTGGTTTCTTTGTTCGTTTTGTTTTGGGATTTGTTGGTTTCTTTTATGACTGTTGGTTTCTTTGTTCGTTTTGTTTTGGGATTTGTTGGTTTCTTTTATGACTGTTGGTTTCTTTGTTCGTTTTGTTTTGGGATTTGTTGGTTTCTTTTATGACTGTTGGTTTCTTTGTTCGTTTTGTTGGGGATTTGTTGGTTTCTTTTATGACTGTTGGTTTCTTTGTTCGTTTTGTTTGGGGATTTGTTGGTTTCTTTTATGACCTGTTGGTTTCTTTGTTCGTTTTGTTTTGGGATTTGTTGGTTTCTTTTATGACTTTTGGTTTCTTTGTTCGTTTTGTTGTTGGGATTTGTTGGTTTCTTTTATGACTTTTGGTTTCTTTGTTCGTTTTGTTTGGGATATTTGTTGGGGTTTCTTTTTCGTTTTGTGGGGATTTGTTGGTTTCTTGGTTTCTTTGTTCGTTTTGTTTGGGATTTGTTGGTTTCTTTTATGACTGTTGGTTTCTTTGTTCGTTTTGTTTTGGGATTTGTTGGTTTCTTTTATTTTGGTTTCTTTGTTCGTGTTGGTTTCTTTGTTCGTTTTGTTTTGGATTTGTTGGTTTCTTTTATGACTGTTGGTTTCTTTGTTCGTTTTGTTTGGGGATATGTTGGTTTATTTTATGACTGTTGGTTTCTTTGTTCGTTTTGTTTTGGGATTTGTTGGTTTCTTTTATGACTGTTGGTTTCTTTGTTCGTTTTGTTTGGGGATATGTTGGTTTATTTTATGACTGTTGGTTTCTTTGTTCGCTTTGTTGGGGATTTGTTGGTTTCTTTGTTTCCTTTTCCTTTTTTTTAAATTTGTTTTTAACAATGTTGTTCGCTTAATATCGTTGTGTGTATTGTTTTTCCCATTTTGCATTTGATTAGAAGGGAGTGTGTGTGTGTGTGTGTGTGTGTATAATAATGTGTCGTGTGGCGTGTGCGTGTGCTGTGCGCGTGGCGTTTGCGTGCGTGTCGTGCGTGCGGCGTGCGGAGCGTGCGTGTGTGTGAGGGAGGGGGTGCAATAGGTACCATAAGGCCGGGTTCACATCAGACGCGAAAGTTCCGTACGGAAAACCCTAAATGATTGGAAGAAAGGAGGATAAAAGTTTACGCATAATATTATAGGGGAAATTTGGACACGTGCGCAAAATCTCTTCCTCCTTCTTTGTTTCACTTGTTTAAATTTATGGATTGTGCACGGGTTTCCGCACTGGAATATCCGCTTATGTGTGTACACAAACGGCCTAACTCTGCATTTAGGCCTACTGCAATGATGCTCCTTCTCGATGCCATAGGATTTTGTTTTTTTTTTTTTTTTTTTCTTCCCCCACAGAGGTCACTGCTTCAATATGAAGATTACAGGTGAAACTATCTCGTGTTTATGAAATACAAGCCAACCAACCGCATCAGGTAATATCATTATGTAGGGGGGGGGGGGTTTAAAATTAAAGAGCCCTTTTCCAAACAACTGTATCCTTGTAGCCCGAACCCGTTATCACTAATCCTCTTTTGGAATGGTCGAAAATTGTGCTCGGGTGTGTGATGAGGTGGGTGGTGGTGGTGGGGGGGGGGGGGGGGGGGGGGGGGGGGGGTCAAAGTAGCTTAGTGCGATAGTCTGTTACGTTTATGCAACACACCCCCAACGTCATGCGCGGGCACGCACCACCCACCCACACACCCACGAAAGCATGAAATCGAGGGGTGCCTGCCAGAACGGTCTATCTCAAGATAGAATAAAGAGCACAGATGGGCAGTTCTGGCATCCACCCCTCGAAATGGTTAAAAGATCAACTGCAAGACTTACCTTTATCGCTAACTGGGGTGGGGGGGGGGGGGGGGGGGGGGGATACCCCTCCCATTTTGGCCCAAACACGGTATCAGGCTTCTCCCCCCCCCCCCCCCCCCCCGGACATTTCCCCCCCCCTTTTAACATTTACTGCCCGACAAAATTAATGTATGTGTGTTGTATGTGTTTCGTGGGTTGGGGGGGGGCAAATGGACCCGTGTAGGTGGCCTACAAACAGTTTTTAGATTTTAGATTCTCGATGAAATGCCTATGATTTGTTTTTCATCTTATTTTCATTTTTCCCACTCTGGCTATGGTTTTGATAGTTACATTATGTTACAGTCACTGGAAAACTGTAAATGGTCTTCCTCTTCGATCGTTAGTCTGCGAACGTTTACATACTTGAATCACTTGAGGGCTGTTGCAAGATGACATTTGATGTGGGCCAAGATGACTTTTTGATGTGGGTTCATAACTATAGGTGTGGGGCCA
>CM065699.1:42918678-42951178 GCA_017654935.2 Phymorhynchus buccinoides | reverse complement strand
AAGTGCTTGGTTGGGTCTCTGGGTGCGAATCTGGAATGTAGTAGATGCAACGAAAGGCCCCTACTGGGAGAATAAGCTAAATCATGGCTGAATGTCATGATGTATGGTGCAAATAATCGATCACCTTGACGACCTTGACCTTGATGTTTGAAATTGTCTCTTTAAGCAGTGGCTGTAGTGTGAACACCCTTGGGCTTCCACCCACATAATCATGTAGTATTCTTGATCAGCATGACATAGGAAACGAGGTGGGAGACATGTGAAGCCTCTTGACCTTGACATGATTACTTGAGGCTTTAGTATGGAAAGCATTGGTCCGTCATACACCCGTATATTCTCGATCAGCATCAGTCATTTGTGAAGATATTTTGAAACTGCTTGACCTTGACCTTTGACCTTTTGTCCCTGTCGGTCAAGGCTGTACCTCGTTAACAGCTGGGCAGAATCACTTGTGGGGGTGGGGGTGGGGGTTTCACCCAAAATGACACAAAAGAGGCGGGGTCTAACATGTGTGGGGGGGGGGGGGGGGGGGAGAGAAGACTATGTCTGCCGCTCAGCGACACCCTCGTTATAAACGTTTCTGTCTTCTGCTACTTTTTTTATCCTGTGATTATTTTGTACCTATCCATTTTTGTGACGTTTCTTCCGTGACTTTCTTTTTCTTGTGACTTTATTTCCCACAATACTTCCGCCATGGTGGATTTTTATATTTGTTTTAAACCCACCCATGTCCACTCTTCTAACCCACAAGACAGTGTGCCTCTGATCTTCGGACAATAGAAATCCATTTCATATCTCCGGCAAGAGTTTGTTAATTTTGTTTTTAATTGAACGCTTCACGAGCGAAATAAACCTGCCACTGCCAAGTCAGTACATAATAATCTGTGCTCTTTGTTGTAATTTGTTTTTCTTCTTAATTTGAAAGGGCAATTATGCTACATAGGCCTAAATTAACGCTTTTTTATGGATGAGTAGCATATTCACTGTTCAGTGACCAGCGATGGCATTCTAACAGATTCGTTGGATACAACATTGAACGCTCTCTCATGCTTTGCTGCCGTTATTATATGGAAAGGAACTTTGCTCTTCCTGACAAAGTATTCTGATTTTTGCCATTATAACAGATTCGTTGGATACAACATTGAACGCTCTCTCATGCTTTGCTGCCGTTATTATATGGAAAGGAACTTTGCTCTTCCTGACAAAGTATTCTGATTGTATGCCATTATAACGTCATTAGTACAACACGTTTCTAATGCTTTTGCCACATTGTGCACGTCTTCCTGCAATTGGCTTATGCTACAAACGTGCAAAGGTGGGTTGTTGTTATTTAAATAAATACATAGATCATAAGCTACTACAATTATTAACTATCAAAAACATGCACATAGCCACAACACGCACACGCACACACACGCATATGTCCGCGGCACCCACCCACCCACACACACGCACGCACACGCACACACGCACACGCACGCGCACACGCACACACGCACACACACACGCGCGCGCACACACACACACACACACACACACAATGTGGGGAACATAGTTTTAAGGCAGGATCGAAACAGGACAAGGAAGAAATCAGAGGTATTGGCGGAAGAGGTGAGTTTTAAGAGCGGTTTTGAAAGATTGGAAAGATTTAGCAGAACGAAGTTCATATGGTAGGGTGTTCCAGACTAAAGGCAAAATTGGTGATGAAGTTGATGTGGGGGGGAGATAATTGTTCTGTAGATCACTGCAATTCCGCCTCCTCGGCCAGAGGTGCGGCCGGGGGTGCGAGAAGATCGAGTACCCACCAGGGGTAAGATCAACACATGCAGCTTCGTCACCCTTTGGTTTGAGCCAAGTTTCAACCAAAAAGAGAATGTCAGCATCATAATCTTCAACAAAGCAAGAAATTGCAGTTCGTTTATCTCTACAGTTGGGTCCTACAGATTGTGCATTGAATAAACCAACCTTGGAGTCCAGACACAGAGTGGAGAGACAGTGATTCCTTAGATGTGTTCCAGTCCATAGCACCTAAACCACTAGACCGATCGTAATGAAACTTGGTACAATGATTCCTTAGACCTTGCAGATGCTGTACACCATGTCAGATTCACAGCACGACACGCCATATTAACGTAATCCCAGTGAGAAAGTTTTGAATATTAAAAAAACCCAGATTATTTTAAAGATAATGGGTGGAGTGTGTGTAAGTATACTGTGTTGCAAAATATTCTATTTCTAAACAATGTTATACCAATACAGGAAATTATTAAACACAAAAATACACAATGACCATAAGAGTCCAAAATTAACTCCCCTGAATTTCATCAGTCTTATTTGATGAAATTCAAGGGAGATCATTCTAAATTTACAAAAATTCTAAATTTACAAGTATGATGTGTGTGGGTGTTGCTGGTAACTGGGACTACGTTTACATGGAGTCGCCATCTTTTTTTTTCGATTTTTCTTTTCTTTACTAGTGTGTCTGTTTGTCTGTGTATGTGCCTCTATTTAAAAAGGAATAATGATCATATTTTATTGAAATAATCTTACAAATGGATTGGGTCTGTGCGTTTTGTTGTGTGTGTATGTGTTGATATGCATAGAGATGGGGGGGGGGGGGGCGAGAGAGAGCGAGAGAAGAGAAAGGAGAGAGAGAGAGAGAGAGAGAGAGAGAGAGAGAGAGAGAGAGAGAGAGAGAGAGAGAGAGAGAGAGCGACACACAGAGTGAGAGAGAGAGTGTATGAATGTTGATGCTTTATTCAACACTTTGTATCATGTATTGTGTTTCTGGGTGGGGTGAGTGGTAGTGATTGTGGTGATGGTAATGGTGTGTGTGTGGGGGGGGGGGGGGGGGGGCGAGGGGGGGGGGGGGGGGGGAGTATGTGTATGCCTATTTGTATGTGTGTGAGCGATTATAATGATTTGTCCTTGTTGAATTTTCTTGCTTTTAATTTTTTGTTGCTGTCTTGTTAAGCGCATAGAGCTCCACATTTGGTGGAGGAATGCGCTATATAAATGCTTCATTATTATTATTATTATTATGTCTCCTCCGAAATCGGAATGTGTCGGCTGTACGCAGCGCGGGAGGCCAGTGAGAAACTGAGAACCGGACACATATGTACATATCTACCCATTATGGCCATATGGCTTGGGAACGGCAGAAGAAGAAGAAGATTATTATGTCTGTACATCAATTCTGACTGTGTGTATTCTAAAATATACGACACAAGGCACAATGCTTTTTTTTTTATGCTTAAGATCAGCGAGTTTATTTGTATGAAATACAAAGATAAATATTTAGATAAATAGATATATGTGTGCGCATGGTGTGTGTGTGTGTGTGTGTGTGTGTGTGTGTGTGTGTGTGTGTGTGTGTGTGTGATTGCGTATATTAGTGTGTGTGTGTGTATGTGCATGTTATGTGAGTGTGCGCGCGTCCGCACACGATGTGAATAGGTCTTTGTCTGTTGTTGTGTGATTTGTTGATTTTTTTTATCGCCGCAGAGAAGAATTTCCTGTAAAATGGACAATAAAATATTGATTGATTGTGTGTTTGATTTGTCACACCTTGATTCTTGATCTTGATGCAGTATGCTGGCAGGATCCAACTACCGACTTAACACCAACGGGGGGGGGGGGGGGGGGGGGGGAGGGGGGGGGGGGCGGAGGGGGGTGAAACTAGCTGCTAATCGTAATATAGGGAGCAGCGTAGTCAATATCAATTTTATTATTAAGTATTAGGTACTTTATTGTCACAGAGGCGTCTCTGTGAAATTCGGGTTGCTTCCACCTGGAGAGCGCGTCACAGCCAGAGGCCACGCCACCCAATTGGTGGGTTTTTTTTTTGCATGCGATTTTTTGTGTGACTGATGAGGAAGGAAAGGGGAGGTAAATTTTGACCAAATGACAACTTTTTCGTTGCCACTGGGTTTAACGTGTGCTAAGTGGTGGTGGTGTTTTCTCTTTTATCTTCCGGGCTGTTTTTACAAGTAGTCTAGATCCCAATGCCACTCATTTGGCAGAGAGAGAGAGAGAGAGAGAGAGGGGGGGGAGGGGGAGAGAGAGAGGGAGAGAGAGAGGGGGGGAGGGAGAGAGAGAGAGAGAGAGAGAGAGAGAGAGAGAGAGAGAGAGAGAGAGTTGATGCTTTATTGAACTGATTGTATTTTGTATTGTGTTCTTTTTGGTGGGGTGAGTGGTGGTGATGGTAACGGTGTGTGTGTGTGTGTGTGTGTGTGCGTGTGCGTGCGTGCGTGCCAGTGCGCGAGTGAGTGTGTGTGTTATATATGTGCTATGCTGCGTACGCGCGTGCCCTGCGTGGGTGGGGGTGGTGGGTGTATTATTGTGTGTGAGCGTTTATTTTTTTTTGTTGTTGAATTTCTTGCTTTTTAAGTTTGTTGTTAAGCGCATAGAGCTCCACATTTGGTAGAGGAGTGCGCTATATAAATGATTCACTATTATTATTATTAGTATTATTATTATTATTATTTGCATTTCATATTCCGAGTCCCATCTCACAGCCACGCCCCGATGTGTCAGGTCGCATAGCCTAACAACCAGCAGTTCACAGGGAGCAAGTATGTTAGGTCGTCAAGAGGCACGCACCAGAGAAGACGCTGCCCTGCTGCTGCATCACTTCAGTGGAGTTTAGTGGAGCCTGTGAAGGAGGGTGATTCTATGGAGTTCTATTTGGACCAGAAACTCTGTGATTGTGGCAAACTGTAGTGTGTATGCATCCTGTCATGGCGATATTCTGAACTCAACCACCCCCGAAGAGATGTGGGCATTTGGAATGCTAATTTGAAATTTAAAATGTTCTTCTGTGCAAACATCCTAGAATTTGTTACTCAAAATCCTTAACTGAGAGAATCAAAAATTTTAAAAAAACAATGGATTGGCAGAAACTCTTTGATTTTCCAATAAATGCTGATTTTTTTATAGACATAAAGGTCATTAAACAGGTGCTGATATTGTGTTTATGATTGTACAATTTTTATTCTCTGGAAACCAACAACAAAAAGTACACACATACAAGCCTAACGTAAACACACACACACACACACACACACACACACACACACACACACACACACACACACACACACACACACACACACAGAGTTATGATTGTTTTATCAGCCAATGTTTATTATTCCCTAAACAGTGCCACACGGGAGTTGAAAAGAACTGGCCAACACAGAACACAGCCCACGCAGCCCGTTCATGCGCTATGCACGTGCAGCCAGTCTCTTAGTAAGTAATAATAATTTTCCTTCGGGGGGCTCAATACTGGTGGAAAACGCACACTTCTGAAGAACTCGCACAGGATCGTCACATGGTATTTACACATTAAACCAAATATACACGAATTTTACAAGAGATTTTAATTAACCCTCGAAGAAATTAAACCCGACATCCTGTACAGACAAATATATATTGCAAGTAAGATTAGGTTTTGCTGCCCCGCTATTATGATCTTAGTGGCGTCTGTTATTAAATGAATTTTAATTCAGTGATTTACCAAAGTTCTCGCATCATCGCGTTTAGACTTTCACAATGTTGGATGCTCTACCGCGTTTCCAACAATCGAATAAGATCAGTCCTGTACCGGCAGCAAGCAGTCCCCAGTTACATCAACACAGAAGCTTTATTTCATGCTCAAATCTCAGAACACCAAATAGAAACACCCTGGTATATAGGCTGTTTAAAATTTAAAAAACAATCTGCAAGCGATCGTGACTATATTGGTGCTGTGAAAGGAGACAGATGCAGAGAAGGAGAATGCAGAGAAAAGAAAGAGTTTAAAAGCATTGTGCGATAAAAAGTCTATCAGTTTAAAATGACCCGGAAGGGGAAAAAAGTAAAACATGAAGAAGTACAGCCTGTCTCTGCTGAGATACAAGTACAGAGGAGTAAATATAGAAAAGTTAAAACGAAATTGATTTTTTTTAAAAGTCTTGTACATAATCAATCCTTCGGGCAAACGTATTCCAAAACATCGTTCATGAATATCTACAAAGATTGGCAATTGACAGCACACAGCCTAAAAGAGGATCAGCAGATAATAATTAGATGTACATTTGTGGATATGGAGGAAAATAAATTCACAATCTCTCACCATCGAATTTCATTTTAAAATCCTGAATTATTTTTTTAGAACAAACAAAAACAAAATTTAAGATGGCGTGATCATATTTTTAAAGAAAGATCATCACATGACGCAATGTCAATGGTAAATATAGTAGCAAATATGTCAAGAAATCTTTTCTTTAAAAACATGGTGGGGAGTGGGGTGAACTTACACTGTCTCTCTTATGTACTAATACAGCACTGACTGCATCGCATCAAGTAATTTTGCCACTGATAACTTGCCAGCGTTCAAAAGAACTGAAGAAACCATTGCTCTCAAACCTTCTCATCTTCTCAAATCTTCTCATATTAAAAGTCTGTAACATTTCTGAACATGTCTAGCCTAAGCTGGAAATGAAACGCTTTCTGATTCTTTTTTTTTTCCATTCCACATGTCAGTTAAGTCATTGTAATAATAAAACATAATATCCTTATGATTGATTTTGACCATTGTCACAATATTGCATTGCAAAAAAACAACCACCCAGAAACGAAACCCAAACCAAAGACACAAAAAAGTTTCACCAATGCCCTCACAAAAACTCAACGATGGGTTTGGTAACGAAGGCGCAGGACAATAACGCTCAATTTTTTCTCTCTCTCCAAAATCTTAAAGCTTCATCAACATCCATCAAATAATGCGAAGAAGAAAACACAAAGATGCTGAAGATTTACTGAAACCAAAGAAGAAGAAAAGTTGAAGCTGAAGTGCTGGAGAGAAGTATGTGAGGAGGAGGAGGAGGAGGAGGCAGAAATCGGTGCTTGAAAGAGAGCCTGAAGGCAAGGCAGCTAGCCAGCGGTGTGCCCAGGTGCCCCGGTGCCCTGCCCGTGTCTTAAGTTGGTTGTTGCTCACCACCATGGTCAGTAGGGGGCTTCGTGGGCACGCTGCTTCCTTCCTCTACCACTTGCGGAACCCACGATTCTGCACAACAGGAATTGTTCGGAAATAATTAAGGGGGAGTAATTTCATGGTGTGTGGGAGTCACCTTGCCTAAACTCAATCGGGTCGAACAGGGGGGAAGTTACTCCACCATCAGGCAGATCCCCAGTTCTCGCCTCGACGTGTGCTCGAGCAGACATACAGCACTTAGAACACAATGCTTCATTAGACGATGGACTTATTCTGATCGCTTATCTGCCTTTTGGCTATGACAGTGATTCAGGAATAATTAATTTTTGTTTATGCCCAGGTTGTTTTGGTCAGCCCGTCCGCCATGGCGAAAGCCGATACGCGACGTTAAAACTGAACTTCCATCCATCCGTGCGTCATTATAAAATTGACGTCATTTATATTTGTACGTCACATTTTGCAAGTTCTATCAGTTTGTGGCCACTGGCCACCCCTCATTTTTCTATAAAAAAAAAAAAATGTTTGCAAGTCGCAGACTCGCATCATGCGGTTTCAAGCTTCGACGCCATTGTTGCATTGTTGCTTATGGTATTTGACCGAGTAATGGAGGTAATCAACTCTAATTTTCATGAAGTGCTCTCCCCTAGTTTTTTTTCTTCCGAAAATCGTCTATTTAGAGAGAAACACAGTTTGTTCGAACACTACTAGGTCAATTTTAAGGAACTTGGCAGAAATGGTAAAAGGAAACGGAATGGAAATTGTCGTGAAGTAGCCTGAATGGTGATGGTGACAGAAATAGGCCGAGTAAAAGGAATGGTTAGTTTGTTTTTGCTGAGTAATGTATATGTCAGTTGATAACTCTCTCTCTCTCTCTCTCTCTCTCTACTCTCTCTGATCTCTCTCTCTCTATCTCTCTGAGTCAGTCTATCTCTCTCTATCCCTCTCTCTCTCGCTCTCTCTTTCTGTCTCTCTCTCTCTCTCTCTCTCTCTCTCTCTCTTCCTCTCTCTCTCTCTCTCTCTCTCGGATCTCTCTGAGTCAGTCTATCTCTCTCTCTCTCCCTCTCTCTCTCTCTCGCTCTCTCTCTCTTTCATGTCGTGTCTGTCTCTATCTCTCTCTCTCTCTCTCTCTCTCTCTCTCTCTCTTTATCTCTCTCTCTCTCTCTCTCTCTCTCTCTCTCTCTGTTGCGTGTGTGGTGTGTATATCTGTCTGTATGTATATGTGCTATAATGTGTTCGGTAGCAAGGTCTATGTATTATTGCAGCTCTTTTAGGCATGATTACCTTGATACAACATATAAGTTATTTCAATAGAATACACCTGTAAGCCTCTATAGTTTAACTTTGGGTAAAGGGCATGGACACTTTTAGGAAGTGTAGGCCCTATGAATATTATTATTATTTTGGTAAACATGGGTTTATTATGTCATCATGAATAGATGAAACCAACTATTAAAAAAGGGACAATGAAATGAAACCTGCTGCTCAGAACATGACGCATCAACCAAATACGTTAACAATTTCAATGTTTTAACGTCCATTTTGAAGAGACAAAAACACACACAACCTTATCAATCACTTTTCTGCTGGAATGTCTATTTCGCCAGATAACAAATCAAAGTGTGACGCCATGGTCTGTATTTCCAGACTGACAAGAATCAAACTGCGATGCTAAAAGTAGGCGAATTGCTCAGACTATTTCAAAGACAATTTAGCACATAAAAGTGAAGCTCTTTGTAACCGGACCTTTCTTTTAAAAACCAATACAATTAAGTTCTTAAGAACCTGCAAAACAAAGTCACAAAAGCCTGAAAAGAAATACATAAACGCTGTTGAGAAGAAGAAGAAAAATCATGAAACTCACAGTAATAATATAATGTTTACGATTAGTTCTTGAGCGTAAAGCACAATCGTCACGATTCTACTCCAGCAATAAGAAACGACTTAAAAGCAATAAAGCAAAACTGCAAGCTTTTCAACAAACAGCTCAGCTCAAATGAAAATCAAACTTGTTATCATCAACCTGCTTGAATGCACCAATATTGCACAACACACTTTTTCAGTTCTTGCATAGACGTATTATATTAAAGATATAGATTTGTCTATACAGTAAGGAACAGAGTAAAGCCTTTCTTCTTTTTTAAATAATGATTATCATTTCTTACGTTTCTGTGCAATTGCAATACAGATGTTATGCGCACGCATGCATTTGCAACCGTTGCAGTTCAATACTTACAACCCTGCTCACACCTTGTTGGATCCATACACTCCTTCAGACTAAACATTTGACAACTCTTATCAACACGCTATAAAATCAATATTATTTAATTGTTTTGCATCACGAACGTAACCAAGAGAACATCGGAAGATTTGGAAAAGAACATGACAGACTATGGGACACCACAGGAGGACAAACCCAGTGCACACGTATACAGACAGAAATGTGACCATTATGAAGCCCCTCGGACCATACTTATTTGAATCTTCTTTTGCTAACGTGACCGTATTTCATTACCATTTGTTTTTCCCTTTTACAAATTTATTTTAGGGACGAAGACTTCTTCGTTATTTTACACAGTTCTGACTTCCGACAACCGACATCTGCTCAGTCGTTGCAAGCAAAAGTTTGTTTCAAAAAGGAAGAAAAAATCAGACACGCTGCAGATCATTTCTTAAATGGTTTAGGCTACTTCTTCTTTTAAATGTGCCTTTGGAACACAGAGGGAATTGTTGTTACGTACCTATGTGAAATACACACATCACTCTAGAGGGGGAGAGGGAAATGTGTTTTGTTCTGTGTGAGGTTAAATGGGTGAGATAGGTGCATCAGCATTCCAGGTTAGAATGTAAACTTTCTGGGACTGGTCTTTTAAAGCAGACATTACAGCTTGTTTGACCTTTATTGTCGACATAAAACAGCCAAAGACTTTATTTTCTTCATGCACCATTGTGCAACAAAATATACATTTGCTTTTGTTACGAATTGTTTCAAGCTTAAAACATACATAAGCTTACAATACAGGCAACACGCAACATTTTTGATGTACGTAAAAAAACAAAGTACCAATGCCATCCGTTTAGAGAAGAAACTTTCACTTGAATAATCCTTACAGGTAAGGGACCAGATATCTGAGGACTGGCTCCTTGAATAAGGGTGGTATACGGAAAGACGGGGAAAGGACAGACGTGAAGGTTGTGGAGTAGGAGCAAGGTGGAACAAGTAAGGTTGGGGTTGAGGTCAAGGTCAAACCATGGAGGGAGGGTGTGTCTGACAGTATACCTACCCTCCCAGACGCTCTCTCAGCCACCGGCAGAGCTTACGCCACAGAGTACCTGCGGGTCTTGTTCAGTGTCCTCCTGATGCGTCGTCTGAGATCCGACACTGGAGGATGGGCGGGGTCTACGCCGCACTGCCAAACCATCAACAGTGTCACTTCCTGTTCACCTCTCTACGTTTAAAGCTCCCTTTAACCATCACTTCCTGTTCACCTATCTACGATTAAAGTTCCCTTTAACTACCACTCCCTGTTCACCTCTCTACGTAAAGTTCCCTTTAACCATCACTTCCTGTTCACCTATCTACGTTTAAAGTTCATTTTAGCCATCACTTCCTGGTCACCTCTCTACGTTTAAAGTTCCCTTTAACTATCACTTCCTGTTCACCTCTCTACGTTTAAAGTTCCCTTTAACCATCACTTCCTGTTCACCTCTCTACGTTTAAAGTTCCCTTTAACCATCACTTCCTGTTCACCTCTCTATGATTAAAGTTCCCTTTAACCATCACTTCCTGTTCACCTCTCTACGTTTAAAGTTCCCTTTAATCACTTCCTGTTCACCTATCTACGTTTAAAGTTCCCTTTAACTATTCCTTCCTGTTCACCTCTCTACGTTTAAAGTTCCCTTTAACTATCACTTCCTGTTCACCTATCTACGTTTAAAGTTCATTTTACGCCATCACTTCCTGTTCACCTCTCTATGATTAAAGTTCCCTTTAACTATTCCTTCCTGTTCACCTCTCTACGTTTAAAGTTCCCTTTAACTTCCTCACTTCCTGTTTGGATCGGGGCCTACGACCTTCCTCTACGTTTAAAGTTCCCTTTAACTATCACTTCCTGTTCACCTCTCTACGTTTAAAGTTCCCTTTAACCATTCCTTCCTGTTCACCTCTCTACGTTTAAAGTTCCCTTTAACTATCACTTCCTGTTCACCTCTCTACGTTTAAAGTTCCCTTTAAGCCATTCACTTCCTGTTCACCTGTCTTTTAAAGTTCACCATCACTTCCTGTTCACCTACGTTTAAAGTTCCCTTTAACTATCACTTCCTGTTCACCTCTCTACGTTTAAAGTTCCCTTTAACCATCACTTCCTGTTCACCTATCTACGTTTAAAGTTCCCATTTAACCATCACTTCCTGTTCACCTCTCTATGATTAAAGTTCCCTTTAACTATTCCTTCCTGTTCACCTCTCTACGTTTAATGTTCCCTTTAAGACTTCCTGTTCACCTCTCTAAGTTTAAAGTTCCCTTAAACTATTCCTTCCTGTTCACCTCTCTACGTTTAAAGTTCCCTTTAACTATTCCTTCCTGTTCACCTCTCTACGTTTAAAGCTCCCTTTAACCAATCACTTCCTGTTCACCTCTCTACGTTTAAAGTTCCCTTTAACTATCACTTCCTGTTCACCTCTCTACGTTTAAAGTTCCCTTTATCCCACATTCCTGTTCACCTCTCTACGTTTAAAGTTCCCTTTAACCCTTTCCTTCCTGTTCACCTCTCTACGTTTAAAGTTCCCTTTAACCATCACTTCCTGTTCACCTCTCTTACGTTTAAAGTTCCCTTTAACCATTTCTTCCTGTTCACCTCTCTACGTTTAAAGTTCCCTTTAACCATTTCTTCCTAATGTCACCTCTCTACGTTTAAAGCTCCCTTTAACTATCACTTCCTGTTCACCTCTCTACGTTTAAAGTTCCCTTTAACCTTCTTCTTTTTCACCTCTCTACGTTTAAAAGTTCCCTTTAACTATCACTTCCTGTTCACCTCTCTACGTTTAAAGTTCCCTTAACTATGCCTTCTTGTTCACTTCTCTACGTTTAAAGTTCCCTTTAGTGCCCCTTCCTGTTCACCTCTCTACGTTTAATGTTCCCTTTAAGACTTCCTGTTCACCTCTCTACGTTTAAAGCTCCCTTTAACCATCACTTCCTGTTCACCTCTCTACGTTTAACGTTCCCTTTGACTATTCCTTCCTGTTCACCTCTCTACGTTTAAAGTTCCCTTTATGCCTTCCTGTTCACCTCTCTACGTTTAAAGTTCCCTTTATGCCTTCCTGTTCACCTCTACGTTTAAGGTTCCCTTTAACTACGATATGTTAGTCTTAGTGCCTTTATATTCTTCGGTCACACACACACACATACAATCTCTTTTGTTTGTGTTCCATCTCTATACACTTTTTTTGGTCGTAACCACTCATGCTCCTTTATGTATTTTGTTTTGTTCGTTTGCCTTTTCTCTCATTTTCCTTCTTTCCGTTCTTTATGTATCACATGGGGCTTTCAGAAATGAATATTGGGTGGGATTTCCCCTTCCCTGTTGATTACCATTTTAGAATAAGGGTCCCCCACTCCTTACTACCCAAATTTTAGGAACACGAGTTCTCGTTTGTTTTTGAATAAAGAAACCCTGACATAAAAGGTGGGTACCAGAGGAAGGGCTGGTGCAATAAGGATAACAATACCTAAATAAAACTGCGTCTCGCTAGGACCGTAGGGGTAAAAAGAGGGACGCGGGCGTGGGAGGAGCGCCTTTGTACACATCCGCATTTTGTGGTGAATTGGTTCCAAAAGATCATGGACAAAAACATGGCGGGTGGAAGTGGGGTTTAAATGTCCCGCTGCTATCGTTTCCCCAGATTATGTTCAATTTGGAGATTTACCGTTTTCTTCCTCTTTTTGTTGTGTGCAGATTTCCCCCTCTCTCAGTTTTATCTTTCTTCACTTTTTTTCCCTTACTCTGGGTTTTTTTCCAAACGTCAAAACTTGATCGGAGCCGTTGATGTGTTGGAAATACATATCTTCTTTCTCGAGGGATGTAATTTTAGAAGAACACTAATGACTGACTTCAATAGTTCAAACTGGTAGAAAATATGTTGATAAACATGCATTAACCAATCACGGAAATAAACGATGGAATGTACAACTATTTCTTTGCACACAAGGATGGATTGCTCTGCCTGGATGCAAGTCTCTCAATAAGTAACACTGGTTATGAAAAGATATAGCAATGCTTTCATTTAATCCTGTTTTGATGGTAAAAGGTACATTGCTAGCTCTAAGTGGCTAACCAGTCTTAACATGTGTGACGCAGCACCACGAAAGGGACATTAAGTGTCAAACTGACCATTCTGGGAAAAATATACATTTGAAAACGTCAGACAATTATCTTTCCAATGATAAAAGAACCATTCTTGTATCCTTTTCTGTTCCAGAGTTATGAGCATTTAAAGTTAGTAGGTGAGCGTCGGCCATTTTGAAAAAAAACAGTCTAAAGTCTAGCCTAGCTAAAGAAAATGCATTGACTACTCGTTTTAAAGCACTTATAGACCATTTAGAGACCATATAAAGATTATCCTTTAGGAATAAATGAAGAGGAAAGTTTTGTTTTAGAGAAACACGAAAACAAATACAAATAAAACCTCCAAAATTTTGACAAAAATGAAATATTTTTGACCTTTTCCAAACCTTGTTGTGCCCAAGAAAAAATGTAGCCCCCGCCTAACTGATAAAATAGTCCCCCTTTTTACCGGTGGTGCTGGATCACATCTTCTGAAGAAAAAAAGAGCCCTAGTTCGTGAAAGAATAACAGATCAAATCAGATATACCATTGTATAAAGATAAAATGCATCCATGGCAAGAGAGAACAACCGATAACGTGAACTCAATAATATGCTTGGGGGGGGGTTGGGGGGTGGGGGGGGGATAGGGTAATTAATTCCCTACGAAAGCGAGTCACGTGCCAAATGAAAGCGTTACTACTGCGTAGTAAAACTGGGGATTTTATCGAAGCCTCGTTTTCTCTCAAAATGTTCCGCCATCATCCCTGTAAGCCACTGCCATGGTCAGTATGGCAGCAAAAGCAGTCAACACAGACGCAAAAGTGGCAATTCTTATCACTGAAGCCAGCCAGCCAGCCAACCAAACAATAAACAAAAGAATAATATGTCAAATCTAATCATACATGACCTCGTATCGTGGCTTCCGCTGTCAACATGTTGGAATTAATTGTATGCATGCAGAGCAGGGAAGAGTCTAACTAATGAAAACAGTCTGTTTTATTAGTAGGCTCAAAACGTTTGAACAAACCAGCTCTCTCTCTCTACTCTCTATCTCTCTCTCTCTCTCTCTCTCTCCTCTCTCTCTCTCTCTCTCTCTCTCGCAAAATAAGTTGAGAACAAACACGTTGCCTACATTCGATCGTTGACTGTAGGAAAATTGTTGGCTTTCTCCAGATACAAAACAAAACAAAACATATCAACACATATAATTATCAACGCTTACACAAACAGTGATCTACATCATCAATCTGTTATCTCTAAGTATTCCTTCTGTTGGGTTGCGGTCACGTGAAAGCAGTCGTTTTGTACATACGTTTTGAGAGTCCACGTGTTTCACCTAGCTACGCGTTTTACGGATCGCACAAATGCTGTCGATACACTACAGTAACCGCAGTGGTGATGAAGCTTCGCCTACACTTCCATGCCTGTTGCCTGCTCCTCCCTCGATCGATATGAGCTCGTGCTTACACTACAGGTTAATCCATTCAGCATTGAAATCAAAAGCGAGAGGCAAGCCTCTGAAAGCTAGACCACTTATTTGCACGAGTGAGCAGGCTTTGTTAGAAAAGACAACACCGGCAGGAAGTTCGGCTCTCAACACAATTATGTTATGTGTCGGCCAATCGTGCAAGTCGTTTTGTATGGGTTTTTTTTTTTAATTTGCCC
This sequence comes from Phymorhynchus buccinoides, assembly GCA_017654935.2. Lineage (NCBI taxonomy): Eukaryota > Metazoa > Mollusca > Gastropoda > Neogastropoda > Raphitomidae > Phymorhynchus > Phymorhynchus buccinoides. The sequence goes on along the minus strand of CM065699.1, from coordinate 42,936,216 downwards.
GAAGTTGGAATGATCAAGACGTTGTCACTTGCTAAAACATCAAAACTGGGGATCGACGTAGTCACAAACCGTGCACAAGTAGTAACCAATTAATGAATCAATGACAAGCAAGCCAAAAGACCAGTGTCACCGAGGCTCAATGAGTCGAAAACAAAAGATAATATGTCAACCCTTCGGCATGTATTTTTGTGTGGTTCTACTCAGATTCCACGGTTTTAAATATAAAAAGCAAACCAAGTAGAAAAGAACACATTGGGGAATTTCGGCAGCTTACTGCTGGCCTTGTCAACCGCTACGGTGGATGTTTGTAGGCTGATTCCCCAATGGGTAATTTTTTTTTTTTATTTTTTTTTGGTTTTTTTGTTTTTTTATGGACTCTGGGAGAAAAGAAACCCGCACAAAACTATGAACCAAAAACCCGAAGTCGGAAAAGTCAATTAATTCCCGCTCAAAACCCCTTCGGGTTGGATTTTGGTTTTTGAAGGACAAAACAGGCTTTAGGGTAAGGAAACCGGGGGTTCAAAAAAGCCCCATGGGCCGGGTAAAGAACGACCCATGCCCAAATTTTAAATCCCTCAATGAAATAAAGCCAAAGTTCATGTCAAATTGCCATGAGGCGAATGCTAAGCATTAACACTCGTCTCATTGGCAAAATGTGACCGAGATTTGCTTAACACTCGTTCATGGGCAAAATGTGACTGAATTTTCTTTATTTCATGAGATAATATTGGCATGGGGCTTCTTACCCGCCCAGGGCTTTTTACCCCGTCTTACCCTGCTGTTCTTGTCTCACAAATCCGAAGGGTTTTGAGCGAATAATACTTTCCGACTCTGGTTTGTTCATAGTTTGTGCGGTTCTTTCTCCAGAGTCCATAAAAACAAAAACAAAAAATAGAAAAGAATACCTTGGGGAATCAGCCTACAAACATCCAACTCAGTACGGGTTGACAAAGGCCAGCAGTAAGCTGGCCGAAAATTCCCCAATGTGTTCTTTTCTACTTTGTTTGTTTTTTATATTAAAAAAACATGGAATCTGAGTAAGAACCACACAAAATATAATCTGCCGAAGGGGTTGACATAATTATCTTTTGTTTCGACTCATTGGAGCCTCGGTGACACTGTCTGTGGATTGATGTCATTGATTCATTAATTGTTACTACTTGGTGCCCCACGGTTTGACTACGGCGAGCCCCAGTTTTGATGTTTTGCAAGTGACAACGTCTGACAGTCAACTTCGCAAATTAAAAAAAACAAACCCATAACAAAAAGACTGCACGATGGCCGACACATAACATAATTGTGTTGTAGAGCCGAACTCTGCACGGGTGTTTGTCTTTCTAAACAAGTTCGCTCACTCGTGCGAAATAAGTGAGTCTAGGCTTTCCAGAGGCTGTGCATCTCGCTTTTATTTCCACGCTGAGATGATAAACTGTAGTGTAAGCACGAGCATCATATCGATCGAGGGAAGGGAGCAGGCAACAGTGCATGGAAGTGTAGGCGAAGCTTCATCACCACGCGGTTACTGTAGGGTATCGACAGCATTTGTTGGCGATCCAGTAAAACCGTAGCTAGGTGAAACACGGATCTCAAAAACGTATTGTATCAAAACGACTGCTTCACGATGACAGCAACCCAACAGAAGGATATACTAGAGATAACAGATTGATGATGTAGATCAATGTTGGTAAGCGTTGATAATTATATGTGGAATATGTTTGTTTTGTTTGTATCTTTGGAGGAAGGCCACAATTTCCTACAGTCAACGATCGAATGTAGGCAAAGTGTTTGTTCTCAACTATTTGCGGAGAGAGAGAGAGAGAGAGAGAGAGAGAAGAGAGAGAGAGAGAGAGAGAGAGAGAGAGAGAGAGAGAGCTGGTTTGTTTCAAACTGTTTTGAGCCTAACTAATAAAACAGGACTGTTTTCATTAGTTAGACTCTTCCCTGCTCTGCATGCAATACAATTAATTCCACATGTGACAGCGGAAGCAACACGAATACGACGTTAATGTAAAATGATAGATTGACATATTATTCTTTTTTATGTTTGGTTTGGCTGGCTGGCTGCGCTTCAGTGATAATAATTGCCACTTTTGCGTCGTGTTTGACTGCTTTGGCCTGCCATATGACCATGCAGTGCTATACAGGGGATGAAGGCGAACAGTTTGAGAGAAAACGAGCTTCGATAAAAACCCCAGTTTACTACGCCAGAAAGAACGCTTTCATTTGCACGTGCCTCGATTTCGTAAGGTTAATTAATTACCCTAGCATATTATGAGTTCACGTATCGTTGTTCTCTTCTTGCCATGGATGCATTTACCTTATACAATGGTATGATCTATTTTGATCTTGTTATTCTTTCAACGTAAACTAGCTTCTTTTTTATCAGAAGAAATGTGATCCCAGCACACAACGAAAGGGACATTAAGTCGCTGGGCTAGTTTCATCACAACAGGCTTGCAAAGTCAAAAGTATATGGTGTCAATTTTGAGTTGTGTATTTTTGTGTTCTCTAACATCTTATTTCATATTTATAAACGATAATCTTTATTATGGTCTCTAATGGTTTATAAGTGCTTTAAAACGAGTAGGTCAATGTATTTTCTTTAGCTAGGCTAGACTTTTAGACTGTGTTTGCTGAAAATGGCCGACGCTCACCCTACTAACGTTAAATGCTCATAACTCTGGAACTGAAAAAGATACAAGAATGATTCTTGTACCATTAGAAAAAGAGGGAAAAAATAGTCCTGAAAGGTTTTAAAGGTATAATTTTCTCAGAATGGTCTTTTTGACACTTAATGTCCTTTCCGTGATGCTAGGTCACACATGTTAAGACTGGTTAGCCACTTAGAGCTAGCAATGTACCATTTACCATCAAAACAGGATTAAATGAAAGCATTGCTATATCTTTTCATAACCAGTGTTACTTAGTTGAGAGAATATGCCTCCAGGCAGAGCAATTACACATTCCTTGTGTGCAAAGAAATAGTTGTACATTCCATCGTTTATTCCGTGATTGGTAAATGCATGTTTACAACAATATTTTCTACCAGTTTGAACTATTGAAGGTCAGTCATTAGTTCTTCTAAAAATTACATACCCTCGAAGAAAAGAAGATATGTATTCCAACACATCAACTGCTCCGATAAAAGTTTTGAACGTGTGGGAAAAAACCCAGAGTAAGGGAAAGTGAAGAAAGATAAAACTGAGAGAGGGGGAAAATCTGCAACAACAAAAAGAGGAAGAAAAACGGTAAATCTACAAATTTGAACGTAATCTGGGGAAACGATAGGCAGCTTTAATTGAAACCCTTTCATCGCCATTGTCGCCTTTTGGCACCACAATGGTTTAGGCACCCGTATCATTAAAACTATTGAAATCAGGGTCTGTTTATTCAATGATATTGTGTTCCTGAATTTGGGTAGTAAGAATTGAACCCATTCTAAATGTGTCACAGACAAATCCCACAATATTGCAGACTAAATGTTTTATGTAGACAAGTAAATTTAATGGACATTCTTGGGCTCAAAGATGGCTGGCGGTGAAAGGGTTAAGAGGAGAAAAACCCAATCTATTCATTTCTGAAAGCCCCATGTGATACATAAAGAACGGAAAGAAGGAAAATGAGAGAAAAGGCAAACGAACAAAACAAAATACATAAAGGAGCATGAGTGGTTACGACCAAAAAAAGTGTATAGAGATGGAACACAAACAAAAGAGATTGTATGTGTGTGTGTGTGACCGAAGAATATAAAGGCACTAAGACTAACATATCGTAGTTAAAGGGAACCTTAAACGTAGAGGTGAACAGGAAGGCATAAAGGGAACTTTAAACTTAGAGAGGTGAACAGGAAGGGATAAAGGGAACTTTAAACGTAGAGAGGTGAACAGGAAGTGATAGTTAAAGGGAACTTTAAACGTAGATAGGTGAACAGGAAGGGATGGCTAAAATGAACTTTAAACGTAGATAGGTGAACAGGAAGGCATGGCTAAAGGGAACTTTAAACGTAGATAGGTGAACAGGAAGGGATGGTCAAAATGAACTTTAAACGTAGATAGGTGAACAGGAAGTGATGGTTAAAGGGAGCTTTAAACGTAGAGAGGTGAACAGGAAGTGATGGTTAAAGGGAACTTTAAACGCAGAGAGGTGAACAAGAAGGCATAAAGGGAACTTTAAACGTAGAGAGGTGAACAGGAAGTGATAGTTAAAGGGAGCTTTAAACGTAGAGAGGTGAACAGGAAGAAATAGTTAAAGGGAACTTTAAACGTAGAGAGGTGAACAGGAAGTGATGGTTAAAGGGAACTTTAAACGTAGAGAGGTGAACAGGAAGTGATGGTTAAAGGGAACTTTAAACGTAGAGAGGTGAACAGGAAGGGATAAAGGGAACTTTAAACGTAGAGAGGTGAACAGGAAGTGGTAGTTAAAGGGAACTTTAAACGTAGAGAGGTGAACAGGGAGTGGTAGTTAAAGGGAACTTTAAACGTAGAGAGGTGAACAGGAAGTGATGGTTAAAGGGAGCTTTAAACGTAGAGAGGTGAACAAGAAGGGATAGTTAAAGGAACTTTAAACGTAGAGAGGTGAACAGGAAGGAATAGTTAAAGGGAACTTTAAACTTAGAGAGGTGAACAGGAAGTCTTAAAGGGAACATTAAACGTAGAGAGGTGAACAGGAAGGAATAGTTAAAGGGAACTTTAATCATAGAGAGGTGAACAGGAAGTGATGGTTAAAGGGAACTTTAAACGTAGAGAGGTGAACAGGAAGGAATAGTTAAAGGGAACTTTAAACGTAGAGAGGTGAACAGGAAGTCTTAAAGGGAACATTAAACGTAGAGAGGTGAACAGGAAGGAATAGTTAAAGGGAACTTTAAACTTAGAGAGGTGAACAGGAAGTGATGGCTAAAATGAACATTAAACGTAGATAGGTGAACAGGAAGTGATGGCTAAAATGAACTTTAAACGTAGATAGGTGAACAGGAAGTGATGGCTAAAATGAACTTTAAACGTAGAGAGGTGAACAGGAAGTGATAGTTAAAGGGAACTTTAAACGTAGATAGGTGAACAGGAAGTGATGGTTAAAGGGAACTTTAAACTTAGAGAGGTGAACAGGAAGTCTTAAAGGGAACATTAAACGTAGAGAGGTGAACAGGAAGTGATGGTTAAAGGGAACTTTAATCATAGAGAGGTGAACAGGAAGTGATGGTTAAAGGGAGCTTTAAACGTAGAGAGGTGAACAGGAAGTGATGGTTAAAGGGAGCTTTAAACGTAGAGAGGTGAACAGGAAGTCTTAAAGGGAACATTAAACGTAGAGAGGTGAACAGGAAGGAATAGTTAAAGGGAACTTTAATCATAGAGAGGTGAACAGGAAGTGACAGTTAAAGGGAACTTTAATCATAGAGAGGTGAACAGGAAGTGATAGTTAAAGGGAACTTTAAACGTAGATAGGTGAACAGGAAGTGATGGCTAAAATGAACTTTAAACGTAGATAGGTGAACAGGAAGTGATGGCTAAAATGAACTTTAAACGTAGATAGGTGAACAGGAAGTGATGGCTAAAATGAACTTTAATCATAGATAGGTGAACAGGAAGTGATGGTTAAAGGGAACTTTAATCATAGAGAGGTGAACAGGAAGTGATAGTTAAAGGGAACTTTAAACGTAGAGAGGTGAACAGGAAGTGACACTGTTGATGGTTTGGCAGTGCGGCGTAGACCCCGCCCATCCTCCAGTGTCGGATCTCAGACGACGCATCAGGAGGACACTGAACAAGACCCGCAGGTACTCTGTGGCGTAAGCTCTGCCGGTGGCTGAGAGAGCGTCTGGGAGGGTAGGTATACTGTCAGACACACCCTCCCTCCATGGTTTGACCTTGACCTCAACCCCAACCTTACTTGTTCCACCTTGCTCCTACTCCACAACCTTCACGTCTGTCCTTTCCCCGTCTTTCCGTATACCACCCTTATTCAAGGAGCCAGTCCTCAGATATCTGGTCCCTTACGTGTAAGGATTATTCAAGTGAAAGTTTCTTCTCTAAACGGATGGCATTGGTACTTTGTTTTTTTACGTACATCAAAAATGTTGCGTGTTGCCTGTATTGTAAGCTTATGTATGTTTTAAGCTTGAAACAATTCGTAACAAAAGCAAATGTATATTTTGTTGCACAATGGTGCATGAAGAAAATAAAGTCTTTGGCTGTTTTATGTCGACAATAAAGGTCAAACAAGCTGTAATGTCTGCTTTAAAAGACCAGTCCCAGAAAGTTTACATTCTAACCTGGAATGCTGATGCACCTATCTCACCCATTTAACCTCACACAGAACAAAACACATTTCCCTCTCCCCCTCTAGAGTGATGTGTGTATTTCACATAGGTACGTAACAACAATTCCCTCTGTGTTCCAAAGGCACATTTAAAAGAAGAAGTAGCCTAAACCATTTAAGAAATGATCTGCAGCGTGTCTGATTTTTTCTTCCTTTTTGAAACAAACTTTTGCTTGCAACGACTGAGCAGATGTCGGTTGTCGGAAGTCAGAACTGTGTAAAATAACGAAGAAGTCTTCGTCCCTAAAATAAATTTGTAAAAGGGAAAAACAAATGGTAATGAAATACGGTCACGTTAGCAAAAGAAGATTCAAATAAGTATGGTCCGAGGGGCTTCATAATGGTCACATTTCTGTCTGTATACGTGTGCACTGGGTTTGTCCTCCTGTGGTGTCCCATAGTCTGTCATGTTCTTTTCCAAATCTTCCGATGTTCTCTTGGTTACGTTCGTGATGCAAAACAATTAAATAATATTGATTTTATAGCGTGTTGATAAGAGTTGTCAAATGTTTAGTCTGAAGGAGTGTATGGATCCAACAAGGTGTGAGCAGGGTTGTAAGTATTGAACTGCAACGGTTGCAAATGCATGCGTGCGCATAACATCTGTATTGCAATTGCACAGAAACGTAAGAAATGATAATCATTATTTAAAAAAGAAGAAAGGCTTTACTCTGTTCCTTACTGTATAGACAAATCTATATCTTTAATATAATACGTCTATGCAAGAACTGAAAAAGTGTGTTGTGCAATATTGGTGCATTCAAGCAGGTTGATGATAACAAGTTTGATTTTCATTTGAGCTGAGCTGTTTGTTGAAAAGCTTGCAGTTTTGCTTTATTGCTTTTAAGTCGTTTCTTATTGCTGGAGTAGAATCGTGACGATTGTGCTTTACGCTCAAGAACTAATCGTAAACATTATATTATTACTGTGAGTTTCATGATTTTTCTTCTTCTTCTCAACAGCGTTTATGTATTTCTTTTCAGGCTTTTGTGACTTTGTTTTGAGAAAAAAAAAAAAAAGATGTTCTTAAGAACTTAATTGTATTGGTTTTTAAAAGAAAGGTCCGGTTACAAAGAGCTTCACTTTTATGTGCTAAATTGTCTTTGAAATAGTCTGAGCAATTCGCCTACTTTTAGCATCGCAGTTTGATTCTTGTCAGTCTGGAAATACAGACCATGGCGTCACACTTTGATTTGTTATCTGGCGAAATAGACATTCCAGCAGAAAAGTGATTGATAAGGTTGTGTGTGTTTTTGTCTCTTCAAAATGGACGTTAAAACATTGAAATTGTTAACGTATTTGGTTGATGCGTCATGTTCTGAGCAGCAGGTTTCATTTCATTGTCCCTTTTTTAATAGTTGGTTTCATCTATTCATGATGACATAATAAACCCATGTTTACCAAAATAATAATAATATTCATAGGGCCTACACTTCCTAAAAGTGTCCATGCCCTTTACCCAAAGTTAACCTATAGAGGCTTACAGGTGTATTCTATTGAAATAACTTATATGTTGTATCAAGGTAATCATGCCTAAAAGAGCTGTAATAATACATAGACCTTGCTACCGAACACATTATAGCACATATACATACAGACAGATATACACACACACACACGCACAGAACAGCAAAATGGGTCCAGAGCGTAGAGAGAGAGAGAGAGAAAGAGAGAAGAGAGAGAGAGAGAGAGAGAGAGAGAGAGAGAGCGAGAGAGAGAGAGAGACAGACAGACAGAGAAAGAGAGAGAGAGTAGAGAGAGAGAGAGAGAGGGAGAGAGAGAGAGATAGACTGACTCAGAGAGAGAGAGAGAGAGAGAGAGAGAGAGAGAGAGAGAGAGAGAGAGAGAGAGAGAGTAGACAGAAACGAGAGAGCGAGAGAGAGAGGAGGGAGAGAGAGAGAGAGAGGGAGAGAGAGATGAGAGAGAGAGAGGAGAGAGAGAGAGGAGAGAGGAGAGAGAGAGAGAGTTATCAACTGACATACATTACTCAAAAAACAAACTAACCATTCCTTTTACTCGGCCTATTTCTGTCACCATCACCATTCAGGCTACTTCACGACAATTTCCATTCCGTTTCCTTTTACCATTTCTGCCAAGTTCCTTAAAATTGACCTAGTAGTGTTCGAACAAACTGTGTTTCTCTCTAAATAGACGATTTTCGGAAGAAAAAAAAAACAACCTAGGGGAGAGCACTTCATGAAAATTAGAGTTGTTTACCTCGACTTACTCGGTCAAAACCATAGCAACAATGCAACAATGGCGTCGAAGCTTGAAACCGCAGGATGCAAGTCAGCGACTTGCAAACATTTTTTTTAATTATAGAAAAATGAGGGGGTGGCCAGTGGCCACAAACTGATAGAAACTTGCAAAAAGTGTGACGTACAAATATAAATGACGTCAATTTTATAATGACGCACGGATGGATGGAAGTTCAGTTTAACGTCGCGTATCGGCTTTCGCCATGTACGACGGGCTGAACAAACAAACCAGGGTATAAACAAAAATTTATGTTCCTGAATCACTGTCTTAGCCAAAAGGCCGAGAAGCGATCAGAATAAGTCCATAGTATAATGACGCACGGTGTTCTAAGTGCTGTATGTCTGCTCAAGCACACGTCGAGGCGAGAGAACTGGGGATCTTCCTGATGGTAGAGTAACTTCCCCCCTTTTTGACCCGATTGAGTTTAGGCAAGGTGACTCCCACACACCATGAAATTACTCGGGGACCCTTAATTATTTCCGAACAATTCCTGTTGTGCAGAATCGTGGGTTCCGCAAGTGGTAGAGGAAGGAAGCAGCGTGCCCACGAAGCCCCCTACTGACCATGGTGGTGAGCAACAACCAACTTAAGACACGGGCAGGGCACCGGGGCACCTGGGCACACCGCTGGCTAGCTGCCTTGCCTTCAGGCTCTCTTTCAAGCACCGATTTCTGCCTCCTCCTCCTCCTCCTCCTCACATACTTCTCTCCAGCACTTCAGCTTCAACTTTTCTTCTTCTTTGGTTTCAGTAAATCTTCAGCATCTTTGTGTTTTCTTCTTCGCATTATTTGATGGATGTTGATGAAGCTTTAAGATTTTGGAGAGAGAGAAAAAATTGAGCGTTATTGTCCTGCGCCTTCGTTACCAAACCCATCGTTGAGTTTTTGTGAGGGCATTGGTGAAACTTTTTTGTGTCTTTGGTTTGGGTTTCGTTTCTGGGTGGTTGTTTTTTTGCAATGCAATATTGTGACAATGGTCAAAATCAATCATAAGGATATTATGTTTTATTATTACAATGACTTAACTGACATGTGGAATGGAAAAAAAAAAGAATCAGAAAGCGTTTCATTTCCAGCTTAGGCTAGACATGTTCAGAAATGTTACAGACTTTTAATATGAGAAGATTTGAGAAGATGAGAAGGTTTGAGAGCAATGGTTTCTTCAGTTCTTTTGAACGCTGGCAAGTTATCAGTGGCAAAATTACTTGATGCGATGCAGTCAGTGCTGTATTAGTACATAAGAGAGACAGTGTAAGTTCACCCCACTCCCCACCATGTTTTTAAAGAAAAGATTTCTTGACATATTTGCTACTATATTTACCATTGACATTGCGTCATGTGATGATCTTTCTTTAAAAATATGATCACGCCATCTTAAATTTTGTTTTTGTTTGTTCTAAAAAAATAATTCAGGATTTTAAAATGAAATTCGATGGTGAGAGATTGTGAATTTATTTTCCTCCATATCCACAAATGTACATCTAATTATTATCTGCTGATCCTCTTTTAGGCTGTGTGCTGTCAATTGCCAATCTTTGTAGATATTCATGAACGATGTTTTGGAATACGTTTGCCCGAAGGATTGATTATGTACAAGACTTTTAAAAAAAATCAATTTCGTTTTAACTTTTCTATATTTACTCCTCTGTACTTGTATCTCAGCAGAGACAGGCTGTACTTCTTCATGTTTTACTTTTTTCCCCTTCCGGGTCATTTTAAACTGATAGACTTTTTATCGCACAATGCTTTTAAACTCTTTCTTTTCTCTGCATTCTCCTTCTCTGCATCTGTCTCCTTTCACAGCACCAATATAGTCACGATCGCTTGCAGATTGTTTTTTAAATTTTAAACAGCCTATATACCAGGGTGTTTCTATTTGGTGTTCTGAGATTTGAGCATGAAATAAAGCTTCTGTGTTGATGTAACTGGGGACTGCTTGCTGCCGGTACAGGACTGATCTTATTCGATTGTTGGAAACGCGGTAGAGCATCCAACATTGTGAAAGTCTAAACGCGATGATGCGAGAACTTTGGTAAATCACTGAATTAAAATTCATTTAATAACAGACGCCACTAAGATCATAATAGCGGGGCAGCAAAACCTAATCTTACTTGCAATATATATTTGTCTGTACAGGATGTCGGGTTTAATTTCTTCGAGGGTTAATTAAAATCTCTTGTAAAATTCGTGTATATTTGGTTTAATGTGTAAATACCATGTGACGATCCTGTGCGAGTTCTTCAGAAGTGTGCGTTTTCCACCAGTATTGAGCCCCCCGAAGGAAAATTATTATTACTTACTAAGAGACTGGCTGCACGTGCATAGCGCATGAACGGGCTGCGTGGGCTGTGTTCTGTGTTGGCCAGTTCTTTTCAACTCCCGTGTGGCACTGTTTAGGGAATAATAAACATTGGCTGATAAAACAATCATAACTCTGTGTGTGGTGTGTGTGGTGTGTTTGTGTGTGTGTGTGTTTGTGTGTGGTGTGTGTGTGTGTGTGTTTACGTTAGGGCTTGTATGTGTGTACTTTTTGTTGTTGGTGGTTTCCAGAGAATAAAAATTGTACAATCATAAACACAATATCAGCACCTGTTTAATGACCTTTATGTCTATAAAAAAATCAGCATTTATTGGAAAATCAAAGAGTTTCTGCCAATCCATTGTTTTTTTAAATTTTTGATTCTCTCAGTTAAGGATTTTGAGTAACAAATTCTAGGATGTTTGCACAGAAGAACATTTTAAATTTCAAATTAGCATTCCAAATGCCCACATCTCTTCGGGGGTGGTTGAGTTCAGAATATCGCCATGACAGGATGCATACACACTACAGTTTGCCACAATCACAGAGTTTCTGGTCCAAATAGAACTCCATAGAATCACCCTCCTTCACAGGCTCCACTAAACTCCACTGAAGTGATGCAGCAGCAGGGCAGCGTCTTCTCTGGTGCGTGCCTCTTGACGACCCCTAACATACTTGCTCCCTCCGTGAACTGCTGGCTTGTTAGGTCTATGCGACCTGACACATCGAGGGCGTGGCTGTGGAGATGGGACTCGGAAATATGAAATGCAAATAAATAATAAATAATAATACTAATAATAATACATGGTGAGTGATTTATCAATTTATCTAGCGCACTCCTCCACCACATGTTGAGCTCTAATGCGCTTAACAACAAGCAAACTTAAATAAAGCAAGAAATTCAACAACAAAACAAATAATCGCTAACACACATGCTAATAGGCATACACATACCCCCACCACCCCCACCCACGCACGTACGCACATATACATATACACACACTCACTCGCGCACGCACACACCGTTACCATCACCACCACTCACCCCCACCACAAAGAACAGCAATACACAAAGAAACTCAGTTCACTAACGCATTCAACTCTCTCTCTCTCTCTCTCTCTCACTACCCTCTCCTCTCTCTCCCCCTCTACTCCCCTCTCTCTCTCTCTTTCTCCTCTTCTCTGCCAAATGAGTGGGCCATGGTGGGTCTAGGGACTACTTGTAAAAACAGCCGGGCGAAGGGCCGGAAAGATAAAAGAGGGGGAAAGGAGAGAAAAACACCACCACACTAGCACACGTTATTAAACCCAAGTGGCAACGAAAAAAAACAAAAAAAAAAAAAAAAAGTTGGTCATTTGGTCAAAATCCATCCCAAAAAGTTCCTTCCCACATTTCCTTTCCACATCAAGTCACAACAAATCGCATGCCAAAAAAAAAAAAAAAAAAATTGGGTGGCGTTGTGGCCTCTGGCTGTGAGTGACGCGCCGGCCGCTCTCCAGGGGGGAGCAACCCAAATTTCACAGACACATCTTTGTGACTATAAAGTACCTAATACTTAATAATTAAACATTGATAGTGACGGCTCCCTATATTTACGATTGCAGCAAGCTAGTTTTTCAGTTTTCATTGGTCTCCCCGCTTCGTATTACAGCCGACACATTTACGTTGATTTTCGGAGGAACGGAGAGGAGAGGAGGAGGAGGAGGGACATAAAGGGAAAGGGAGGAGGGGAGGAGACATAGGAGACATAATTTAATAATTTTAATGAAGCATGTTTATATATAGCGCATTCCTCCACCCAAAAGTGTGGAAGCTCCTATGCGCCTTACTCTTTTTAACAATCAACAACACATAAAATTTAAAAGCAAGAAATTAAATTCAAAAAGGACATAAAACCTTTAATCGCTCACACACATACAATAGGCATAATGGCATAAACATACCCCCCTCTTCTTTCGTTCAGCCCCCCCCCCCACACACCAACCACACCCACACACACACACAACCACACACCAAAACACACACACACACACACTATGCAAACACATACACACACACACACCAACACCACCACACCCACACACCCCCACCCCCCCACACAACCCCAAAACAACAACAACAACAACACCACAACCAACAACACCAACAACACACACCAAACCACACACCACACAACACCACAAACACACACAACAACATCCAACAACAACACACACACAACAATTACCATCACCAACAAATCACTACCACTAACCACCCACAAAACATACCATGATTAACAAAGTGTTGAATAAAGCAAATACAAACATTCATACACTCTCTCTATACTCACTCTGTCTCTCCTCTTTCTCGCTCTCTCTACTCCTCTCTCCTCTCTGTCAGTCTCCTCTGTCTCTATCTTCTCCTCTCTCTCCTCTCCTCTCTCGATATCTCTCCTCTCCCTCACTCTCTCTTTCTCTTTCTCTCTCCTCCTCACTCCCCCCAACCCCCCATCCTCTATGCATTATCAACACATACAACACACAACAAAACTCACAGACCCAATCCATTTGTAAGATTTATTTCAATAAAATATGATCATTATTTCTTTTTAAATAGAGGCACATACACAGACAAACACACACACTAGTAAAGAAAAGAAAAATCATCATATTCCTGTTTAATCAAATACAGGCTCATTCACAGACAAACTAGCAAAATCAAAGCAACAAAAAAACAAGATGGCGACGCCATGTAAACGTAGTCCCAGTTACCAGCAACACCCACACACATCATACTTGTTGTAAATTTAGAATTTTTGTAAATTTAGAATGATCTCCCTTGAATTTCATCAAATTTGACTGATGAAATTCAGGGGAGTTAATTTTGGACTCTTATGGTCATTGTGTGTTTAATAATTTCCTATATTGGTATAACATTGTTTAGAAATAGAATATTTTGCAACACAGTATACTTACACACACTCCACCCATTACCTTTAAAATAATCTGGATTTTTTAATATTCAAAACTTTCTCACTGGGATTACGTTAATATGGCGTGTCGTGCTGTGAATCTGACATGGTGTGCAGCATCTGCAAGGTCTACGGAATCATTGTACCAAGTTGCATATCGGTCTAGTGGTTTAGGTGCTATGGACTGGAACACATCTAAGGAATCACTGTCTCTCCACTCTGTGTCTGGACTCAAGGTTGGTTTATTCAATGCACAATCTGTAGGACCCAACTGTAGAGATAAACGAACTGCAATTTCTTGCTTTGTTGAAGATTATGATGCTGACATTCTCTTTTTGGTTGAAACTTGGCTCAAACCAAAGGGTGACGAAGCTGCATGTGTTGATCTTACCCCTGGTGGGTACTCGATCTTCTCGCACCCCCGGCCGCACCTCTGGCCGAGGAGGCGGCATTGCAGTGATCTACAGAACAATTATCTCCCCCCCACATCAACTTCATCACCAATTTTGCCTTTAGTCTGGAACACCCTACCATATGAACTTCGTTCTGCTAAATCGAGTCTTTCCAATCTTTCAAAACCGCTCTTAAAACTCACCTCTTCCGGCAATACCTCTGATTTCTTCCTTGTCCTGTTTCGATCCTGCCTTTAAACTATGTTCCCCACATTGTGTGTGTGTGTGTGTGTGTGTGTGGTTGTGGTGTGTGTGCGTGGTGTGTGTGTGTGCGTTGTGTGTGCGTGTGTGTGCGCGTGTGTCGCGTGCGCGTGCGTGTGCGTGTGGTGCGTGTGCGTGTGCTCGTGCGTTTGGTGTGTGTGTTGTGTGGGTGTGGGGTGGGTGCCGCGCCGCGGACATATGCGTGTGTGTCTGTGCGTGCGTGTTGTGGCTATGTGCATGTTTTTGATAGTTAATATTGTAGTAGCTTATGATCTATGTATTTATTTAAATAACAACAACCCACCTTTCGTTTGTGCATAAGCCAATTGCACGTGCACAATGTGGTTTAGAAACGTGACTAATGACGTTGGCATACAATCAGAATACTTTGTCAGGAAGAGCAAAGTTTCTTTCCATATAATAACGGCAGCAAAGCATGAGAGAGCGTTCAATGTTGTATCCAACGAATATGTTATAATGGCAACAATCAGAATACTTTGTCAGGAAGAGCAAAGTTCCTTTCCATATAATAACGGCAGCAAAGCATGAGAAAGCGTTCAATGTTGTATCCAACGAATCTGTTATAATGGCAACAATCAGAATACTTTGTCAGGAAGAGCAAAGTTCCTTTCCATATAATAACGGCAGCAAAGCATGAGAAAGCGTTCAATGTTGTATCCAACGAATCTGTTATAATGGCAACAATCAGAATACTTTGTCAGGAAGAGCAAAGTTCCTTTCCATATAATAACGGCAGCAAAGCATGAGAAAGCGTTCAATGTTGTATCCAACGAATCTGTTATAATGGCAACAATCAGAATACTTTGTCAGGAAGAGCAAAGTTCCTTTCCATATAATAACGGCAGCAAAGCATGAGAGAGCGTTCAATGTTGTATCCAACGAATATGTTATAATGGCAACAATCAGAATACTTTGTCAGGAAGAGCAAAGTTCCTTTCCATATAATAACGGCAGCAAAGCATGAGAGAGCGTTCAATGTTGTATCCAACGAATCTGTTAGAATGCCATCGCTGGTCACTGAACAGTGAATATGCTACTCATCCATAAAAAAGCGTTAATTTAGGCCTATGTAGCATAATTGCCCTTCCAAATTAAGAAGAAAAACAAAATACAACAAAGAGCACAGATTATTATGTACTGACTTGGCAGTGGCAGATTTATTTTGCTCGTGAAGCGTTCAATTAAAAACAAAATTAACAAACTCTTGCCGGAGATATGAAATGGATTTCTATTGTCCGAAGATCAGAGGCACACCGTTATGTGGGTTAGAAGAGTGAACATCGGTGGGTTTAAAACAAATATAAAAATCCACCATGGCGGACAGTTATTGTGGGAAAAATTAAAGTCACAAGAGAAAAAGAAAGTCACGGAAGAAACGATCAGGAGGAAGAAGAAGAAGAAGAACGAAGAAGGATGAGATAGAAGTAGAAGAAGAAGAGAAGAAAGAAGAAAGAGAAGAAGACGAAGAAAGAGAAGAAAAAGAAGACGAAGAAGAAAAGAAGAAGAAGAAGAAAAAGATAGCAGAAAAAGACAAGAAGAAAAACGTTTCACAAAAAAAAATGGATATAGGGTATACAAAATAATCGAGGGTTAAAAAAAGTAAAGCGGAAGACCAGAAAAGTTTATACGAGGGTGCTTTATTGTGTGTGTTTTGTCCACCCCCCGCTGCTGGACCCCCCCCCCCCCCCTCCCCCACCCCCCCCCCCCCCCCCCCACCACACATGTTATAGACACCCGCCTTCTTTGTGCATTTTGGGTTTTGATGATTGTTGTGAAACACCCACCCCCACCCCCACAAAGTGATTCTGGCCCAGCCTGCTAACGAGGGTACAGCCTTGAACGACAGGGACAAAAGGTTCAAAGGTCCAAGGTCAAGGCAGTTTCAAAATATCTTCACAAATGACTGCATGCTGATCGAGAATATACGGGGGTATGACGGGACCAATGCTTTCCATACTAAAGCCTCAAGTAATCATGTCAAGGTCAAAGAGGCTTCACATGTCTCCCCCCCCCCCCCCACCTCGTTTCCGATGTCATGGGCTGATCAAGAATTACTAACATTGATTATGTGGTCGGACAGCCAAGGGGTGTTCAACACTACAGCCATGCTTAAAGAGTACAATTTTCAAACATCAAGGTCAAGGTCGTCAAGCGGGATCCGATTATTTGCACAATTACATCAGGGACAGTTCAGCCATGATTTAGCTTTATCGTCTCCCAGTAGGGGCCCTTCGTTTGCAATCTTACTACATTCCAGATTCGTCACCCAGAGACACAACCCAAGCACTTGTAACCTATCCATGACCAATTTGTCTACCCAGGGGAGGGTGGGAGGGGAGGGAGGCAGGTGGGGGCGGGGTGGGTGGAGGAAGGGGTGACGGGGAGATCTGGGCCTCTAATTTTATGAGTTTTCTATCTTTACAGAGCACACAATTTGTGAATTTGTTTCTGTTAGAAGAGGGGACATTGTTTTTCAGCCATCATGGGGGAGGTAGGGGGGTATGGAATGGAGTTCTACTGTTCAAAGATCAGAGGCAGACTGTGGGTTCTTTAGAAGAGGGGACATCGTTTTTCATCCACCATGGTGGAGGTAGGGGGGTATGGAATGGAGTTCTATTGTTCAAAGATCAGAGGCAGACTGTGGGTTCATTAGAAGAGGGGACATCGTTTTTCATCCACCATGGGGGAGGTAGGGAGGTATGGAACAGAGTTCTATTGTTCAAAGATCAGAGGCAGACTGTGGATTCGTTAGAACAGGGGACATCGTTTTTCAGCCACCTATGGGGGATGAGGGGGGGCAGTGAAGTTGTCCTGAAATATTCCGGCAGCTGTGCCAGGCACCGTTGACTTGAAACGGAAAATAGTAGAACTGTATTATTTTGTTCCAGTAGGTAGGAATGTTAAAAATCACACACACACTCTGTGCGGGCGATACACACACTCACTTCACTCTCTCTCTCTCGCTCTCTCTCTATCTCTCTCTCTCTCTCTTTTCTCGCGCTCTCTCCTCTTATCACACACACACACACACACACACACAC
>CM065699.1:42903226-42918178 GCA_017654935.2 Phymorhynchus buccinoides | reverse complement strand
AGATCACTGTTGTGTAAGCGTTGATAATTATATGTGTTGAATATGTTTTGTTTTGTTTGTATCTTTGGAGGAAAGGCCAACAATTTCCTACAGTCAACGATCGAAATTGTAGGCAACGTGTTTGTTCTCAACTATTTTGCGAGAGAGAGAGAGAGAGAGAGAGAGAGAGAGAGAGAGAGAGAGAGAGAGAGAGAGAGAGAGAGAGAGAGCTGGTTTGTTCAAACGTTTTGAGCCTAACTAATAAACAGACTGTTTTCATTAGTTAGACTCTTCCCTGCTCTGCATGCATACAATTAATTCCAACATGTTGACAGCGGAAGCACACGAATACGATGTAATGTAAATGATTAGATTTGACATATTATTCTTTTGTTTATTGTTTGGTTTGGCTGGCTGGCTGGCTTCAGTGATAATAATTGCCACTTTTGCGTCTGTGTTTGACTGCTTTTGCTGCCATACTGACCATGCAGTGCTTACAGGGATGATGGCGAACAGTTTGAGAGAAAACGAGCTTCGATAAAAATCCCCAGTTACTACGCAGTAAGTAACGCTTTCATTTGCACGTGCCTCGCTTTCGTAAGGTTAATTAATTATCCTAGCATATTATTGAGTTCACGTTATCGTTGTTCTCTTCTTGACATGGATGCATTTTACCTTTATACAACGGTATGATCTGATTTGATCTGTTCTTCTTTCAACGAAACTAGGCTCTTTTTTATCAGAAGAAATGTGATCCAGCACCACGAAAGGGACATTAAGTCGCTGGGCTAGTTTCTCACAACAGGCTTGGAAAGTCAAAAATATCATTTTTTGTCAATTTTGAGTTATGTGTATTTTCGTGTTCTCTAACAACTTCTCTTTCATATTTATAAAGGATAATCTTTAATATGGTCTCTAAATGGTCTTATAAGTGCTTTAAAACGAGTAGGTCAATGCATTTTCTACAGCTAGGCTAGACTTTAGACTGTGTTTGCTGAAAATGGCCGACGCTCACCCTACTAACTTTAAATGCTCATAACTCTGGAACTGAAAAAGATACAAGAATGATTCTTGTATCATTAGAAAGAGAATAGTCTGAAGGTTGTTAAAGGTATAATTTTCCCAGAATGGTCAGTTTGACACTTAATGTCCCTTTCGTGGTGCTGCGTCACACATGTTAAGACTGGTTAGCCACTTAGAGCTAGCAATGTACCATTTACCATCAAAACAGGATTAAATGAAAGCATTGCTATATCTTTTCATAACCAGTGTTACTTAGTTGAGAGAATATGCCTCCAGGCAGAGCAATTACACATTCCTTGTGTGCAAAGAAATAGTTGTACATTCCATCGTTTATTCCGTGATTGGTAAATGCATGTTTACAACAATATTTTCTACCAGTTTGAACTATTGAAGGTCAGTCATTAGTTCTTCTAAAAATTACATACCCTCGAAGAAAAGAAGATATGTATTCCAACACATCAACTGCTCCGATCAAAGTTTTGAACGTG
This sequence comes from Phymorhynchus buccinoides, assembly GCA_017654935.2. Lineage (NCBI taxonomy): Eukaryota > Metazoa > Mollusca > Gastropoda > Neogastropoda > Raphitomidae > Phymorhynchus > Phymorhynchus buccinoides. The sequence continues at coordinate 42,916,688 of CM065699.1, read as the reverse complement.
TGGAAAAAAAACCCAGAGTAAGGGAAAGTGAAGAAAGATAAAACTGAGAGAGGGGGAAAATCTGCAACAACAAAAAGAGGAAGAAAAACGGTAAATCTACAAAATTGAACATAATCTGGGGAAACGATAAGCAGCTGAATTTAACCCTTTCACCGCCAATGTCGCATTTTTGCACCACAATGATTTAGCACCCGTATCATTAAAACTGTTGAAATCAGGGTCTGTTATTCAACGATATCGTGTTCCTAAATTTGGGTAGTAAGGATTGACCCTATTCTAAATGTATCACAGAGAAATCCCACAATATTGCAGACGACATCTTTTCTGTAGCCAAGTACGTTTAATGGAAATTGTTGGCTCAAAGATGGCTGGCGGTGAAAGGGTTAAGGGAGAAAAACCCAATCTATTCATTTCTGAAAGCCCCATGTGATACATAAAGAACGGAAAGAAGGAAAATGAGAGAAAAGGCAAACGAACAAAACAAAATACATAAAGGAGCATGAGTGGTTACGACCAAAAAAAGTGTATAGAGATGGAACACAAACAAAAGAGATTGTATGTGTGTGTGTGTGACCGAAGAATATAAAGGCACTAAGACTAACATATCGTAGTTAAAGGGAACCTTAAACGTAGAGGTGAACAGGAAGGCATAAAGGGAACTTTAAACTTAGAGAGGTGAACAGGAAGGGATAAAGGGAACTTTAAACGTAGAGAGGTGAACAGGAAGGCATAAAGGGAACTTTAAACGTAGAGAGGTGAACAGGAAGGGATAAAGGGAACTTTAAACGTAGAGAGGTGAACAGGAAGGCATAAAGGGAACTTTAAACGTAGAGGTGAACAGGAAGGGATAGTCAAAGGGAACGTTAAACGCAGAGAAGTGAACAAGAAGGCATAAAGGGAACTTTAAACGTAGAGAGGTGAACAGGAAGTGATAGTTAAAGGGAACTTTAAACGTAGAGAGGTGAACAGGAAGTGGGTTAAAGGGAACTTTAAACGTAGAGAGGTGAACAGGAAGTGATAGTTAAAGGGAACTTTAAACGTAGAGAGGTGAACAGGAAGAAATAGTTAAAGGGAACTTTAAACGTAGAGAGGTGAACAGGAAGTGATGGTTAAAGGGAACTTTAAACGTAGAGAGGTGAACAGGAAGTGATGGTTAAAGGGAACTTTAAACGTAGAGAGGTGAACAGGAAGGGATAAAGGGAACTTTAAACGTAGAGAGGTGAACAGGAAGGCATAAAGGGAACTTTAAACGTAGAGAGGTGAACAGGAAGTGATAGTTAAAGGGAACTTTAAACGTAGATAGGTGAACAGGAAGTGATGGTTAAAGGGAGCTTTAAACGTAGAGAGGTGAACAGGAAGGGATAGTTAAAGGAACTTTAAACGTAGAGAGGTGAACAGGAAGGAATAGTTAAAGGGAACTTTAAACGTAGAGAGGTGAACAGGAAGTCTTAAAGGGAACATTAAACGTAGAGAGGTGAACAGGAAGGAATAGTTAAAGGGAACTTTAAACGTAGAGAGGTGAACAGGAAGTGATGGTTAAAGGGAACTTTAAACGTAGAGAGGTGAACAGGAAGGGATAGTTAAAGGGAACTTTAAACGTAGAGAGGTGAACAGGAAGTCTTAAAGGGAACATTAAACGTAGAGAGGTGAACAGGAAGGAATAGTTAAAGGGAACTTTAATCATAGAGAGGTGAACAGGAAGTGATGGTTAAAGGGAGCTTTAAACGTAGAGAGGTGAACAGGAAGGGATTAAAGGGAACTTTAAACGTAGAGAGGTGAACAGGAAGGAATAGTTAAAGGGAACTTTAAACGTAGAGAGGTGAACAGGAAGTGATGGTTAAAGGGAACTTTAAACGTAGAGAGGTGAACAGGAAGTGATGGTTAAAGGGAACTTTAAACGTAGAGAGGTGAACAGGAAGTCTTAAAGGGAACATTAAACGTAGAGAGGTGAACAGGAAGGAATAGTTAAAGGGAACTTTTAGAGAGGTGAACAGGAAGTGATGGTTAAAGGGAACTTTAAACGTAGAGAGGTGAACAGGAAGGAATAGTTAAAGGGAACTTTAAACGTAGAGAGGTGAACAGGAAGTCTTAAAGGGAACATTAAACGTAGAGAGGTGAACAGGAAGGAATAGTTAAAGGGAACTTTAAACGTAGATAGGTGAACAGGAAGTGATGGTTAAAGGGAACTTTAATCATAGAGAGGTGAACAGGAAGTGATAGTTAAAGGGAACTTTAAACGTAGAGAGGTGAACAGGAAGTGATAGTTAAAGGGAACTTTAAACGTAGAGAGGTGACCAGGAAGTGATGGCTAAAATGAACTTTAAACGTAGATAGGTGAACAGGAAGTGATGGTTAAAGGGAACTTTAATCATAGAGAGGTGAACAGGAAGTGATGGTTAAAGGGAACTTTAAACATAGAGAGGTGAACAGGAAGTGATGGTTAAAGGGAACTTTAAACGTAGAGAGGTGAACAGGAAGTGACACTGTTGATGGTTTGGCAGTGCGGCGTAGACCCCGCCCATCCTCCAGTGTCGGATCTCAGACGACGCATCAGGAGGACACTGAACAAGACCCGCAGGTACTCTGTGGCGTAAGCTCTGCCGGTGGCTGAGAGAGCGTCTGGGAGGGTAGGTATACTGTCAGACACACCCTCCCTCCATGGTTTGACCTTGACCTCAACCCCAACCTTACTTGTTCCACCTTGCTCCTACTCCACAACCTTCACGTCTGTCCTTTCCCCGTCTTTCCGTATACCACCCTTATTCAAGGAGCCAGTCCTCAGATATCTGGTCCCTTACCTGTAAGGATTATTCAAGTGAAAGTTTCTTCTCTAAACGGATGGCATTGGTACTTTGTTTTTTTACGTACATCAAAAATGTTGCGTGTTGCCTGTATTGTAAGCTTATGTATGTTTTAAGCTTGAAACAATTCGTAACAAAAGCAAATGTATATTTTGTTGCACAATGGTGCATGAAGAAAATAAAGTCTTTGGCTGTTTTATGTCGACAATAAAGGTCAAACAAGCTGTAATGTCTGCTTTAAAAGACCAGTCCCAGAAAGTTTACATTCTAACCTGGAATGCTGATGCACCTATCTCACCCATTTAACCTCACACAGAACAAAACACATTTCCCTCTCCCCCTCTAGAGTGATGTGTGTATTTCACATAGGTACGTAACAACAATTCCCTCTGTGTTCCAAAGGCACATTTAAAAGAAGAAGTAGCCTAAACCATTTAAGAAATGATCTGCAGCGTGTCTGATTTTTTCTTCCTTTTTGAAACAAACTTTTGCTTGCAACGACTGAGCAGATGTCGGTTGTCGGAAGTCAGAACTGTGTAAAATAACGAAGAAGTCTTCGTCCCTAAAATAAATTTGTAAAAGGGAAAAACAAATGGTAATGAAATACGGTCACGTTAGCAAAAGAAGATTCAAATAAGTATGGTCCGAGGGGCTTCATAATGGTCACATTTCTGTCTGTATACGTGTGCACTGGGTTTGTCCTCCTGTGGTGTCCCATAGTCTGTCATGTTCTTTTCCAAATCTTCCGATGTTCTCTTGGTTACGTTCGTGATGCAAAACAATTAAATAATATTGATTTTATAGCGTGTTGATAAGAGTTGTCAAATGTTTAGTCTGAAGGAGTGTATGGATCCAACAAGGTGTGAGCAGGGTTGTAAGTATTGAACTGCAACGGTTGCAAATGCATGCGTGCGCATAACATCTGTATTGCAATTGCACAGAAACGTAAGAAATGATAATCATTATTTAAAAAAGAAGAAAGGCTTTACTCTGTTCCTTACTGTATAGACAAATCTATATCTTTAATATAATACGTCTATGCAAGAACTGAAAAAGTGTGTTGTGCAATATTGGTGCATTCAAGCAGGTTGATGATAACAAGTTTGATTTTCATTTGAGCTGAGCTGTTTGTTGAAAAGCTTGCAGTTTTGCTTTATTGCTTTTAAGTCGTTTCTTATTGCTGGAGTAGAATCGTGACGATTGTGCTTTACGCTCAAGAACTAATCGTAAACATTATATTATTACTGTGAGTTTCATGATTTTTCTTCTTCTTCTCAACAGCGTTTATGTATTTCTTTTCAGGCTTTTGTGACTTTGTTTTGCAGGTTCTTAAGAACTTAATTGTATTGGTTTTTAAAAGAAAGGTCCGGTTACAAAGAGCTTCACTTTTATGTGCTAAATTGTCTTTGAAATAGTCTGAGCAATTCGCCTACTTTTAGCATCGCAGTTTGATTCTTGTCAGTCTGGAAATACAGACCATGGCGTCACACTTTGATTTGTTATCTGGCGAAATAGACATTCCAGCAGAAAAGTGATTGATAAGGTTGTGTGTGTTTTTGTCTCTTCAAAATGGACGTTAAAACATTGAAATTGTTAACGTATTTGGTTGATGCGTCATGTTCTGAGCAGCAGGTTTCATTTCATTGTCCCTTTTTTAATAGTTGGTTTCATCTATTCATGATGACATAATAAACCCATGTTTACCAAAATAATAATAATATTCATAGGGCCTACACTTCCTAAAAGTGTCCATGCCCTTTACCCAAAGTTAACCTATAGAGGCTTACAGGTGTATTCTATTGAAATAACTTATATGTTGTATCAAGGTAATCATGCCTAAAAGAGCTGTAATAATACATAGACCTTGCTACCGAACACATTATAGCACATATACATACAGACAGATATACACACACACACACGCACAGAGAGAGAGAGAGAGAGAGAGAGAGAGAGAGAGAGAGAGAGAGAGAGAGAGAGAGAGAGAGAGAGAGAGAGAGAGACAGACAGACAGAGAAAGAGAGAGAGAGCGAGAGAGAGAGAGAGAGAGAGAGAGAGAGATAGAGAGACTCAGAGAGAGAGAGAGAGAGAGAGAGAGAGAGAGAGAGAGAGAGAGAGAGAGAGAGAGAGACAGAAAGAGAGAGAGAGAGAGAGAGAGAGAGAGAGAGAGATAGACTGACTCAGAGAGAGAGAGAGAGAGAGAGAGAGAGAGAGAGAGAGAGAGAGAGAGAGAGTATCAACTGACATACATTACTCAAAAAACAAACTAACCATTCCTTTTACTCGGCCTATTTCTGTCACCATCACCATTCAGGCTACTTCACGACAATTTCCATTCCGTTTCCTTTTACCATTTCTGCCAAGTTCCTTAAAATTGACCTAGTAGTGTTCGAACAAACTGTGTTTCTCTCTAAATAGACGATTTTCGGAAGAAAAAAAACTAGGGGAGAGCACTTCATGAAAATTAGAGTTGATTACCTCCATTACTCGGTCAAATACCATAGCAACAATGCAACAATGGCGTCGAAGCTTGAAACCGCAGGATGCTAGTCAGCGACTTGCAAACATTTTTTTTATTATAGAAAAATGAGGGGGTGGCCAGTGGCCACAAACTGATAGAACTTGCAAAATGTGACGTACAAATATAAATGACGTCAATTTTATAATGACGCACGGATGGATGGAAGTTCAGTTTAACGTCGCGTATCGGCTTTCGCCATGTACGACGGGCTGAACAAACCAACCAGGGTATAAACAAAAATTTATGTTCCTGAATCACTGTCTTAGCCAAAAGGCCGAGAAGCGATCAGAATAAGTCCATAGTATAATGACGCACGGTGTTCTAAGTGCTGTATGTCTGCTCGAGCACACGTCGAGGCGAGAACTGGGGATCTGCCTGATGGTGGAGTAACTTCCCCCCTGTTCGACCCGATTGAGTTTAGGCAAGGTGACTCCCACACACCATGAAATTACTCGGACCCTTAATTATTTCCGAACAATTCCTGTTGTGCAGAATCGTGGGTTCCGCAAGTGGTAGAGGAAGGAAGCAGCGTGCCCACGAAGCCCCCTACTGACCATGGTGGTGAGCAACAACCAACTTAAGACACGGGCAGGGCACCGGGGCACCTGGGCACACCGCTGGCTAGCTGCCTTGCCTTCAGGCTCTCTTTCAAGCACCGATTTCTGCCTCCTCCTCCTCCTCCTCCTCACATACTTCTCTCCAGCACTTCAGCTTCAACTTTTCTTCTTCTTTGGTTTCAGTAAATCTTCAGCATCTTTGTGTTTTCTTCTTCGCATTATTTGATGGATGTTGATGAAGCTTTAAGATTTTGGAGAGAGAGAAAAAATTGAGCGTTATTGTCCTGCGCCTTCGTTACCAAACCCATCGTTGAGTTTTTGTGAGGGCATTGGTGAAACTTTTTTGTGTCTTTGGTTTGGGTTTCGTTTCTGGGTGGTTGTTTTTTTGCAATGCAATATTGTGACAATGGTCAAAATCAATCATAAGGATATTATGTTTTATTATTACAATGACTTAACTGACATGTGGAATGGAAAAAAAAAAGAATCAGAAAGCGTTTCATTTCCAGCTTAGGCTAGACATGTTCAGAAATGTTACAGACTTTTAATATGAGAAGATTTGAGAAGATGAGAAGGTTTGAGAGCAATGGTTTCTTCAGTTCTTTTGAACGCTGGCAAGTTATCAGTGGCAAAATTACTTGATGCGATGCAGTCAGTGCTGTATTAGTACATAAGAGAGACAGTGTAAGTTCACCCCACTCCCCACCATGTTTTTAAAGAAAAGATTTCTTGACATATTTGCTACTATATTTACCATTGACATTGCGTCATGTGATGATCTTTCTTTAAAAATATGATCACGCCATCTTAAATTTTGTTTTTGTTTGTTCTAAAAAAATAATTCAGGATTTTAAAATGAAATTCGATGGTGAGAGATTGTGAATTTATTTTCCTCCATATCCACAAATGTACATCTAATTATTATCTGCTGATCCTCTTTTAGGCTGTGTGCTGTCAATTGCCAATCTTTGTAGATATTCATGAACGATGTTTTGGAATACGTTTGCCCGAAGGATTGATTATGTACAAGACTTTTAAAAAAAATCAATTTCGTTTTAACTTTTCTATATTTACTCCTCTGTACTTGTATCTCAGCAGAGACAGGCTGTACTTCTTCATGTTTTACTTTTTTCCCCTTCCGGGTCATTTTAAACTGATAGACTTTTTATCGCACAATGCTTTTAAACTCTTTCTTTTCTCTGCATTCTCCTTCTCTGCATCTGTCTCCTTTCACAGCACCAATATAGTCACGATCGCTTGCAGATTGTTTTTTAAATTTTAAACAGCCTATATACCAGGGTGTTTCTATTTGGTGTTCTGAGATTTGAGCATGAAATAAAGCTTCTGTGTTGATGTAACTGGGGACTGCTTGCTGCCGGTACAGGACTGATCTTATTCGATTGTTGGAAACGCGGTAGAGCATCCAACATTGTGAAAGTCTAAACGCGATGATGCGAGAACTTTGGTAAATCACTGAATTAAAATTCATTTAATAACAGACGCCACTAAGATCATAATAGCGGGGCAGCAAAACCTAATCTTACTTGCAATATATATTTGTCTGTACAGGATGTCGGGTTTAATTTCTTCGAGGGTTAATTAAAATCTCTTGTAAAATTCGTGTATATTTGGTTTAATGTGTAAATACCATGTGACGATCCTGTGCGAGTTCTTCAGAAGTGTGCGTTTTCCACCAGTATTGAGCCCCCCGAAGGAAAATTATTATTACTTACTAAGAGACTGGCTGCACGTGCATAGCGCATGAACGGGCTGCGTGGGCTGTGTTCTGTGTTGGCCAGTTCTTTTCAACTCCCGTGTGGCACTGTTTAGGGAATAATAAACATTGGCTGATAAAACAATCATAACTCTGTGTGTGTGTGTGTGTGTGTGTGTGTGTGTGTGTGTGTGTGTGTGTGTGTGTGTGTGTGTGTGTGTGTTTACGTTAGGCTTGTATGTGTGTACTTTTTGTTGTTGGTTTCCAGAGAATAAAAATTGTACAATCATAAACACAATATCAGCACCTGTTTAATGACCTTTATGTCTATAAAAAAATCAGCATTTATTGGAAAATCAAAGAGTTTCTGCCAATCCATTGTTTTTTTAAATTTTTGATTCTCTCAGTTAAGGATTTTGAGTAACAAATTCTAGGATGTTTGCACAGAAGAACATTTTAAATTTCAAATTAGCATTCCAAATGCCCACATCTCTTCGGGGGTGGTTGAGTTCAGAATATCGCCATGACAGGATGCATACACACTACAGTTTGCCACAATCACAGAGTTTCTGGTCCAAATAGAACTCCATAGAATCACCCTCCTTCACAGGCTCCACTAAACTCCACTGAAGTGATGCAGCAGCAGGGCAGCGTCTTCTCTGGTGCGTGCCTCTTGACGACCTAACATACTTGCTCCCTGTGAACTGCTGGTTGTTAGGCTATGCGACCTGACACATCGGGGCGTGGCTGTGAGATGGGACTCGAAATATGAAATGCAAATAATAATAATAATACTAATAATAATAATAGTGAATCATTTATATAGCGCACTCCTCCACCAAATGTGGAGCTCTATGCGCTTAACAACAACAAAATTAAAAGCAAGAAATTCAACAACAAAAACAAATAATCGCTCACACACATACACATACACCCACCACCCCCACCCACGCAGGCACGCGCGTACGCACATAGACATATATACACACACACTCACTCGCGCACGCACGCACGCACGCACACGCACACACACACACACACACACACCGTTACCATCACCACCACTCACCCCACCAAAGAACACAATACAAAATACAATCAGTTCAATAAAGCATCAACTCTCTCTCTCTCTCTCTCTCTCTCTCTCTCCCTCTCTCTCTCTCTCTCCCCCCCCCCCCCTCTCTCTCTCCCTCTCTCTCTCCCCCCCCCTCTCTCTCTCTCTCTCTCTCTCTCTGCCAAATGAGTGGCATTGGGTCTAGACTACTTGTAAAAACAGCCCGGAAGATAAAAGAGAAAACACCACCACCACTAGCACACGTTAAACCCAGTGGCAACGAAAAAGTTGTCATTTGGTCAAAAGTTACCACCCCCTTTCCTTCCTCATCAGTCACACAAAAATCGCATGCAAAAAAAAAAACACCAATTGGGTGGCGTGCCTCTGGCTGTGACGCGCTCTCCAGGTGGAAGCAACCCGAATTTCACAGAGACGCCTCTGTGACAATAAAGTACCTAATACTTAATACTAAAATTGATATTGACTGCTCCCTATATTACGATTAGCAGCTAGTTTCCCCCCCCCCCCCCCCCCACCCCCTCACCCCCCTCCCCGCTGTGTTTAAGTCGGTAGTTGGACCTGCCAGATTTCTGAGGAGATCAAGATCAAGGTGTGACAATCAATAACACAATCAATCAATATTATATAGTCCATTTTACACCAAATGTGGAGCTCTATGCGCTAAAACAATCAACAACACACACAATTAAAAGACAAGAAATTCACATCGTGTGCGGACAAGCGCACACTCACATACATGCACATCGCACACACACATACAAATAGGCATAAACACACACACACCCACACACACACACACCCCACACACACACACACACACCATGCGCACACATATACCTATTTATCTAACTATTTATCTTTGTACCCCATACAAATAAACTCACTGAATACATAAAAAAAACATTGTGCCTTGTGTCGTATATTTTAGAATACACACAGTCAGAATTGATGTACAGACATAATAATCTTCTTCTTCTTCTCGTTCACTGGCCATAATGGGTAAGGTACATATGTGTCCGGTTTTCAGTTCTCACTGCTCTCTCTCGCTCGTACAGCCGACACATTCCGATTTCGGAGGAGACATAATCTAATCTCTCATTTATATCTCTCCACCAAATGTGGAGCTCTATGCGCTTCTCAACAATCTAAAAGCAAGAAATTCAACAAAAACTCTCAAATAATCGCTCACACCTCTACAAATAGGCTCACTACCCCCCCCCCCCCCCCTCGCCCCCGCCCCCCCCCCCCCATACACAACACATACCATCACACAACAAAACTCACCAGACCCCACAATACCAAAGTTTGTAAGATTTACATTTCAATCAAAATATGATCATTATTTCTTTTTAAATATAGGCACATACACAGACAAAACACAGACCCAATCCACTAGTAAGAAGAAAAGAAAATATCATCATATTCCTGTTTAAATAGAAATACAGGCTCATTCAAACAGACACACTAGCAAAATCAAAGAAACAAAAAAAAAAGATGGCGACGCCATGTAAACGTAGTCCCAGTTACCAGCAACACCCACACACATCATACTTGTTGTAAATTTAGAATTTTTGTAAATTTAGAATGATCTCCCTTGAATTTCATCAAATTTGACTGATGAAATTCAGGGGAGTTAATTTTGGACTCTTATGGTCATTGTGTATTTTTGTGTTTAATAATTTCCTATATTGGTATAACATTGTTTAGAAATAGAATATTTTGCAACACAGTATACTTACACACACTCCACCCATTACCTTTAAAATAATCTGGATTTTTTAATATTCAAAACTTTCTCACTGGGATTACGTTAATATGGCGTGTCGTTCTGTGAATCTGACATGGTGTGCAGCATCTGCAAGGTCTACGGAATCATTGTACCAAGTTTCATTAAGATCGGTCTAGTGGTTTAGGTGCTATGGACTGGAACACATCTAAGGAATCACTGTCTCTCCACTCTGTGTCTGGACTCAAGGTTGGTTTATTCAATGCACAATCTGTAGGACCCAACTGTAGAGATAAACGAACTGCAATTTCTTGCTTTGTTGAAGATTATGATGCTGACATTCTCTTTTTGGTTGAAACTTGGCTCAAACCAAAGGGTGACGAAGCTGCATGTGTTGATCTTACCCCTGGTGGGTACTCGATCTTCTCGCACCCCCGGCCGCACCTCTGGCCGAGGAGGCGGCATTGCAGTGATCTACAGAACAATTATCTCCCCCCCACATCAACTTCATCACCAATTTTGCCTTTAGTCTGGAACACCCTACCATATGAACTTCGTTCTGCTAAAATCTTTCCAATCTTTCAAAACCGCTCTTAAAACTCACCTCTTCCGGCAATACCTCTGATTTCTTCCTTGTCCTGTTTCGATCCTGCCTTTAAACTATGTTCCCCACATTGTGTGTGTGTGTGTGTGTGTGTGTGTGTGTGTGTGTGCGTGCGTGTGTGTGTGTGTGTGTGTGTGTGTGCGTGCGTGCGCGTGCGTGTGCGTGTGTGCGTGCGTGTGCGTGCGTGGGTGTGTGTGTGTGGGTGGGTGGGTGCCGCGGACATATGCGTGTGTGTTTGTGCGTGTTGTGGCTATGTGCATGTTTTTGATAGTTAATAATGTAGTAGCTTATGATCTATGTATTTATTTAAATAACAACAACCCACCTTTCGTTTGTGCATAAGCCAATTGCACGTGCACAATGTGGTTTAGAAACGTGACTAATGACGTTGGCATACAATCAGAATACTTTGTCAGGAAGAGCAAAGTTTCTTTCCATATAATAACGGCAGCAAAGCATGAGAGAGCGTTCAATGTTGTATCCAACGAATCTGTTATAATGGCAACAATCAGAATACTTTGTCAGGAAGAGCAAAGTTCCTTTCCATATAATAACGGCAGCAAAGCATGAGAAAGCGTTCAATGTTGTATCCAACGAATCTGTTATAATGGCAACAATCAGAATACTTTGTCAGGAAGAGCAAATCTTTCCATATAATAACGGCAGCAAAGCATGAGAAAGCGTTCAATGTTGTATCCAACGAATCTGTTATAATGGCAACAATCAGAATACTTTGTCAGGAAGAGCAAAGTTCCTTTCCATATAATAACGGCAGCAAAGCATGAGAAAGCGTTCAATGTTGTATCCAACGAATCTGTTATAATGGCAACAATCAGAATACTTTGTCAGGAAGAGCAAAGTTCCTTTCCATATAATAACGGCAGCAAAGCATGAGAGAGCGTTCAATGTTGTATCCAACGAATATGTTATAATGGCAACAATCAGAATACTTTGTCAGGAAGAGCAAAGTTCCTTTCCATATAATAACGGCAGCAAAGCATGAGAGAGCGTTCAATGTTGTATCCAACGAATCTGTTAGAATGCCATCGCTGGTCACTGAACAGTGAATATGCTACTCATCCATAAAAAAGCGTTAATTTAGGCCTATGTAGCATAATTGCCCTTTCAAATTAAGAAGAAAAACAAATTACAACAAAGAGCACAGATTATTATGTACTGACTTGGCAGTGGCAGATTTATTTTGCTCGTGAAGCGTTCAATTAAAAACAAAATTAACAAACTCTTGCCGGAGATATGAAATGGATTTCTATTGTCCGAAGATCAGAGGCACACCGTTATGTGGGTTAGAAGAGTGAACATCGGTGGGTTTAAAACAAATATAAAAATCCACCATGGCGGAAGTATTGTGGGAAATAAAGTCACAAGAAAAAGAAAGTCACGGAAGAAACGTCACAAAAATGGATAGGTACAAAATAATCACAGGATAAAAAAAGTAGCAGAAGACAGAAACGTTTATAACGAGGGTGTCGCTGAGCGGCAGACATAGTCTCCCCCCCCCCCCCCCCCCCCACACATGTTAGACCCCGCCTCTTTTGTGTCATTTGGGTGAAACCCCCACCCCCACCCCCACAAGTGATTCTGCCCAGCTGTTAACGAGGTACAGCCTTGACCGACAGGGACAAAAGGTCAAAGGTCAAGGTCAAGCAGTTTCAAAATATCTTCACAAATGACTGATGCTGATCGAGAATATACGGGTGTATGACGGACCAATGCTTTCCATACTAAAGCCTCAAGTAATCATGTCAAGGTCAAGAGGCTTCACATGTCTCCCACCTCGTTTCCTATGTCATGCTGATCAAGAATACTACATGATTATGTGGGTGGAAGCCCAAGGGTGTTCACACTACAGCCACTGCTTAAAGAGACAATTTCAAACATCAAGGTCAAGGTCGTCAAGGTGATCGATTATTTGCACCATACATCATGACATTCAGCCATGATTTAGCTTATTCTCCCAGTAGGGGCCTTCGTTGCATCTACTACATTCCAGATTCGCACCCAGAGACCCAACCAAGCACTTGTAACCTATCCCATGACCAATTTGTCTACCCACGGGGAGGGTGGAGGGGGAGGGAGGCAGGTGGGGGGGGGGGGGGGAGGGGAGGAGAGGAGAGGGAATGACTGAGAGGAGATCTGGGCCTCTAATTTTATGAGTTTTCTATCTTTACAGAGCACACAATTTGTGAATTTGTTTCTGTTAGAAGAGGGGACATTGTTTTTCAGCCATCATGGGGGAGGTAGGGGGGTATGGAATGGAGTTCTATTGTTCAAAGATCAGAGGCAGACTGTGGGTTCATTAGAAGAGGGGACATCGTTTTTCAGCCACCATGGTGGAGGAGGGGGGTATGGAACAGAGTTCTATTGTTCAAAGATCAGAGGCAGACTGTGGGTTCATTAGAAGAGGGGACATCGTTTTTCATCCACCATGGGGGAGGTAGGGAGG
>CM065699.1:42893226-42898226 GCA_017654935.2 Phymorhynchus buccinoides | reverse complement strand
CAACAGTCATAAAAGAAACCAACAAATCCCAAACAAAACGAACAAAGAAACCAACAGTCATAAAAGAAACCAACAAATCCCCAACAAAACGAACAAAGAAACCAACAGTCATAAAAGAAACCAACAAATCCCAAAACAAAACGAACAAAGAAACCAACAGTCATAAAAGAAACCAACAAATCCCCAAACAAAACGAACAAAGAAACCAACAGTCATAAAAGAAACCAACAAATCCCAAACAAAACGAACAAAGAAACCAACAGTCATAAAAGAAACCAACAAATCCCAAACAAAACGAACAAAGAAACCAACAGTCATAAAAGAAACCAACAAATCCCCAAACAAAACGAACAAAGAAACCAACAGTCATAAAAGAAACCAACAAACCCCAAACAAAACGAACAAAGAAACGAAACACTCCATAATCCTATCCCTTTCCTCCATAAAATGGCAGAATGCTGATTCTTTGTGAAGATTTTCAATGCGAACATTCGAAGGTATTAGGTATTAGGTACTTCATAGTCACAGAGGCGTCTCTGTGACATTCATGTTGCTCCCACCTGGAGAGCGCGTCGCAGCCAGAGGCGCGCCACCCCAATTTTTTTTTTATGCACGCACTTTTTGTGTGACTGATGAGGAAGGAAGGGGTGTGTGTACATTTTGACCAAATGACAACTTGTTCGTTGCCACTGGGTTTAACGTGTGCTAAGTGCATGGGCACACGGGACCTCCGTTCATCGTCTCATCAGTTCAGACCGTAAGGCCTAGTGCAAAGTGAGAGGAAAGAGTCCCCTGTATCCGAGTTCGAACTCGGGTTTACTTGACACAAGGCGAACGCGTTACCTCTGTGCCACTCTACACCTAATGGGTGAGGGAGGGGTAAGGGGGGGGGGGGGTGGTGTTACAAGATGGCCCATCTTTTTTGTTACAAATTCCCGTCTCACTGATCAACCAGGAGCATAACTGATTGGCACGTGCCGTGCCGTACGTGATAGCATTGAATCAACGTCGTAAGATTAATTTCTTTCTTTTATCTTTACTTCTTTTCTTTAAAAAAGAAAGAAAAAGAAAATCGACACATACGTTTAGGTTCCATAATCTTACTCCTTGCTCTTAAAAAAAAAGAAGCTTCTTGCCTACCATTAACCCTTTCACCGCCACAGTCACATTTTAGCACCAAAGGCATCAAATTAGGGTCTACTATCCAAAGACCCTATTGTCTAAGTTTTGGGAAGTAAGGATAGACTTCATTTTTTTAGATGTCACAGAAGAATCCCCAATACTGCAGATAGATTTTGTTCTCTACCCAGGTATATTTAATAGACTTTTTGGGCTGATATATGGCTGGCGGTGAAAGGGTTAAGATTTGACAGTTTTGCAGGGGGTGTAACCCATTGTTAAAAGAATAACGTTGCCTGCACAGAGGGGTACTCTTTTTCGCTGTTATCTATAGTATGTTCCACTTTGTAAGTAGTCGCCCAGCTAAAGAACAGCTGGTGGTTGGTGTGACCACACACTGGACATAGGAGATGAAGAACAGCTGGTGGTTGGTGTGACCACACACTGGACATAGGAGATGAAGAACAGCTGGTGGTTGGTGTGACCACACACTGGACATAGGAGATGAAGAACAGCTGGTGGTTGGTGTGACCACACACTGGACATAGGAGATGAAGAACAGCTGGTGGTTGGTGTGTAACCACACACTGGACATAGGAGATGAAGAACAGCTGGTGGTTGGTGTGACCACACACTGGACATAGGAGATGAAGAACAGCTGGTGGTTGGTGTGACCACACACTGGACATAGGAGATGAAGAACAGCTGGTGGTTGGTGTGACCACACACTGGACATAGGAGATGAAGAACAGCTGGTGGTTGGTGTGACCACACACTGGACATAGGAGATGAAGAACAGCTGGTGGTTGGTGTGACCACACACTGAACTGGACATAGGAGATGAAGAACAGCTGGTGGTTGGTGTGACCACACACTGAACTGGACATAGGAGATGAAGAACAGCTGGTGGTTGGTGTGACCACACACTGAACTGGACATAGGAGATGAAGGACAGCTGGTGGTTGGTGTGACCACACACTGAACTGGACATAGGAGATGAAGAACAGCTGGTGGTTGGTGTGACCACACACTGAACTGGACATAGGAGATGAAGGACAGCTGGTGGTTGGTGTGACCACACACTGAATTGGACATAGGAGACGAAGGACAGCTGGTGGTTGATGTGACCACACACTGGACATAGGAGATGAAGAACAGCTGGTGGTTGGTGTGACCACACACTGAACTGGACATAGGAGATGAAGAACAGCTGGTGGTTGGTGTGACCACACACTGAACTGGACATAGGAGATGAAGAACAGCTGGTGGTTGGTGTGACCACACACTGAACATAGGAGATGAAGAACAGCTGGTGGTTGGTGTGACCACACACTGGACATAGGAGATGAAGAACAGCTGGTGGTTGGTGTGACCACACACTGAACTGGACATAGGAGATGAAGAACAGCTGGTGGTTGGTGTGACCACACACTGGACATAGGAGATGAAGAACAGCTGGTGGTTGATGTGACCACACACTGAACTGGACATAGGAGATGAAGAACAGCTGGTGGTTGGTGTGACCACACACTGGACATAGGAGATGAAGAACAGCTGGTGGTTGGTGTGACCACACACTGAACTGGACATAGGAGATGAAGAACAGCTGGTGGTTGGTGTGACCACACACTTGACATAGGAGATGAAGAACAGCTGGTGGTTGGTGTGACCACACACTGAACTGGACATAGGAGATGAAGAACAGCTGGTGGTTGGTGTGACCACACACTGGACATAGGAGATGAAGAACAGCTGGTGGTTGGTGTGACCACACACTGGACATAGGAGATGAAGAACAGCTGGTGGTTGATGTGACCACACACTGGACATAGGAGATGAAGAACAGCTGGTGGTTGGTGTGACCACACACTGACCTGGTGGGTGGTGTGACCACACACTGACCTGGACATAGGAGATGAAGAACAGCTGGTGGTTGGTGTGACCACACACTGGACATAGGAGATGAAGAACAGCTGGTGGTTGGTGTGACCACACACTGGACATAGGAGATGAAGAACAGCTGGTGGTTGATGTGACCACACACTGAACTGGACATAGGAGATGAAGAACAGCTGGTGGTTGGTGTGACCACACACTGAACTGGACATAGGAGATGAAGAACAGCTGGTGGTTGGTGTGACCACACACTGAACTGGACATAGGAGATGAAGAACAGCTGGTGGTTGGTGTGACCACACACTGAACTGGACATAGGAGATGAAGAACAGCTGGTGGTTGGTGTGACCACACACTGACCTGGACATAGGAGATGAAGAACAGCTGGTGGTTGGTGTGACCACACACTGGACATAGGAGATGAAGAACAGCTGGTGGTTGATGTGACCACACACTGGACATAGGAGATGAAGAACAGCTGGTGGTTGGTGTGACCACACACTGGACATAGGAGATGAAGAACAGCTGGTGGTTGATGTGACCACACACTGGACATAGGAGATGAAGAACAGCTGGTGGTTGGTGTGACCACACACTGACCTGGACATAGGAGATGAAGAACAGCTGGTGGTTGGTGTGACCACACACTGACCTGGACATAGGAGATGAAGAACAGCTGGTGGTTGGTGTGACCACACACTGGACATAGGAGATGAAGAACAGCTGGTGGTTGATGTGACCACACACTGACCTGGACATAGGAGATGAAGAACAGCTGGTGGTTGGTGTGACCACACACTGAACTGGACATAGGAGATGAAGAACAGCTGGTGGTTGGTGTGACCACACACTGGACATAGGAGATGAAGAACAGCTGGTGGTTGATGTGACCACACACTGGACATAGGAGATGAAGAACAGCTGGTGGTTGATGTGACCACACACTGGACATAGGAGATGAAGAACAGCTGGTGGTTGATGTGACCACACACTGGACATAGGAGATGAAGAACAGCTGGTGGTTGGTGTGACCACACACTGGACATAGGAGATGAAGAACAGCTGGTGGTTGATGTGACCACACACTGGACATAGGAGATGAAGAACAGCTGGTGGTTGATGTGACCACACACTGAACATAGGAGATGAAGGACAGCTGGTGGTTGGTGTGACCACACACTGGACATAGGAGATGAAGAACAGCTGGTGGTTGGTGTGACCACACACTGGACATAGGAGATGAAGAACAGCTGGTGGTTGGTGTGACCACACACTGGACATAGGAGATGAAGAACAGCTGGTGGTTGGTGTGACCACACACTGGACATAGGAGATGAAGAACAGCTGGTGGTTGGTGTGACCACACACTGACCTGGACATAGGAGATGAAGAACAGCTGGTGGTTGGTGTGACCACACACTGACCTGGACATAGGAGATGAAGAACAGCTGGTGGTTGATGTGACCACACACTGGACATAGGAGATGAAGAACAGCTGGTGGTTGATGTGACCACACACTGACCTGGACATAGGAGATGAAGAACAGCTGGTGGTTGGTGTGACCACACACTGACCTGGACATAGGAGATGAAGAACAGCTGGTGGTTGGTGTGACCACACACTGAACTGGACATAGGAGATGAAGAACAGCTGGTGGTTGGTGTGACCACACACTGGACATAGGAGATGAAGAACAGCTGGTGGTTGATGTGACCACACACTGGACATAGGAGATGAAGAACAGCTGGTGGTTGATGTGACCACACACTGGACATAGGAGATGAAGAACAGCTGGTGGTTGATGTGACCACACACTGGACATAGGAGATGAAGAACAGCTGATGGTTGGTGTGACCACACACTGGACATAGGAGATGAAGAACAGCTGGTGGTTGATGTGACCACACACTGGACATAGGAGATGAAGAACAGCTGGTGGTTGGTGTGACCACACACTGGACATAGGAGATGAAGGACAGCTGGT
>CM065699.1:42881939-42887726 GCA_017654935.2 Phymorhynchus buccinoides | reverse complement strand
GACATTTTAAAAACCTCAGGCCACTCTTTGGAGCAACCTAAAATGTTTAGTATGTAGAGAGTTTTCAATCTGATCTTCCAGTTATTGCTCCAAGGGAACAGGTCTGTCACCAAGCTAACCACCCCCCCTTCCCCCCATGGCCTGAATAGCTGGACACGACTTCTAAACTGTAAGTCACTGCTTCAGGTTGTTGAGGGGTTCTAGCTGACACCTTGTCCTCCAGCGAGAACGTAGGTCTTGTTAAGGCTCAAACTTAGTATTATCCATTTCAGACATTTTTTTTTGTTTAACGGCTTAGTGATAAATGTCTTTGATGATCTACATTTGTATCGGCGGGCACTGTTATTGAAAGTAGGGGAAGACGGGGAAAAAGCGCATGGGCGGGTAAAAGCCCACCCCGATTATCTCATGAAATAAAGAAAATTTCAGTCAAATTTTGCCCATACGAATGCTAGACATTAACGCTTCGTCTCATGGGCAAAATGAGACTGAAATTTGCTTCATTTTCATGAGATACTTGGGGTGGGCTTCTACCCGCCCATGCGGCCTTTTTAACCCCGTTCTTCCTACTAAGCGTTTTTGTGAATGCTTATTTGAAGATTTAAATTCGTCTTAATTTGACATTGTTTTTACATTAATGATTCTAGACATGATTGTGTAAATTTGCTGCTGGCAACAGTCTCTAAATGGTTAAAGTGTATGCCTGTGTTGTGTGTGGGGGGGGGGGGGGGGGGGGGTGCGCGCGCGCCCATGCGCGCGTGTTTGAGCGCGCGTGAACACATGCGTGCGGCGCACTTGCACTCGTGGTTTGTGGTGGGTGTGTATTTGTGTGTGTGTGAGTTTCTTTGTTTGTTCGTGTGTGGGTGTGTTGTGTGCGTGCGTGCGTGCTGTCCAGTGTGTGTGTGTGTGTGTGTGTGTTTGCGCGTGTGGCGTGCGTGCGTGTTTGCGTTGTGCGTGTGCGTGTGGAGTGGCGTGTCTGTTTGTCTGTGCGTAATGTGTGGTGTGTGAGCGCGTATGCCGTGTGTGGATGTGGATGCGCACCTCGAAGTGGGAGTGGGAAAGTCTTGTAGGCTGATTCTTATTTCTTTTGCCCCTCTCTCTCTCTCCTCTCTCTCTCTCTCCTCTCTCTCTCCTCACCCTTGACATGGGCCTCGGCCTATTCATAAAAAACTTCGTTCATGATCAGTGTTCTCTTCCTCCCCCCCCCCCCTCTCTCTCTCTCTCTCTCTGTCTCTCTCTCGCTGTCCCTCCAAGGATTATAGTCACTTCGGCCCAGGGCCATAGTACTTTGGCCCAGGCTATAGTCATTTCGGCCCAAGGCTATTATAGTCACTTCCGGCCTCAACCCGAACACCATGCGGCCCACACCTATAGTTATATGAACCCACATCAAAGTCATCTTGGCCCACATCAAATGTTCCATCTTGCACAGCCCCTTCAAGTGATGCAAGTAGTAACGGTCGCAGACTAACGATCGAAGGGGAAGAACATTACACGTTTTTCCAGTGACTGTAACCTAATGTAACTATCAAAACCATAGCCGGAGTGGAAAATGAAGATAAGATGAAAATAAAATCATAGGCTTTCATCGAGAATCTAAAATCTAAAACGTGTAATTAACCCAGTGTAGACCACCCCCACGGGTCCATTTGGCCCCTCCCTCCCCCCACCCCCCACCACCGAACACATACACACACACATCACATTAATTTTGTCCGGGGGCCCCCCCAGTAAATGTAAAAGGAGGGGGAATGCCGGGGGGGGGGGGGGGGGGGAGGGGTGGGAGGAGAGAGAAGCCTGCGACAGTGTATTGGGCCAAAAATTGAGTGGTTAATGGGTTATTAAAAAAAAATAAAAATTATCCTATATTATTTTATAATTCTGCGTTAATCCCTCCTTTATCCTTCCCCCCACCACCCCCCCCCCCCCCCCCCCCCCCCCCCCCCCCCCCCCCCCCCCCCCCCCCACCCCCCCCCCCCCCCCATTTAGCGATAAAGATAATCTTGTCAGTTTTCTTTTAACCTTCATGCTTGCGTGGGTGTGTGGGGTGTGCGTGCCCGCGCATGACGTGTGGGCGTGTGCTTGCATAAACAGTAACAGACTATCGACTAAGCTTACCTTTGACACCCCCCCCCCACCACCAACACCACCAACCACCACCACCACCACCTGGGAGCACAATTTCGACCATTTCCAAATAAACAGTAACAGACTATCGACTAAGCTTACCTTTGTGATACGGGTTCGGGATACAAGATACAGTTTTGGAAAAGGGCTCTTTAATTTTACCCCTTACATAATTATCTTACCTGATGCGGTTGGTTGGCTTGTATTTCATAACATGGATAGTTTTCCCTGTAATCTTCAATATTGAAGCAGTGACTCTGTGGTGGGGGGAGGGGGGGGGGGGGGGGGGGGGGGGGGGGGAAGAAGAAGAAAAAAAAAAGAAAAATCCTATGCATCGAGAAGGAGCATCATTGTAGTAGGCCTAAATGCAGAGTTAGGCCGTGTACACACATAAGCGGATATTCCATGCGGAAACCCGTGCGCAATCCATACATAAGTGAAACAAAGAAGGGAAGAGATTTGCGCACGTGTCCGAATTTCCCCTATAAATTATGCGTAAACTTTTATCCTTCTTTCTTCCACTTATTTAGTGTTTTCCGTACGGAACTTACGCGTCTAATGTGAACCCGGCCTTATGGTACCTATCCCCCCCCCCCCCCCCCCCCCCTCCCTCACACACACGCACGCACGCACGCACGCACACACGCACGCACGCACGCATGCACGCGCGCACACACGCACACGCACGCACGCACGCACGCACACGCACACACACACACACACACACACACACACACACACACACACACACACACACACCAACTCCCTTCTAATCAAATGCAAAATGGGGAAGACAATACACACAAAGATATTAAGCGAACAACATTGTTAAAAACAATTTTTCAAAAAAGGAAAAGGAAACAAAGAAACCAACAAATTCCAAACAAAACGAACAAAGAAACGAAACACTCCATAATCCTAACCCTACCCTATTCCATTCCTCAAACAAATGGCAGAATGCTGATTCTTTGTGAAGATTTTCAATGCGAACATTCGAAGGTATTAGGTATTAGGTACTTAATAGTCACAGAGGCGTCTCTGTGAAATTCATGTTGCTCCCACCTGGAGAGCGCGTCGCAGCCAGAGGCGCGCCACCCAATTTTTTTATGCACGCACTTTTTGTGTGACTGATGAGGAAGGAAAGGGTGTGTGTAAATTTTGACCAAATTACAACTTTCTCGTTACCACCGGGTTTAACGTGTGCTAAGTGCATGGGCACACGGGACCTCCGTTTATCGTCTCATCAGTTCAGACCGTAAGGCCTAGTGCAAAGTGAGAGGAAAAAGTCCCCTGTATCCGAGTTCGAACTCGGGTTTACTTGACACAAGGCGAACGCGTTACCTCTGTGCCACTCTACACCTAATGGGTGAGGGAGGGGTAAGGGTGGGTGGGGGTGTTTACAAGATGGCCCATCTTTTTTCTTACAAATTCCCGTCTCACTGATCAACCAAGAGCATAACTGATTGGCACGTGCGTGCCGTATGTGATAACATTGAATCAACGTCGTAAGATTAATTTCTTTCTTTTATCTTTACTTTTCTTTAAAAAAAGAAAGAAAAAGAAAATCGACACATAAGTTTAGGTTCCATAATCTTACTCCTTGCTCTTTAAAAAAATGCTTCTTGCCTGCCATTAACCCTTGCACCGTCACAGTCACATTTTAGCACCAAAGGCATCAAATTAGGGTCTACTATCCAAAGACCCTACTGTCTAAGTTTTGGGAAGTAAGGATAGACTTCATTTTTTTAGATGTCACAGAAGAATCCCCAATACTGCAGATGGATTTTGTTCTCTACCCAGGTATATTTAATAGACTTTTTTGGCTGATATATGGCTGGCGGTGAAAGGGTTAAGATTTGAAAGTTTTGCAGGGGGTGTAACCCATTGTTAAAAGAATAACGTTGCCTGCACAGAGGGGTACTCTTTTTCGCTGTTATCTATAGTATGTTCCACTTTGTAAGTAGTCGCCCAGCTAAAGAACAGCTGGTGGTTGGTGTGACCACACACTGGACATAGGAGATGAAGAACAGCTGGTGGTTGGTGTGACCACACACTGGACATAGGAGATGAAGAACAGCTGGTGGTTGGTGTGACCACACACTGAACATAGGAGATGAAGGACAGCTGGTGGTTGGTGTGACCACACACTGAACTGGACATAGGAGATGAAGAACAGCTGGTGGTTGGTGTGACCACACACTGAACTGGACATAGGAGATGAAGAACAGCTGGTGGTTGATGTGACCTCACACTGAACTGGACATAGGAGATGAAGAACAGCTGGTGGTTGGTGTGACCACACACTGGACATAGGAGATGAAGAACAACTGGTGGTTGATGTGACCACACACTGGACATAGGAGATGAAGAACAACTGGTGGTTGATGTGACCACACACTGAACATAGGAGATGAAGGACAGCTGGTGGTTGGTGTGACCACACACTTGACATAGGAGATGAAGAACAGCTGGTGGCTGGTGTGACCACACACTGAACTGGACATAGGAGATGAAGAACAGCTGGTGGTTGGTGTGACCACACACTTGGACATAGGAGATGAAGAACAGCTGGTGGTTGGTGTGACCACACACTGAACTGGACATAGGAGATGAAGAACAGCTGGTGGTTGGTGTGACCACACACTGGACATAGGAGATGAAGAACAACTGGTGGTTGATGTGACCACACACTGGACATAGGAGATGAAGAACAGCTGGTGGTTGATGTGACCACACACTGAACTGGACATAGGAGATGAAGAACAGCTGGTGGTTGGTGTGACCACACACTGGACATAGGAGATGAAGAACAGCTGGTGGTTGGTGTGACCACACACTGAACTGGACATAGGAGATGAAGGACAGCTGGTGGTTGGTGTGACCACACACTGAATTGGACATAGGAGATGAAGAACAGCTGGTGGTTGATGTGACCACACACTGACCTGGACATAGGAGATGAAGAACAGCTGGTGGTTGGTGTGACCACACACTTGACATAGGAGATGAAGAACAGCTGGTGGTTGATGTGACCACACACTGGACATAGGAGATGAAGAACAGCTGGTGGTTGGTGTGACCACACACTGAACTGGACATAGGAGATGAAGAACAGCTGGTGGTTGGTGTGACCACACACTGAACTGGACATAGGAGATGAAGAACAGCTGGTGGTTGGTGTGACCACACACTTGACATAGGAGATGAAGAACAGCTGGTGGTTGGTATGACCACACACTAGACATAGGAGATGAAGAACAGCTGGTGGTTGGTGTGACCACACACTGACCTGGGCATAGGAGATGAAGAACAGCTGGTGGTTGGTGAAGTTGTGACCAGCCATGTCCAGTTCTTTGCCTTTGTCCTCCGCCCATTTCAGGTACGCCTGCACATGCAAAGCAAAGTTGTTATTTGGTATATTCTAGTCACAGAGACTTATCTCTGTCAAATCCCGGCTGCTCTCCACTGAAGAGTGCGTCGCTGTAAGCGCAGCATTTTTTTTTTTTAAATGGGGGGGGGGGGGGGGGGGCAGGGTGACGGGGCAGGACTATGGGAGCCTAGCTATCAATTTGGTCATACCAGGCAGCGGGTTTTTTCCATGCTCTTATTAACTTTTAACTGCCGTGGGATTTGTACGTGCATAAAGCGTACGGGTCACAC
>CM065699.1:42874439-42876939 GCA_017654935.2 Phymorhynchus buccinoides | reverse complement strand
CAGGACAAAATGGGGCATGGCGAAATTGAAACAGGGCGAAACGGTGCATCTTCCACCTGTACACGAACTCACGTTAATGGGCTTATCTTCAAAGCCGGGGAACGGCCCCATGGTGTAGCTGCTGTAGGCCTCGGTGAAGCAGGGGAGGACGGTGGAGTTGTACCTTTCTCTGGTCAGGGCAGACCACCACGAGTCTGGCAACTGGGATCCGTTGATGGCGAAGGAGTTTCCTTGAACAACAAGCAAACAATAATCCGACAGACTCTAGTAGTAAGAAAAAACACTAAATAATGAAACGCTCGATGAAGCAGACTCTAGTATAGTAATTCACAAACAAATGAAACGCTAGATGGAAGCAGACTCTAGTATAGTAATTCACAAACAAATGAAACGCTAGATGAAGCAGACTCTAGTATAGTAATTCACAAACAAATGAAACGCTAGATCAAGCAGACTCTAGATCCGGTAGCAATAGTAATTCACAAACAAATGAAACGCTAGATGAAGCAGCTAGAATGCATAGACAAATGAAACGTGCTAGATGAAGCAGTACTTTGCTACTACGTAGTAATTAGAAACGCTAGATGAAGCAGACTGGATAGTATAGTAATTCACAAACAAATGAAACGCTAGATGAAGCAGACTCTTCTTAAGTAATTCAAAAACAAAGAAACGCTAGTGAAGCAGACTCTACTAAGTAATTCAAAAACAAATGAAACGCTAGATGAAGCAGACTCTAGTATAGTAATTCACAAACAAATGAAACGCTAGATGAAGCAGACTCTACTATAGTAATTCACAAACAAATGAAACGCTAGATGAAGCAGACTCTAGTATAGTAATTCACAAACAAATGAAACGCTAGATGAAGCAGCAGACTGTCAAACGCTAGACTCTACTATAGTAATTCAAAAACAAATGAAACGCTAGATGAAGCAGACTCTAGTATAGTAATTAACAAGAGGCAAAGCCTGCAAGGCTCACGTCTGATTTTTATTACTATAGCAGGCATGGGAATTCCCATGACAATTCCCATGCCTGTATAGAGAGAATACTGTTATGTAGACACTTGTGCATCTGAAAACAGAATTAATTTTTATTTTACTGTGTAAATTAAAATTATTTCTATGCACCCCTACCCCTTTCTTTAAAATTTAATTATATGTATGCGCATGTAACATAGTGGAGCCCTATTTTTATTTTTGGCAAACAAGTAAAATTGAAAAGCATATTGACCAAGCTTTCAGAAAAAAACATAGTGACCAATGAGCGATTTGAGATGGTCTGAGATCCCCCCCCCCCCCCCCCCCCGCCGGGGTAAGGGGGGTCTACGGACACCTGTAGTAGGCCTAGTCTTTGCCTGTGGGTCTAAGCCTCTTACTCTTAGAAAATTAATAATTGAAGTTGCGTGATCTGTTACTGTTTTAAACTGATTGTTCATGCGATGAAAACTTGTTCCACATCATCTACATTTCTGTAAGATATTTTATATTAGTCCTAATATTTTATTTTCGTTTCGTTAATTCCCCCCCTCTGCCACAAAGCAAAGGTCAAGGTCACAGCCAGCAAGCTCATCCATGTTTATCTTCCCCTGTACAGTCTTTGCTCATGGTGATCAATCGTCTAGGCCTAACAAAGGATTCGTACGTCGAAGGCAGTGAAATCGACGAACCCTGGATTTTCCGTATATTTTTTTTCAAGACTGAAATGAATGTGGGCTAAATGTTAAGTACGTCGTCTTGATTATGAGGTAAGGCATGGACTCTAGGCCTAGGCCTTGTTGCCGGAAGTGCAGTAGGCTAAGTTATGCGCAGAGATGATGTGCAAATGAACACGAACAACCGTTACTCAAAGGCGCAAATAAAAGCTAAACAACCGGGCCGTCAACGCACACACTCGGTACATCCATTTGTTACAGAAAATATAAGTTGACGACGTTAAAATGTACCTATTTGTACACACCTGAAGTCTTGTGTTTCTTTTTAAAGAGCGTTTTTGTATATCTAATGGAGAGTCTTCTTTCCAGTATGTATCTCCTACTCGGTACAACACAACAGTTACAGTAATCTCTGCAACAAATGATTTTCTTTCTTTTGTTCCTTACCGATGTATCTGACTGCTTTGATCGCCATGACTTGAAGGCTCACGTCAAAATCAAGTATCCTGCTAACTTTAACCCTCTAACATCTTATGTTTTTTTGAGAAAATGACAACGTTAAAGTTTCAGTGGAGAGTGAGAGTCTTCTTTAGTTTGAAGAGTGTGACTGAGTCAAGGTTAAAGGTTGCACAACAGTAATCTCTGCAACAAATGATTATCTTTATTTTGTTCTTTATCAATGTATCTGACTGCTTTGATCGTCGTGACTTGAAGGCTCACGTCAAAATCAAGTATCCTGCTAACTTTAACCCTCTAACGCCTTATATGTTTAGAGAAAATGACAACGTTAAGGTTTGAGTTAAGGTTAAAGGTCGGGGCCACGGACGCAACACACACACACAC
>CM065699.1:42844439-42869439 GCA_017654935.2 Phymorhynchus buccinoides | reverse complement strand
TTGATTAGGACTACTCAGAGCTTCCACCTGATAAAATCACATTCTTCTGGGCTGTGTTTGTGTGGGCTACACATGAACAAATATGCTTGTTATTATTATTTTTTTGCGCATTAACTAGCCGTAGTGACGCCATTTTGTCAGTCAGATTGTACGTATTTATTGCGATCAAATCACTTTCCAAATTACATATTTAAACAACACAGATTGTCTCCTTTGTACCAATACAAATTGAAAGTGGCTACAACTCTGGGTTAGTCCACAACAGTATCAACTGATCAAGTCACCCAAGGTCACTTTGTCTAATTTCGGCTCCCCCAGCGCCTTGCAGTACTTTCATCTGCCGTCAAACTGTTGGTAATAATGATATGCAATAGAAAGAGGATTATCCAAATGTTTTTAATAAACCATGTGATTGTGCTTGTCCGCATTTTACAGCTCAATAATGGCATTGCTTTTTGTCCGTCACCGAAGGTGAACGGACTTTGCGATGGGCTGGTTTGTATTTTTTTTCTCTTTTTTTTCTGTCTGTCCCAAGGATATCTCCCGAACCGCTTGACCGAATCGCGTCAAATTTTGTGTGAATGTGTGCCTCCTTAATAAGAAGAGATCGGCGCAAACCATTTTGCCGTCGTGACCTGGACCTTGACGTACGACCTTGAAAACCGAAAATCTATTTTTAGCCATATCTCGGGCACCGATCAACATAGGATGTTGAAACTTGGTATGAAGGTGGTTTGGCTTATGCCCGTTCTGATGATGGCATACCAATCAAGGTCAAGGTCAAGGTCAAAAAGATCGCTGGAGCCTGAAAATCGGAGGGTCATTTTTTTCTCCTTCTGTCTGTCCCAAGGATATCTTTCGAACGGGTTGACAGAATCACGTAAAATTGTGTGTGCTGGTGTGTCACCATGAGAGGAAGGCATCCGCGCAAACCATTTTGCCGTCATCACCTTGACCTTGGCGTACGACCTTGAAAACCGAAAATCTTTCAGGGGCCATAACTCCCACACCGTTAATGTTAGAGTCTTCAAATTTGGCACGAAGGTACTTTGGCTTATGCCCGTTCTGCTGGTGGCATACTGATTAAGGTCAAGGTCATGGTCCGGGCGATCAGTAGGCCTTGAAAGTGGTAGGGGTCTACACATTGGGTTTTAAGCCATATTTTCCACATTGGTACTTGACAGAAGCGCTTCAGATTGTGTGTGGTACTGTATACCCTAGAGAAGAAAACATCCGAGCATAAATTATCACCATGCTGACCTTGACCTTGAAGTGTGACCTTGAAAACCGAAATTTCCTTCTTTGCGCTATATGTTTCTTCTTCAAGCTGTATCTCGTGAACTAGAAGACAGAATCCCTTCCAATTTTGTGTCAGGATGTGACACTCTACGGGGTGTCGCAAGTGCGTGGCATTGCTGGTGACGGACATGTTTGCCGCTCGGCGACGCCCTTGTTGTTTCTACCTTCATTTTTTAATGTACTTTTAATATTGCTGCCTAAGTCAAGGGGAGCAACTCTGAGTGTGTTTTGGGCTGATTCAATAAAGTAACACTATTTCTCTTGGATCACCATTCCATAGTTATCATTTAGAGAGCCAGGTATTTTAAAATAATTTTTAAAGTTACATACCCAAATTCTCATTTTCAATTAAACAAACTGTATACTTTATGGGGCTAAAGAAGCAAAGAATCAAGTACACGATAAGAAGAATTTCACTGAGAGGCCACTGGCGTGTCAGTGCACACGATCGCGAGAACAGCTAGCTCAAGGCTGTGCCCACGGCGCATGACCGAACCAGGGAAGAGTAAGCCGCTGGCAAGGTGTATCTCCCACGGTCCGGGTTCAGCGTGGGCTTGGCGGCCGCGATGTAGATGGCCTCCTTCACCCCTCTCTGGAACCGTCTGCTGTCACGGTCCAGCACAGTGATGTTGTTGGGGGAGAAGTGATGGTCATATTTGGCCATGTAGACCTTGGCCTGTTAGTAGTTCAGGGGGTAAGGCCGGTACTAACCCCTCATCCACTCTGTAGAGCATGGTCAGGCGGAGGTGATGGCGCCTTTGCTGAAGGGATGGAAGTTCAGTTGTTTTCAAGAAGTTAGGTGACACTGTCAGCAGCTATTCCAAAGTCAATTTTTATTTCAACACATATGTGCAAAATATTCATTGTAAGATAGAACTTTTTAATATGAATCCAACGGTATCCATTTTTTCCCTCTAAGACAATTAGATCATGAGTTATGATTTTTTTAATATTTAATTTTTACGCTCTTTTTGTGTCATATTGCAAATTCGTGTATTGTTCAACTTTAAAGATCTTCATATTAAAACTGATTAGGCCAATATAAACAAGTGCAGTTTCTCCAAGACAATAAGTATGTGGACTACATGCTTGATTTATTACATAAGCCTGTTCCATTCCCAAGTGCCTCAAAATCACTTGTGAAGTTGGTAAAAATAGCGTTTTTGTGTGTACAGAATGATAACATGAAATTTGTAAATAGGCTAATTTAATATCTTTGGTCATAATTTACCTACAGAACTGGTTTTGGTATCATTGGAATCAGAACGACAATCTCCTTCTAATTATTGTACTTTCTAGTCTCGAAAATAAAATAAAAATTTAAACCTTGACCTTGACCTTTCACCTTAAAATATGAACTTGTTTGCTTTGCTATATTGTGAGACCTGTTATACAGAATTATTTCGAAATTTGTCTGATGGTACATTGCGCTAGTCTGACATGCCCAGTTGGGTAGCTATTGGTACCTATTGCCTTACTGACCTTGACCTTGACTTTGACCTTGAAAACTTACATTTTTGTCTTTCAGATACTGTACTGTACAGAATTAGTGTACTGTACAGAATTAGTTCAAATTTCGTTGGGCAGTTTATTACTAGAAGCTGATATGCCCAGCTAGGTAATCATTAGTAACTATTGGTAACTTTTATTTTATTGACCTGTGACCTTTGACCTTGAAAGTTTTTGTTTTTTTCCTTTACAATATCTTGCGATCTACTGTGCAGAATTACTTCAAATTTTGTATCGTGATACATTGCTTAAAACTGGCATGCCAAACTGGGTAACTAGTGCCATGTATTGACTTTGACCTTGACCTTTGACCTTGAAAGGTCAATGTTTTGCTTTTACAATATTTTGTAATCTACTGTACATAATCACGTACAGTTGTGTAAGGTAGTATATTGCCTAAAGCTGACTTACCCAACTGGATAACCATTGCTAACTATTTCAATGTTGACTTTGACCTTTGACCTTGAAAGGTCAATTTTTGTCTTTGCAATAATCTTGTGATCTACTGTACAGAATAATTTCAAATTTTGTAGAGTGATATATTGCTTAAAACTGACATGCCCAACTGGGTAACTAGTGGCATGTATTGACTTTGACCTTTGACCTTGAGAGGTCCATTTTTTTGCTTTTACAATATATTAATGTGATATACTGTACAGAATCAGCTACAATTTTGTGCAACATATTACTTAAAAGCTGGTAAGATGATACATTAGCTTTAAGTAATATGTTAGACTCTTAACTACGTGTACGTACATCAGGGCTCCCAGGGGGTCTATGAAGCACTAACATTCTCAAGGACCCTCTAAAAGAATGTGCAGGGGGTCCCAGAGATGCACTAGAAAACATATTTTTAACATTTGCAATGCCACTGGGACCCTCTATCCTGCCTCTAGGACCCTCTATACAGTAAGTGAAGGAGTCCCTGTGACCCCTTGTTTTGCGGGACGATTGGGAGCCCTGGTACATTGACCTTGATAACCTTGACCGTTGGCCTTGTTTGTTTCTTTGCCTGCCAAAAAACAATTCACGTCAACTGCTTATTAACCTTGACGTTTGACTTTGAATGTACACGCTTTTTGTCATGCATCAACAGAAAATATCAGCTACAGTTACTATACAAGCAACTAGAATTCTGTCTAGCAGTTTCCAAGAAGAGTAAGATAATCAATGTTCGAATCAACTGTTCTAAAGACTTCACTTAGCTCCACGTTACTTTCAATTTCTTTTTATTAGCTTAGCGTTTTGGGTTGGACGGGCCCTCACAAAAAGCTCAAAATCACAGCTACGACCCTTACATAAAAAAGCTACCAAAAGAACATTGAAACCTGGCATAGAGAGCTGGAACTTTGCATAACAAAAGGAAAGGTGTTCTTCACAGGAATGCAAAAGTTTGAAGTTTGTGAACTTTCTTGTTTCTGTTTTTTTGACACGTTGCCAAACTGTGCAACCCACGTAATTATTGTCATTTGAAAGAAATGCTACCCTCAATCCATCGCCCCATAACAGTAACACAGGATTATAATTTTATTTTTAAAAGGTGCTATCCTGAGAGAGTGAAAGAGAGAGTGAGAGAGAGAGAGAGAGAGAGAGAGAGAGAGAGAGAGAGAGAGAGAGAGAGAGAGAGAGAGAGAGAGAGATGGGGGGTGGGGGTCTGAAGAATGAAATAATTTAATTTGTTAGGCCACGGGCCCAAACAAATCAGAGTTTACGTAAACGTAGAATTTAAGAGCAGATATGCATCATTATGAAAGCATGTTGCAAACATTCTTTGAGTGCATCTGTCCTAGCCAAATAAGCTTTATACGCATACATGTATTTACATAGCCTAGGTTATGATTTTCATTAGACAGAAGCAATTAGAGAGAGAGCAAGAGAGAGAGAGAGAGAGAGAGAGAGAGAGAGAGAGAGAGAGAGAGAGAGAGAGAGAGAGAGAGAGAGAGAGAGAGAGAGAGAGAGAGAGCGCAATAACGATACTTTATTCAAGTAAAGTCCATAAGCCCTATTTGAAGGGGATAATACACAAAACAAAGAGAGAGAGGGTGTGTGTGTGTGTGTGTGTGGGGGGGGGGGGGGTATAGACAGACAGCACACACAGAGCGAAAGAGAGACCTGGGAAGGAGTGGGGAGATGTGGGTATAGGCCTAACTATAAGAACTTTTATTGGGAAGTGATTGACTAATTTTGTTTCCATGAATGTTCTTTCTATGCGTGTGCATGTTTGTCTCCGTATGTGTGTACGCATGCATGCAAAAAAGAATGCAAAAGTGCACACACACACATACATTAATGTTTTGAGTGTGCGCGCGTGTGAGTATGTGTGTTCGTGCGTGCGTGCGCGCGTGTCTAAAGCATTTCTTGAGACAAAAGAATAAAAATAGGGCTATACAAGTCAGGCTAGAAATGATAGTATTTGAAAAAAATAATTATCGCTTTTATTAATACTTGAGCAGAACTAGGTTTACATAGGCCTATTTGTAAGCATTAATATAGGCCTAATGATCGACAGATCGACTGTTTAAACTGTTTACGTTTTTGGTTTGAGCTGCCATTTTGCACATACAAACACGCGCGCGCAAGCGCGCGTGTTTGTGTGTATGAGTGCATGGGGGTGTGGCTATATTGCATGGCTATATTGATATTCAAAATTGGATGGTTCAAAATAAACTTCAATTAAATGGTGAAAAAACCGAGGCAATGCTTGTAGGAACAAAACACAAACTAGCCTCTGTTTCCATAGAGTCAATCCAACTGGGTAACAATAATTATAATTCCCCTCTCAAACTCTGTCAAAAACTTAGGTGTCACTTTGGACAATACCCTTTCCATGCAGTTTCCTGACTCAGACCTGTCAGTCCTGCTACTATCAAATTAGTCGCATCCGCTATAATCGTAAATATCTCTCAGATGAAGCCACAGCAAAACTTGTTACTTCCCTCATCCTATCTCGTCTTGACTACTGTAATGCTCTCCTTTCTGGCCTATCAGTCTCTTCTCTATCTTGTCTCCAGCGTATTCAAAACACAGCTGCTCGTCTTGTCCTTAGGAAGAAAAAGTTTGATCACGTTAGCCCTCTTCTCCGTTCTTTGCACTGGCTTCCTGTCGCAGACAGAATTGAGTATAAATTAAACACCCTTTGCTATAAATCTATCCATAAAGCTGCTCCATCTTACCTCTGCAACAATATTTCCATCTATGCGCCAGCTCGCACTTTACGTTCAGTTTCTGACCCGCTTTCTCTCCAGATCCCTAGGTATAAGCTTTCAACTGTTGGTCGGCGCTCTTTTGCTGTCTCAGGACCGACATCTTGGAACAAACTTCCTCTTTCCCTCCGTCAGCGATCGACCCTCTCAGCCTTCAAATCTAACCTCAAAACCCACCTGTTCCCCCGTAATTGAGGCTCCACTCTCTTTCTCTTCTCTCTCTCTCTTGCCTTTAGGTCTGTTTCTGCTGTATACCATTTATGTCAAACGTGTGTGCTCGCTTTGTATTGCATTTTTGTTTGAATGCGTTATGAATGCTAACGTGTGTGCGCGCTTTGATTTGATTTATATCAAGATTCAGCGCCGTATAAATACCGTATGTTGTTGTTGTTGTTGTTGTTGTGTGGGTGTGTATGCGTGTGCGCGCGCGTGTGTGTCTGTGTGTGTGCGTGTGCGTATTTGCATATATTGATAGAGAGAGAAAGAGGGGGTGGGGGGTCAGGCATTTAGGGGGATTTCTTAGCCACACGTAGCCTACCCATTGGTCTTTCTGGGAGAGCTCTTCCTTGTGTTTAAAAAACTGTAGGAGGAGGAGAAGGAGGAGGAGGAGGAGGAGGTAGTAGTAGTACAAGTAGCAGCAATCATTCTCACCCCTCACCCCTCCCAATTCACCACACCCTCTCCCTCTTCCCCTACCCCCTACGTTGTTGTGTGCCCCACCAGCCCCCACCCCCACCCCACCTTCTGTCTGGCATAGTCTCTGGATTCAGGGGACATCCAGTGGTTCGTGTTGTTCAGACTCTCCAGTATGGCTTCCTTCACGTAGTCAGCAATTTCGTGGGCCTGAGGACGACACAGAATGCAACAACAGAATGCATGGGAAATGACAACTAGAAGTATGTACCAAGGTATGGTTTTAAAAAAACCGGGGCTGGCTTCCTCACAGAACACAAACACGAATACGAATGTTACGAATACGAATGTTACGAATACGAATGTTACGAATACGAATGTTTAATGAGGGTAAACGGATAAGCTAAAGCTTCTTTACACCATGCCATCGAGAGGAAACAAAAAGAAAGAAAGACCAAACGAGAAAAGGAAAACAAGGCGAAACATGCATGAAAAGAATGGGGAAAAAGTACCGAAATTTTCATAGAAAATTGAAGAACATGCGGAATATTCAAGCTCAAATGAAAAGCACATGCAAGTCATAGCAAACGTTGAATTACCAAAGATAACACACACACACACACACACACACACACACACACACAGTGGTTTTTCGGGTTCTCTCTGCATTAATTTTGTAAGTTAGATTTGTTGCAC
The DNA here is from genome assembly GCA_017654935.2 of Phymorhynchus buccinoides. Lineage (NCBI taxonomy): Eukaryota > Metazoa > Mollusca > Gastropoda > Neogastropoda > Raphitomidae > Phymorhynchus > Phymorhynchus buccinoides. The sequence continues at coordinate 42,862,099 of CM065699.1, read as the reverse complement.
GTCCGCGATCTCTCTCTCTCTCTCTCTCTCTCTCTCTCTCTCTCTCTCTCTCTCTCTCTCTCTCTCTCTCTCCCTCTCTGTCTCTCTCATACACGCTCTATCAGGCTCCTTTTTTTCCCTTTACGATGTCTCTATCAGCGTCTATGTCTCAATCTTTTTTTCTTGTCCCACCTCTTGCTCTCTCCCTTTCAAAGTATGATTGTATTTCTATTTATGTTTTGTACATAATGTATTTGCTAGTCATGATTTATGTATGATTTGTTTTTTATATTTGTTCATTGTGCTTTGGTTCCGTACGCCAAGTTTTATTGTTGATCGTTACATTTTATTGATTCAGTATGTTTTTTCTTTTCATGACGACAGGATGAAAAAAAGCTTGTAGCTTATTCTTTTATCGTCATTAAAGATAATTTTGACTTGACTTGACTTGACTTGACACACACACACACACACACACACACACACACACACACACACACACACACACACACACACACACACACACACACACACGTGTTCGAATAAACACAATAACAGAGGTGCACTATAAATATACCAAAAACATATGTACAGATGAAGCGGTGTGTACGAACCAAACACCCAGGTGCAAGTACGCTCACATACTTGTACTACTACTACCTCCTCCTCCTCCTCCGCCTCCTCCTCCTCCTCCTTCTCCTCCTCCTTCTTCTTTTTCTTCTTCTTCTTCTTCTTGATCTTGTATTATTATTGTTGTTGTTGTTGTTGTTGTTCATCTTCTTCTTCTCTTCTCTGTTTTTCTTCTTTCAACAAAACGTGAAAATGCATACAATACACTAATAAGGTATATAATTATATAGAGATAAACAAATAAAATTATATTTACGTAACATCGTTGATCTTTATACAGCGTTTGATACTGTTGACCACTCTAACCTCATTTCTATAGACTTCGCACCTCCTTTGGTCTATCTGGGACTGTTCTTTACTGGTTTTCTTCCCACCTCTCTGATCGCACACAGACAGTTGTTGTCAATGGTTCTTCATCTCTTCCAGAAGGTCTTCAGTTCGGTGTGCCCCAAGGTTCAGTCTTAGGCCCTATCCTTTTTGTTCTTTATACCAAACCTCTCGCCGCCATCATCAATCAGCATTCTCTTCTACATCATAGCTTTTCCGATGATAATCAGCTGTACATTTCTGCCCACCTGAGTCAGTTAGATCCAATGATTTCTTCTTCTAAGTTGTGCATTTCTGCTGTTAAAACATGGATGTTCTATAACAAACTGCAACTAAATGCTGAAAAGACAGATATGATTCTTGTAGCCTCTACCCACACAATTAAAACTCAGGTTCTCCCAGGTTCTGTCGACATTGATGGCACTGAGATCAAGCTATCAACATCTGTTCGCAATCTAGGTGTTACTTTGGACCAAACCCTTTCTTTCAAACAGCATGTTTCCAATGTTTGCAAGTCTTGCTTCAAATAATTTGTTCAATCCGCCGTTTCCTCTCTCAAGATGCCCTGAAGACTATAGTCTGTGCTTTTGTTCTGTCTCGCCTTGACTACTGTAACTCACTTCTTGCTGACTGTCCATCAACTCTCATCTCTAGGCTCCAACGGGTCCAGAATAATGCTGCTCGTCTCATTTCTCGCTCCCCTAGGTACGATCATATCACTCCGGTTCTTCGTTCCCTACATTGGCTCCCAGTTCAATCACGTATTGACTACAAAATTCTCCTCCTTGTCTTCAAGTCACTGAATGATCAGACTCCCTTATATCTCTCTGATCTTCTTCATCTCTATGTCCCAGCTCGCCAACTACGTTCGTCTTCTGATGCTCGTCTCCTTTCCCTTCCCTCCATTCGTCTCAAATCTGCTGGCCAACGTTCTTTTGCCTGTCAAGCACCATCTCTTTGGAATTATCTGCCTTCTTCTCTCCGACACTCCAACTCAGTCTCCTCATTTAAAACCCCATCTTTTTTCTGCTGCATCTTAAATATGTGATCAGTTGTCTATCGGTGTGTGCACGTGAGGAAAGATTAAATAAGAGCTTTGTGGTGTGTTTTGTGTGTGGTGTGTGTGTGTGTGTGTGTGCGTGTGCGTGTGCGTGTGCGTGCGCGTGTGTGTGTGTGTGTGTGTGTGTGTTGTGCATGTGTGTGTGAGCATGCATGTGTGCGTACATGCGTGGGTGGGTGCTTGTGTGTGTTTTGGTTTTGTGGGTTATGTGTGCACGCATGTGTATGTGTGTGTCTGTATGCATGTGTGCATACTCGTTGAGTATGAAGAAGGTTGTTGTTTATTGGTAAGATGAACTTTGCTTTTATTTTTTGTGTTTTTTGCTGTTGTTGGGGGTCAGTGTACCTTGATGTTTGTTCTCTGTTCCTTTTGCGATGTTCAAATGCATGGATATTTTGTTTTCTGTTGCCCTTGTATCATGAGACCACAATGTAATTTCTCTTGTTGAGATAACAAAGTAATTTTGACTTTGACAGAAAGAGAGAGAGAGAGAGAGAGAGAGAGAGAGAGAGAGAGAGAGAGAGAGAGAGAGAGAGAGAGAGAGAGAGAGAGAGAGAGAGAGAGAGAGAGAGAGAGAGGGGTGGGGGGAGCTGTAAGTTTACATTCCAAGGATGTACAATTACTACTTACAGCATAACAAAATAAGCGCAACCCTGCACGTGTTGACTCAAGCACACGCATCCCCACAAACATTAAAAGCAAAATATTAACTTAAAACAAGGATATATCTTTATGAAATAAAACCAAGCCAAACATTGTTACATGCATAACGACATAACACAAAAACCAGGATAACAACACAACACCAAATCACCACTTTGTGGTGTAGCATGGCACAGAGGTAACACATACACCTCGTATGCAATAAATCCGAGTTTGAATCTGGGAACAGGGGATTGTTCCTCTCACTCTACAATAGGCCTTACGGTCTGAACAAGGAGCATTTCGGGTGAGACTATAAACGGAGATCCCATGTGCCCAGGCACTTAGCACACGTTAATACCAGTGGCAACGAAAAAGTTGTCATTTGGTCAAAATGTACCCACCCACCCCCCTTTTATTCCTAACCATTCACACAAAAATCACATGCAAATGAAAACACGTTCAAGTAATTTTCCTGTGTCAGTGGGTAATTTATCACAACATGCGTGCGTGCGTGCGTGCGTGCGTGCGTGCGTGCGTGCGCGCCTCCCTCCTTCCCCCTCCTCCTCCCATCATTTCCCTTCCTCTTCACTAATCATTTTTTAAAGTTATAAATAATTACCTATGGGACTGGATTCTAAACTAACGAAAAATTGATATATTAGTGCTGATGAATTAAAAATATTGTGCATCCCATTTTCAAACAAAACTGGAATACATTTCTTCATGTCCTCACATGAAAGAATATGATATGGAGTTATTTTGCTACCACATACACAAACTACATGTTTTACATATTTTGTTTTAAAAGCATCTAGTTTCCATCTATACATTAGTGAAAGTAATCGTCTATTTACACTGAAACCATGTTTAATTTTTTTTTAATATTGAACTGTTCCCGTCTGTCATGTTTCAAGCTAGACTGGAAAGTTTTCCAGATATGTGATTTAAATAAATTGTATTGTTCGTGCAAGGAACGATGCATGCACTGGAAGCCCCAGTGCTAGTTTTAAAACCTTGCATTCAATGCTCTGTAGTTTCTTCAATAAATATTTTGGTGCACTAAAAAATGTTTCTTGTGCATATGTTAACTTTGACCTCATTAAAGATTTACAAAGAGTTAATAATGTAGATGGATCTTGTCCCCATTTTTGTTTTGATATGATTTTAAGAAAATTTAATGTTTTCCTTGCTTTTGTCAATAAGTAATCTATATGAGCATTCCACGTTGATTTTGAGGTGAAATAAACTCCTAAAAATTTAGTTTGTGTTACATATTTAAGAGGCGTTGTTCCTAATGTAAATGTGGGCATTTTTTCTGGATTGGAGCCACTGTTAAAAAGCATGATATTCGATTTTTCTGCAGATAGACCCAGTCCATTTAGTCTCATGTATTATGTCATCCTGTCAAGTTCACGTTGATAAGTTTTTTTAATATAATTTATGTTGCGCTGAGGCGTTTTCGTTTTTAGAGTTACCTCCATCCAGATGTCATCTGCATATTGGACAAGTACAATGTTTTGGGGGAATTTACTTGGCAGATCATACATTAAGATGGAAAGTAGAAGAGGAGATATCACTGACCCTTGAGGGATTCCCATTGACACATTTCTTGTGTGTGTGTGTGTGTGTGTGTGTGTGTGTGTGTGTGTGTGTGTGTGTGTGTGTGTGTGTGTGTGTGTGAGAGAGAGAGAGAGAGAGAGAGAGAGAGAGTATGTGTGTGTGTGTGTGTGTGTGTGTGTGTGTGTGTGTGTGTGTGTGTGTGTGTGTGTGTTTGTGTGTGTGTGTGTGTGTGTGAAGAGTGAAAACTGCAGTAGTGTACATGGGAGGAACATTCCGGGGGGCGAATTGTCCCCAGGGCGAACTGTCCTGGGTGGATTGTCCGAGGGCGAACTGTCCTGGGTGGATTGTCCGAGAGCGAATTGTCCTGGGTGGATAGTCCGAGGGCGAATTGCCCTGGAGCCTGCCAGTCACAGTATAGTCAAGGCACAAATCAATTGTGTGCTGATTAATTAAATATTGGATTTGTTTTTTAATGAGCTACATATTGTCTCATAAATAGCATGCACATCTACCACACCATCTACGGGACACTGCTATTTCCAAGCCCCGAGAAAGTTCACTAGAGGCATAGGCCTACTGTTCCACCAAGACCACGTCCACGCATAGAATATGTCTTTGCTATGGACACATTTCGGTTAGACTGACTTTGAAATCGCTGATAGCCCACTCTGATTTGCAGATTTGGCCCCCTCTGATATTTAAATCTCAAGAAATATCTGGTTGGTCGGCATTTAGCCACCGGCAATGGCATAATGGTGGCTGTGGAGCCATGTCCAGGGTAAAGCACTATAGAGTGTAATGACGTCATGATTATTATGACATCATCGTCCACGACTTGTGTTTGTCATCATCAACAGTACGGTAGCATGTTTGTATGTTTGTGCCAGATTTTGTCTGTCTAGCTAAACCCCTTCATGGTTAGGCCGATAACGTTTTGATCAGCCCTCGTTTTTAACGAGCTACGGTTCATTACTAATAATGACGTCACAGCACACAGGGGCATGGTCATGATGCTAAAATTGATATATTACAAGTTTTCTGATCACATCCTACAAACTCTCTAAGTCAATCTCGGACCACAAGGTTTACTTTTACAGTGAATATAAAAATGAAATGGGGTTGCCTTCTTTCATTACCTATTTTGTGACGCGCTAATCTATAAATATAATGATAATTTGTTTGTAGGGACTACATTTCACACAACATTTGCTTTAAATACTGCTTGTTGTGAAGCAGATTCATCGTGAATTTCAAAATTATAATTCAGAATATGATAAAATATTCCTATGTGCACTGCTTGCGAGCTGTAGGCCTATAAACTGCACTGTGTTCAGTATAGAGACTTACCTTCCTTTCAGTACACATTGTAATGGACAATATAGCGTCTTTCTGAGAAATAGTTTATGACAAATTTTTTTTGGGAAAACCGTAACAAGAATGTTCAAATTTTCACATGAGTACTAAATTTTGCAATCCCCGAGTGCTTGTCAATCCGGAAATGACCCCCATTGCGTAGAATTAATGATAATTAATGAGTGTTTGACATGAGAGTCGTGTATGTCACAATGTCCTGCCTGTTGGTATGATAATATGTCGTTTCCGACAATGACTGCCAGATAGCAGAGGGGGGCAGATACTATTCTGGCGGGCTGGGCGAGAATTTGTTTATAGTGGAGTGGACAGTTCTCTTTCGATCCCTTTGCATTTCTGTATTGGTGCCCCTCATCCTCCCCCCCCAACTCCCTACCTCCCCCTTCTCCCCCCCTTGTCTCTCTCCCTCTCTCTCATTACCCCTCTCTCTCTCTCTCTCTCTCTCTCTCTCTCTCTCTCTCTCTCTCTCTCTCTCTCTCTCTCTCTCTCGTGCAAAGCATTATTTTATCTCACCACTCGGTTGCTGGGGTCCACAAAGTGTTCCCTGACGAACAGTGCCTCCAGCCCTTGCTTCAGGTCGATGTTCATCTGCTTCAGACACACCGTGGAGGCGTCAGGGAACTTCGCCACGTCTTCCCCTACCACCTCGGCGTGCCGGTATTCACAGGACAGTTGTCCGGCAAAACTGTTCGCCAGTCGCCAAACCATGTAGTTGTTCAGAATTCTGGAAGAAGGGAAAGGCATGGGATTGAAAACAAACAAAAATAATCAAACCAATACTAAAAAAACCAGACTGACGAGCGAAAAAAAAAAGAGATACGGGTAAACAAGATTATACATGTCATTTGTTTTGAACCTCCACTGACTGTTTCGTCCACTTCTGTGGACTTCCTCTGAGTGACTGACTTGATGACAACCTCTCACTCTCAACATCTCGTGATTAAGGAACATGTGTATTTTTGGGATTTACCACACATGATGAACACGGAAAAAGAGACGAGGATAAACCAAAGACTGCATAGGGGAAGATAAGCATTCGGTCTCTTTTCCCTATATGAGTAGTGAGGACAGAAACACTGGTTATGTCCCTTTTAAACAGTACACATTTTACACGTCGATAGGCCAGTTGAATTCTCCGTTCAAGTTCCAGTCTGAGTTTTTGGATAGCCTCCACTGTGAAACGTGTACTGTCGCCACTAACGATAACTCTATCAGCCCGGTTCGCCGAGCTCTTAAGTAGTCCATCTTACCCTTTTAGAATATCTTTGAATAAACTGAGAAAAGACTCAGAGAGAAACACTGATGTCATAGTTCCGTACTTTTAAGCAAACAAGCACCGATCGAAACAATGGGGGCTGACTGCCTCATAGGCCCCAGACAACCACATCAATGTGGGCTGAATAAGAAAGACACGTGTTAAAAATTGCTCAACAACTATAAGCACAGCATAACAGTAATACAACAGTACAACAACTTTATCATCTTTGAAACCCTGCCATTCAATAGACCCAATATTCAGCTCTTTCCAATGGTGCTTTTCTCACCCTCTGCTTAGCTGAAACAATGAGATCCTTTAAAGAAACAGTGAGATCATCGAAAGAAACAATGAGATCCTTTGGAACGTGGAGAGCTAACACCCTCTAATATTTCTGTAGGCACCCATATATAGCACTACTAGAAAAGATGATACTAACAGAAAAAAATAATGGTCCCAACAGAAAAATAATAATTCAGCAGAACTAAAAATATATGCCACCAAAAAAGATGGTCAAACAGAAAATCAAGTACTTCAGCACTACATAAAATATTCTGACAGAAGATAAAATTATGATAAGAAAATATGATGAATGCATCAGAAAATAATACACTTCTGAACAGAAAAAATAAGAAATCTGAAAATGTGACGTTTCACTCACTAAGCTTGTAATTCAGTTTTTATATTTTCAGTTCAGCTCAGTTCGGCTAACATGCAATTTGGTCCAGCTGAGTCCAGAGAGCAACGCATTTTTTTTCATGGATCCTCCCTTCTGCTGGACAAGTGGCAGTATTCTGGCAGGGAAATGTGCAGTCGTTCTTTGAGTACTTCCAATGTTCTTGGCTGGGTCAGAATTCAACTTGGTTTGAAGGGTATGCCCATGGCTTTCCATCAAGCAACAGTGGCGTGGAAGCCATTCACCGGTCCATCAAGTGGCAGAATACATTCTGTCAAAGACAAGAACTTTCTCGTTTCTTTAAGTGTTGTGGACCGTGACATGGTCTCGGGAATAGATATCAGTCACAGCATCCACCCACTGCTGTTGCTGTGGAACTGAACCTTGGAAGTGTGGACAGCTGGCTGGATGGATCTCCTCAAAAACGCAGTCGCTGCGTGCTGGAGACAACATCTATGTGGAAACAGACCAGCTTGAAACTGACTTGAAAGCAGCAACCAAAATGCAGCAAGAAATGTTTGAAGCCTCGTCATGTTCATCATTAATTTTGATGACTGCAAAATGCTGCATGATTGTATTTATTTTTCTGCTTGATCAATTATTTGTTTTTGCTGAATTAAATAATTTTGATGCTGGCTGTTTTCTACTGTTTCCATTATTTTTTCTGATGGATTCATCTTTTGTAGTGGCACAAAAAATTATGTGCCTTTTTTATGGCTCGCTCAAGTGAGGGTTGAACAATGTTCTTGCACCCTAGCAACGTTATAATTGTCTAATACGAACGCTGACTAAGACGTGGGCATATACAACTAACTACCAGGACAAGTCAATCAGTGCCATGTGCATTTCATTGAGAATGTCCGTGAGTATTCTGCACTATCCTCAACACGTTCATTTTGTCCCTTATAGTCCATCAGGTTGGGAGGTGGGGTGTTTCGTTACCACATGGGGGTGGGGTGGGCAAAACAGCTATCGTAATCTTGGTAATGGGGACCCTAACGGATGTTAAAAATATATGACAGCAACTGTTTCTACGTTTGGTATTGAGAACCCCAAGTTTTGGACATAATTGGAGTGGTGTCATTGTACATGAATAGATGGATGGAGAGGCGGGAGTCTGGAGAGCGGGTTAGAAGTATCTCTTTTAAGCATGTCAAAAATTTACTCAATGTTAAGCAAAACACTTTTCAGTACATTTGTTTCAGTCACAATAGACAACATAAATTGCTTTATGGGTCTACCCATAAATAAAAAATAACTGAATATGTGGACGAAAATCCACATAAACAAAAGCGAACTATTGATGAAAAGTTGCATGGGTGGACAGTAAATGGTAATAGTTCAGTACAAGAATTAAAAAGAAAAAAAAGCTTGTTAGTTGAGTGGTTGTGGACACCTTTAAATCTTCTTCTTAGTAGACTATTTTGATTTTATGATGTAAGACATACATCAAATTACAAAAAAAGATTTTCTCTTTGTTTTGTTTTTCTGTCTTTCTTTTCTTTTCTTTTTCTTTTCTATTTTCCTCCCATTCAATTTGGTTATATAAGCAAAAAAACTTCAAAATGTTTTCTTATATCCGAGTTTCGGATATAAGGAAACACGGATATGGTAATAAGCAAAAAATCATCTCCCTTCGATTTTCTTATAACCGAGTTTTGCTGTATTTTGATTTTATGATGTAAAACATGAGTCATAGGTCGCAAGTTTCCTTATTGTCCATTGGCATTGTACAAACGCAAATAAAAAATTGTCTTCCACTGTGTAAAATAAGTTATACATCCAAAATAGAATATTGATTAAAAACAAGAAACAGAAATTACATTTAAACAAATATGTTACTCTCACACTACACCCAATCATTCATCTGCTCTCCGCTATCTTGGCCGCTCATCATGCAACTCACACCACGTCTGCCTTCATTTTTGTTTTTAATTTTGTGTTCTGTTCTTTCTTTTTTTCCTCATTTGTTTTGCATTTTCCCCTTTCTTTTCATGCACCAAATTAGGTAAAAGCATTTTCTCTTCGTTTTATGTTTCTGTTTTTTTTTTTTTTTTTTTTTTTTGTGGGTTTTTTCTCTTTTATTTTTTCCCCTTTTTTCCCATTCAACTCGGTTATAAGAAAAAAAATCAAACTGTTTTCTTATATCCGAGTTTCGGATATAAAAAACAAAACATTACCTCCCTTCGATATTCTTATAACCGAGTTTTGCTGTATGTGGATATATTATACATGGGTCAAAGGAAAATCAAACCATGACAAATTTTTTCATAAGATTATTGCATAAAACAAGCTTAAAAGGGAATCTGAAAAACTGAATAGGGCTACAACAACTCATCACGTAAGTATTGGTATCCCCTGTTCTCTATATTTTCCCGTCATCTGTTCTCAGGTTCTCTCTGACACGTACCTTGTTCGGTTGGCAGAATCCAGATCGTTGATCTTTCTGGTCAGGTTCTTGGCAAAATCTCTGACGTACACCCGCACAGAAGTGTTGGCAGTCACTAGGGTAGAGTCCGTGTTGAATGCGTATGTGACCAGATGTACCCAATCGATCTGATAGGGGAGGGAGAGAGAGAGAGAGAGAGAGAGAGAGAGAGAGAGAGAGAGAGAGAGAGAGAGAGAGAGAGAGATTTTACCATCGTTCAGAGTTTCGAAAGTCTCAAAGTTCACAGTCAAGGTAGGCAAAGTTAGTTTGTCCACAAACCCCAACAGCCTACTAAAGTTGAAGCGATTCGGAACAGCAGTTTACGGAGGCATAGCCAGGCAGACAAATATACATGCAGAAAGGGTGTTGCTGTGGGACAGCCATGTGTGTGTTCTCCACCGCCTCTCGCCATCTGCAGTTTTCCCATGAGATTCCAAATCCAACAGTTTATTATCTCAAGACAGAGAAATCCATGTCAGGTGCAACAACATAACAGAAGCACGACAATACTGGGGGAAAAACATTAAAGCGTTTGAAACGCAATATCGTGACATGAAAAAAAGAAAACAACAAGGACAAAAAACAAAGTCAAAGGTCAAGGTCATCATGGTTACGAACGTCATGAATACCTCGCATTCCATGTGATCTTAAGCTAGTATACCTACTCATCAAATTTGGGGACTGTAACTGACAGGATTCAAAAGATTTGACCCCAAACATGCTGAAGGTCAATGTCAAAGGGTAAGGTAAGAAAGAGTGCAATTTCTACACTGCGCACATCTGCTTCATGTGATTCTAGCGTATACACCCTACACAATTTTAAGCGGTTCTATGCAGCATCTCGATCATGAGATATTGCGACAGACCTAAAATCAAGGTTAAAAAGGTCAAGGTTAAAAAGGTCAAGGTCATCATAGTTTACGAAGGTCATCAATACCTCGCATTCCAAATGATCTCAAGCTAGTATACCTACTCATCAAATTTGGGGGATATAACTACCAGGATGCAAACGATATAACCAAAAACATGCTAAAGGTCAAGGTCAAAGGTTAAGGTCAGAAAGAGTACAATTGCTACACTGGACACATCTGCTTCATATGCATACTACCCTACAAACGTTTAAGCGGTTCTGTGCAGCAGCTCATGTGATGATGCAAGACAAAAAAGTCAAAGATCAAGGTCATCGTGGTTATGAAGATGATTAATAGTTATGATTCCATAATAATTATACAATCTTAAGCTAGTCTACTTTACTCACCAAATTAGGGGACTGTAACTGCCAGGATGTAAAAGATGTGTCCAAGACAAATAAGTGACATGTTCATGCATCAAGGCTCATGGTCACAATGCACGTTGCTATTTTTTCTCTCTTTTCCCATGGCAACACATTCATATTATTACTAGCGTATCACCGTGTTGCCATGGAGAAAGAGCGAATCATCAGCAACGTGTATTTTGACCACTGGGTCAAGAAGGTAAAACTTCACCCCGCACACAGTCTCATCTTTTAAGTCGGTGAACTCGCATGCAAAACTGGGGACTATAAATGCGAAAATGTGAAAGATGTGACCAGGACAAATATTACATGTTAAACCAGCCGCCGCGCGTGGCGTAGTGTTTAGCGTCGCGGACTACTGGCAGGAAGGTCACGGGTTCGAATCCCATCAGAGGCGAGGGTGTTTTCGGTCCTGGACCGACTCCTACCCAGCGTGAGAGGCTATGGGCTCAATGGGAAGACTGAGACCACACAGTCGAGCTCCATCCGCTTAACGGATGCGATTCTGAGAGTTGCTCTAATTTCAAGACCAACACTGCAGGTGTCTGTAGTTCTCGGGCCTGGTTAACGCCGGGATATCATTATGAAAGGAAGCGTAGAATACAGCCCTGTCATGTAGTCTCAGACCGGTACGGAACTCCATAGCATCATCATCATCATCATCATCATCATAGTAATCCGCCTCATTTCCATCAATCATTAAAAAAAGAAAAATGTCTCACATTCTGTGGCTTTGCATGCCCTGCTCTCATGGTGACCTCAGTTTCGGTTTCCAATCCAGTCTATGCCTTGGTGCGTTCGGGTCAAAGTCATGGGGATCAGTGTGTTCTGGGGAGCTGTCGGTGGACGGTCGTGGTGGCGCCCTTGGAGGAGGACCTCACTCACGCTGGCTCCGCGACTAAGAGAATAGCGTCGTCAGTAGGGGGCTTAGTAGGTGGTGTCCTGCGTACAGGATCCACTGAACTCCACCGAAGTGACTCAGTAGCAGTGCAGTGTCTCCTCGGTTGGCTGCCTCTTGACGGCCTAACATAGATTCGCTCCCCTTGGACAGCTGGTCTCGGAATCTGCGACCTGAACAAGCCGGGGTGTAGCTGCGAATTGGGATTCCGAATGAGCGGCGTGGGAGCAACGCCACTGTACGGCCCAGAAGATGGGACAGCAACAAAATAAAAAATAAACAAATATAATTCCGTGTTAAAGGTCAAAGGTCAAGGATTAATTTTTGTTACGCAAATCGTGTTGCTCGAAAGCTTGCACGCAAAAACGTTTATATGCGTGCAAAGGTTGATCAATTAACTTACTTGTAGATCCCTAGAAAAAGCTAACGTTAAAGATTAACCACACGCACGCACGCATACATACACACACACTCATGGGAACACAGACACACTCCGTTCATACGTGTGAACCAAAAAGCAGAAACTAAGTCACTGGGGCAAAATGCCCCTACTAATTATTAGTGGGTGGAGCTATAGATCCAAATTCCATCAGAATTGGACATGCTGCGCTATACTGCACTGTACTATGCTGCCGTGTTTTGTTTGTTTGTGCTTCTTTCTTTTTTTCTTGGGGGGGGGGGGGGGGGGGGGGGGGGGGGGGGGGGGGGGGGGGGGGGGGGGGGGTGGGGGGGGGGGGGGGGGGGGGGGGGGGGGGGGGGGGGGGGGGGGGGGGGGGGGGGGGGGGGGGGGGGGGGGGGGGGGGTAAAACACATTTTCTCAACGAAATCACAAGAAAAACAAGCCATAGGTCAAAATTCCATCAGAATTGACATGATGTACTAAAACGTTTTTGTTTGTTTTTTGCTTAGAGGGGGGGGTATAGGGTCCAATGTTTTAAAATTACAAATGTTTTTCAACGAAATCACAAGAACAACAAGCCACGAATAAAGTTTCATGCTTTGTTGGGAGAATTTAAAAGTTCCATGCTGTTATCAAGTGTTCCGCTTTTGTTGTATTTTTGACCAGAAGGTCCCCCCCTCCCCCCCCCACACACACTGATGACCTTTTGCTTGCCAATGCATAGGCAAAATGATGTCATTGAATATGTCAAAATGTCTATGTAAATGATGCTGGATTGCAGCTTTTTGTCTTAGAACGTGAAGACGGATACTTTTAAAGCTTATGTTGACAGATTGATTCTAACATGTATTTCTCTTCTTCATTATTAAAAAGAGATAGGCCCATTTGATCAAAATCTCACAGGCAATGTACGGATTAATAGGAGAGACCTTTTACCCAAAGGGGAGGGGGGGGGGGGGGGGGGGGCTTTATATCCCGTCCTCCCCTACGTTGTGTGCCGAGGTCAAAAACACAGTACATGTACCTACCAGCCCTTGGGAGTCTTGGTTAAGTTTCCACAATGGTCGCAGCTCCAGTAATTGATCCTTAGGCACGCTGTATATTCCATGGAAAATCTACACACACACACACACAAACACACACACACACACCTCAACACTTTATTCAGGAATGATCAACTTATGACGCGGATTTGACCGCCAGGGGGCAATCAAACCACTAGGGGCTTATCACGCGATATTCTTAGTTGGGCGTAGTGAGAGAGAGAGAGAGAGAGAGAGAGAGAGAGAGAGAGAGAGAGAGAGAGAGAGAGAGAGAGAGAGAGAGAGAGAGAGAGGGGAGAGAGAGAGGTTGGGACTCATCTCCCCCCCCCCTCTCTCTCTCTCTCTCTCTCACTACGCCCAACTAAGGATATCGCGTGATAAGCCCCTAGTGGTTTGATTGCCCCCTGGCGGTCAAATCTGCGTCCTAAGTATGACGAACAGTATGTAACACAGTTCATCTGCAAACAACATGCACGCGAATCAGGAGCAACAAATGTATAATAGCAATTTTTAGTTAGGACGCATTCTTTAGATTGTCAATGGCTTGCTGGTTTCGCCAAAATGTAAAGTCTCACGTTCTGTCACTAGTAGGCCTACAGCTCAAGATAAAAAGGCCTTCATGTTGTTGTTTCTGTGGTAGAGCCGAAGTCGACAGTGGCTGGTGTGAGCACATTACCTCATTTTCTCGCTGGTGTGTTGTAAATGTAGGTCAGCGCGCACTGCATGAATGGTAGGCTGGCTCCCCTCAAGGCTTGTGGGAGGAGGTGTAGGGGAGGGGGGGCATGTTATAGATGAAGACTTTTCGACGTACTAGGCCTACACAAGCTTAGTGCAACCAGTGGTTGAAAGATGGGGGGGGGATGTTCTTTAAAGTTCTTCATCACACAGGCTCTACACTTTCTTGAAGCGAGTTCAGACGTTCAGTTGTTGATATCAGTATTTCTTGGCCTGGGTTGCGCCATGCTGACATGGTGACACTTGCCTGAATTTGGCAACGAATAGTGCCGCTTTGAAGGCGTTCTTGAATCCTAGATTGGCATGCAGAGTTGCCTAACAGGTTATCTGTATTAATGACGGCAGCCACGACGTGTGTGAATGAGCAGACAGAGTAGCCAGAAGAGGTGCACGACAAATAACTGGCTGTGCAAATATTGATATTTCTTTATCATTCTGTAAAGGAATGTTATAGTCTTTTAGAAAAAGACATCAAACTCGTGTGGGCTGTAATGTAAATTCACATACCTTTTGCAACGTGTCTTCGCTAAGCCATTTTCCAAGAGAAGTGTCTAGTTTATGTTTTAGACTTGTATATAATTCTTTAAAATGTAAACATGTTAATACTGCAAGATGTGGGGAGAAACTTTTAGCATTCCATATACTGTTCCATTGCCCCCTTATGAGGCAATACCTACCCAGTTTCCAATTACCTGAAAATCCTTCAATCGATTATTTTAAAATCCTAATGTCAAATCACTTAATACGTTTGTCTAATGTATCAAACTATTTGCTTCATAGTCCCATTGGTACGTTATTATGACAGTTTGATTTTTAATTTTTAAACAGGGTTAGCCGATTGTTTGTTCCTGTTAAGTAATTTCAGTTTCATGTTTTGCCCCATAAACTAATATCAGTATCATTTTATTTTCAATCATTTACAATTATCATAGTCGTCTAAAAACACTTTAAGTGAAAATACGTTAAATTAAACATAACAAAATAACACACACACACACACACACACACACACACGCATTCCACCATTGTTCCAATTCATAAGAAGGGGAAGCCACTTAGAGATATAAATAGTTACCGCCCTATTGCATTAACATGTACATTAATGGAAAAGATTGTGTTAAAAAGACTAATTCATCATTGTAGTAAACATAGCATCATACCAATGAACCAAGCTGCATTCCAGACAGGCAGGTCCACAATAGAATATCTAGTCAAACTTATAACCCATGTAAAACATCAGTTTGCACGTCGTAAGAACGTACTTGCAACAGTTTTTGACATACGAAAAAGCCTATGAACAAGTGTGGCACAAGCGGCTTTTGAATAAAATTAAAAATATTGGTATCAGTGGTAATATGTACAATTATATTCAAGAGTTTTTACATTGTAGGCATATTCAAACAAGAATAAAAAATACATATTCGAACCCTAAGCCTTTACAAATGGGTTTACCTCAAGGATCAATAATTTCGCCAATATCCAGTATTGTTCCCATCATATTTGTATTTACAAATGTCCCATATGTGTCTGTTTCAGACCAAGAGGACGTAAAACACAATTTTCGACTCGAATATTATTTAATATTTTGATTTCTGATCTACCCAAAGGTCTTTCTAAAGATACAGAGTTAGCTCAATTTGCAGACGATATATGTCTATGGATGAAAGCTACAATGAAACGACATACTCCATCAAGGTCACTGAATTATATTAAAATTAAATATCAACACGAACTTAATAAAATAAATATTTTTTTATATGAAAACGGACTTTCTCTTTCGCCATAAAAGACAAATCTGATGCTTTTTAACTCTGGATATGATCCAGAAAATCTTCCAATTTTCATCTTGGATGGCATTGTTTTAAATTATGCTAAAAGCGTCAAATTCTTAGGTGTTTTCTTAAGTAGTAAGTTAACGTGGAATGCTCATATTGATTATATTTTAAATAAAGCAAGGAAAAGCTTAAACTTCCTTAAAATAGTTAGCAAACAATCTTGGGGCCAAGATACCAACACATTAATAATTTTAGCATCCGCCCTTGTACGCTCTAGACTATCATATGCTCAAGAAGTATTTTTAATGCACCTCAATATCTTTTAAATAAACTGACTGCAAAGCTTACAAAATTGCTCTTGGAGTTCCCACACATACATCTAACTTAGGGACATATAGCGAAGTGGGAGTTTTACCTCTCACAGAACTGCAAAAAGCTTCTGCTTCAAAATTTGTTTTGAAAAGTTTTTCTCAAAACAATTTTTGCTCAGAAGAGGTATGTTTAAAATCTGAAAAGGATTTTGGAAAACGTGCACAGAATATTCTATCCACAAAATCTATTTATTCGTTTTCCTCCGATCTTCTAAGAGATACAAAACTAAATAAAAGTAACATCACTAAAAAACCCACATTTTCTCCCATTCCAAAATGGGAGCAATCAAAAGCTGTCTTTGATATTGATTACTCTCATTTATCTAAAAATGGTTCTCCCAATATTTTGAGAACGTCTGTGTACACGCACTTAGAAAATACGTACAATCAATATTTAAAAATATTCACAGATGGTTCAGTTTTAGAAGATAATAACTCGGGAGCAGCTTTCATTATTCCTAGCTTAAAAGTAGAAAAGTTGTTCTATCTTGGTAAACATTTGTCTATATATAGCGCTGAATTATTTGCTATGCTTATGTCCTTGGATTTCCTTTTAAGTTTTCCTATAAATAACAGACACATCTTAATATGTGTTGATTCTAAAGCAGCAATGTATGCTATTATGTCTCCCAATTCATGTATCCGACTTGACATGATAATTGAAATTAAACATATAATACACATTCTTTCCTTGAAAGGCATCACCATTACTTTTTGTTGGGTGCCTTCTCATTGCGGAATATCAGGAAATGAATGGGTAGACCAAGCTGCAAAAAATGCAGCTCAAAATAGTGACGACGCAGTATCAATGAATGTTCCTTTAGATCTGACAGAATGTTTCTCAATTATAAACAAAGCTTCTCATGAAAATGTCAAAACTGAATTGATGAACTCAGACGTTCAATAACTGTATTAAATCTAATGTTAGAGACAATGAGAAAATATCACACAAACGTGTTACTTTCTCGTCCAGGGAGATTGAAAGTCTAATCCATAGACTACGTTTGAATTCATTTAAAACAAAATACTGTATTAATGTTAAATGCATGTGTGGTGAATCCTTGAGTGTCAGTCATTTACTGATTCATTGTCCATTAGCAAGATAACTTTTCAAGAATTCGGGTATTGATGGTTTTATTGATGGATCGACGCCATTGTCTCTACCCAGTATTCTAAACAATTATTCTGTTCTTGATTCAGTTTGTAAATGTTTATTAAGTAGTTCACTTAG
>CM065699.1:42834439-42839439 GCA_017654935.2 Phymorhynchus buccinoides | reverse complement strand
TACGCACAATAAAGAAACTTAAGACTTATGATTTACGACACACACACTCAACTGACTTAAATCAGTTAAACTCAGTCAAAGTCAAAGCCATACACCACCACAAACTAGAAACAACTACTCTTGGTTTACAAACACCCAATCTGCGCTGAGAATCAGTGTTGTTTTTCGAAAAGAATGCGTTACTCTAAGAAAAACTTACTTTCAGTTTGCAGTTAAAAACCGGTTCACAGCAACTCGAACCGGTTTTTCGAACCGCGAAAGCTTAGCACCGGTTTTTCGGTTCAAACCGGTTTTTCCCCCCACCTCTAAATTGGTGGGTGGTTGCTGTCAAATGTTCGAAACATGCGGAAGAGGGTCTGGTACTATATTCACAAAATCTTCGTTTTAAAGGCTTGCCTGTCTCGCCTATGCATAGTCCACAGCGCAAGGCTTTCTAAGGTTTCAGTTTCGTGTGCACAAAAAGGGCGCTATGGGAACTTTTAAAAATCAATTCTAAGACCAATCTACAGCATAAAAAACACAAAAGTTCCCGCGATTTCGTCTGCTTTTGCATATGAAAAAAAAAAGCGTTCTAAAGATCGGAAAAATTATCCGATGAAGAGTTATATCCCTTGCTATATCTTTAGTATTTGATACTATAAATAGATTGATAAATCAGACTTTAATCTGTCTATAAGAGGCTACGCCTAATTAGACGTTAAGCCAACCGTATATAGAGAGATATACTTTGAAATGTCGCACTAACATTTTTATTTTAAGGCTTTGGGGATATTGTAGTCAGTTATGCAACCCCTCTCTCTCTCTCTCCTCTCTCTCTCTCTTCTCTCTCTCTCGCCCTCTCACTCATTTGTTGTTGTCACCCCCCCCCCCCCCCCCCACCCTCCTCCACCACTTTTTCTGCTCAACATGTTCTTGATTTGTGGGTAAGTCTTTCTTCCTGTTGTTGTTCTACCTCTTCCTCCTCCTCCCTCCTCCTCCTCCTCCTACTTTCTCTCTCATTCTCTTTATCCATACTCTTTTGTCTGTTCGTCTGTCTGCCTACCTGTCTGTCTCTCCTCATCTCTCTCTCTCTATCTCTCTCTCTCTCACTCAGCTTCTCTCTCTCTCTCTCCTATCTCTCTCTCTCTCTCTCTCTCTCTGTGTTTGTCCTCCTTCCATTTCTTTCCTCCTTCCTTTACTCCTTCTCCCTCAGCTTTCCGTTTATGTCTTTGCTGTCTCGCTCTAACATTTCTTTCTCTACCCCCCCCCACCCCCACCCTCTCATTCCTTTCTTGTCTTTAATCCCCCTCCCCCTCCTATTCTTTCTTATTTTTTCTTACTTCATTTTTTGTTTTGATTCCTAGATACTCACTTATTTTCGGTCCCTCCACATCCCATTTCTTAAGTATGTATGAATAATGCTGAATTTATTATGTGTCTGTTTATATTGATAATGTGCCTGCTTTGATGATAATGTGTGTTCGTTTTCTTTGCTTTGCATGCCTTTCTTATTTATTGAATTATTTGCTTTGATTTTGTTTTCCTTTTTTTTTTTGTGAGGACTGGATGAAAAAAAAAGTATTTATACTTACTCTATTATCCTCAGAAAATAAAAGTTATTCATTCATTCATTCATTCCTCATTCTTGCTCCTTTCGTTCCTTTCCCCTTTCCTTCCCACTGTGCTAAACGTTTCTCCTCTACTTCATTGGGTTTTGTTTCTCATCGTTGTTCTACCTGCTCCTCCTCCTCCTCCTCCTCCCTCCTCCTCCTCCTCCTCCTCCTCCTCCTCCTCCTCCTCCTCCTCCTCCTCTCCTCATTCTTGCTCCTTTCGTTCCTTTCCCCTTTCCTTCCACTGTACTAAACGTTTCTCCTCTACTTCATTGGGTTTTGTTTCTCATTGTTGTGCCTCCCTCCTCCTCCTCCTCCTCCTCAGATACCTCCGCTCCTCCTACCTCCTCCGTCCCTCTCCTCCTCCTCTCCTCATTCTTGCTCCTTTCGTTCCTTTCCCCTTTCCTTCCACTGTGCTAAACGTTTTTCTCCTCTACTTCATTGGGTTTTTGTTTCTCATCGTTGTTCTAACCTCCTCCTCCTCCTCCTCCTCCTCCTCCTCCTCCTTCCTCCTCCTCTCCTCCTCTCCTCATTCTCTTCCTCCTTTCGTTCCTTTCCCTTTCCTATCACCACTGGTAACTAAACGTTCCCCCCCCCCTTCCTCTCTCCCCCTCTACTTCATTGGGTTTTGTTTCTCATTGTTGTTCCTCCTCTCTCCTCCTCCTCCTCCTCCTCCTCCTCCTCCTCCTCCTCTCCTCATTCTTGCTCCTTTCGTTCCTTTCCCCTTTCCTTCCACTGTACTAAACGTTTCTCCTCTACTTCATTGGGTTTTGTTTCTCATCGTTGTTCTACCTCCTCCTCCTCCTCCTCCTCCTCCTCCCTCCTCCTCCTCCTCCTCTCCTCATTCTTGCTCCTTTCGTTCCTTTCCCCTTTCCTTCCACTGTACTAAACGTTTCTCCTCTACTTCATTGGGTTTTGTTTTCTCATTGTTGTTCTACCCTCCTCCTCCTCCTCCTCGTCCTCCTCCTCCCCCTCTCTCTCATAATTCTTGCTACTTTCGTTCCTTTCCCCTTTCCTTCCACTGTACTAAACGTTTCTCCTCTTACTTCATTGGGTTTTGTTTCTCATCGTGTTTGTGCCTCCTCCTCCTCCTCCTCCTCCTCAAAGCACTCCTCTCCTCCATTCTTGCTCCTTTCGTTCCTTTCCCCTTTCCTTCCACTGTACTAAACGTTTCTCCTCTACTTCATTGGGTTTTGTTTCTCATCGTTGTTCTACCCTCCTCCTCCTCCTCCTCCTCCTCCTCCTCTCCTCCTCCTCCTCCTCCTCCTCTAACTTCATTGGTTGTTTTTCCTTCTCATCGTTGTTCTAGTCTCCCCCTCTTCTTATTCATCATATTTGTTTGTTTTCTTTCTGCTTCTTCTTCTCCGATTGTCTTCATTTCTTTTCCTAGACTATTTTTTCTTCTTCTTTTCCTTGTACACTCTGCCTCCTTTCTTTCAACTTCGTCTCCCTGATCACTTTCTTCTGTTTATTTACTTCCCTCTATTTCTTCTTGTTTTGTTTTTAATAATAATAATAATATAATAATAATAACTTAATCAATAATAATAATAATAATTTTCATTTATATAGCGCGATAAAAATCATGCTAAAAGCAAGCTCTCAGCGCTCAACAAACATTCATGAAACTATACCCAAAAAAAGTTTTAACAAATTGACAGATCCATGTTTCATAACAATGATATAGAATAAAAAGTAACATTATTTTTAATGACACATGAGAGAGAGAGAGAGAGAAGAGAGAGAGAGAAGAGAGAGAGGAGAGAGAGAAGAGAGAGAGAGAGAGAGAGAGAGAGAGAGAGAGAGAGGAGGTGGGGGGTGGGGGTGGGGGGTCAGGGTTAGACAGACAAAAAGGCGGAGACAAGTGGGCAGGGCAAACTTTGACAGGAGTAAGACGGAGAGGCAGAGAGAAAGAGAGAGGGGGTTGATTCCTTTTCTTTCTCCACTCTCCCCCCCATTCCTCCTCCCTTCCCCTCCAAACTATTTTTCTCTGTGTGGTGTGTGTGTGGTGTGTGTCGTGTGTGATGTGTGTGGTGTGTGTGTGTGTCGTGTGTGTGTGAGTGTGTGTGTGTGTGGTGTGTGTGTGTGTGTGTGTGTTGTGTGTGGTGTGTGTATGTGTGTGTGTGTGTGGTGTGTGTGTGTGTATGTGTATGTGGGGATGTGTGTGTGTGTGTGTGTGTGTGTGTATGTTGTGTGTGTGATGTGTGGTGTGTGTGTGTGATGTGTGTGTGTGTGTGTGTGTGTGCGTGTGACGCGCGCGCGATGTTGCTCGTGTGCGTTGTGTGCTTCGTGCGTGCGTGCGTGTGCGTGCGTGCGTGTGCGTGCGTGCGTGCGGTGTGCGTGTGTGTGTGTGTGTGTGTGTGGAGTGTGAAGTCAAGTCAAAATGTTATTTCCAGATGTAACATTGAATAAGAAATGAATTAGTGTGGTGTGTGTGTGTGTGTGTGTGTGTGTGTGTGTGGTGTGTGTGTGTGTGTGTGTGTGTGTGTGTGGTGTGTGTGTGTGTGTGTGTGTTTGTAGTTTGTTGTGTGTGTGTGTGTATGCGTGAGTGTGCGCGCGCGCGCGCGCGCGAGCGTGTGTGTTAAGTTTACTTTTAAATTAAACAAGCACAGGCTCTGATGATCTGCGTTGCTTTGTTTGTTGCCAGTGAACCTCTGCACCTCGTGGCATGTAGCCTAAATGAGAGACAAGTCACGATCGTGGCACAATTGAAAAAGGAAAAGGATAAGAGAGATAGAGAGAGAGAGAGAGAGAGAGAGAGAGAGAGATGAGAGAGAGAGAGATAGAGAGAGAGAGAGAGGACGAGAGAGAGAGAGAGAGAGAGAGAGAGAGAGAGAGAGAGAGAGAGAGAGAGAGAGAGGAGAGAGAGAGAGGAGAGAGAGAGGGAGAGAGAGAGAGAGAGAGAGAGTGAGAGAGAGAGAGAGAGAGAGAGATTGAGAGAGAGAGAGAGAGAGAATTTTAATTCGACTAGTTCGACACAATTCGATATTTTTATTGTCATTCAATTCGACTATTCGACAGTTCGACATTTTTTATTGTCATTACCAAACAAGGTCTGATGACAAGGGGGGTTGGCAAAATGTATCAACTTGTATCAACTTTGTCAACAAATAGAAAGCACCAAAAAAATCTTATTATTAATACAACAAAAAGAAAGACATAACACCACCTGACAAGTCCGAAAAAGTAGAAATTATACTCTCTCATTCCGTTTACTTGGCCTACGTGTTGAACAACGTCTCTTTTCTAACAACCTTCTATACACACACTTGCTCACACGCAAGAAAAAAAAAGCCACACACACACACACACACCACACACACACACACACACGGTCGGGCATGTTACCTCAACTACATAAGAGAAAGATAACTCGACCAACCAACAATCAATTATACAAACATGATTTCA
>CM065699.1:42819046-42833939 GCA_017654935.2 Phymorhynchus buccinoides | reverse complement strand
GGCAGCAACACAGTGATGGTCTCCACATTGTGGACTTTGTATGCCTCGGCCATGGTGTGAGAGGAAGTAAATAGGAGGGTGGGTTTCGTTGAAGCTAAACACACCAAACCCAAACTGAAAAGGTGATCCAGGCGATGTGGTCACCGCACAGCCGCTCATGGGCACCTCATCGACAACCTCCCGAATTAGCCCCAAGTTCTAGCTCCAATACCTGAGATGATGGGGAAACTGGCTGCCCGCTAGCCTGGCAGTTGTTTTCTCCTCTTCGATGGAGAGTACTTGCAGAGGCAGGCCAACTGCGATTCCCCTAGAGGGCACAGAGGCCCCTCATCTTGGCTACGGACATGCTGCGGGACCGACCCTCCCGAAACCTCCACAGAGCAAGGACAACCCGCGGGGCCCCACCAGCCACCGCCCCTTGGACCATCAGGGCAGGAATCTGCCTCCAGTTGAACACGTGGAGGCTGCCACTACGGTGCTCAATGCAAATACGAGTACATCCGCACTGCCTGTCATAGCAGAGACCATGACGGATCCAACACTGGGTGGGGCATCTCACCCACTGCCAGCAGCAACTCCTGGTTCCCGCACATCAGCGAGCCGCACCTATGACACATCGCACGCAGACATCTGACCCCAGTAGCCCTACTCACTTTGTCCTTATCCAGCCTCTTGATTCCTTTCACCTGTGGGTTATTCTGACGCAATGATTCCATTAGTCAACATTGCCTGCTGGAAAGAAGACTTGCTAATGATAGGGACAAGACGTTTTTTTTGCTTGAAGCATCAGAAATGGGTTTTCATGTAATCGACAATCATAGCCTGTTAGCCACCCATCAAAAGACCATTCGCTGCTTATCAGCATAGAGAGCAGGTTGACAAGGGCTAAGGACCAAATTAAAGTCAAGGTCACTATCATTGTAGTCAATAAGAAACTGTTTCGTGTTCGTGCACCAGCAAGCCATTCCAAAGGACGATGGTTATGGACTTTACATGATGGTAGTAAACCAGTAGGGGCAGCCATGAATAGTTACGCTGAACCAGATAGTGTAACATTTCAAACGTTACAGGATGCTTGTCAGTTAGCCAAACCTTTTTACTATTGTGCAAAGATAGACCTGCAGTCAGCCTATCGATCTGTGCCTATCCATTCAGAAGATTACGTAGCGACAGGGTTAATGTGGCACTTTAAGGGGGGCAGCACCCCCACTTTTCTGTTTGACAGTAGACTACCATTTGGCAGTAATAAAGCACCAGCACATTTTCACCGTCTCTCCCAAGCAATTCGTAGATGTATGGTGCGTAGAGGATTTAAGGGGGTGGTAGCATACATTGATGATTTTTTCATTGCTGCCCCCACCTATGATGAGTGCAAGCATTGGATGGATGTGCTATTAGGACTCTTAAGGAAGTTAGGGTTTCTGATCAGCTGGCGAAAAGTGGTAGGGCCTACCCAGCGCATCACCTTCCTTGGCGTCGACATCGACACCAATAGCAGCACACTGTCCTTAGGCAAGGACAAGCTCCAGCGTCTCCAGCAGCAGCTACAGCAGTTCTCCGCACGCAAACGCGCCAGTAAGCAGTAGTTGCAAAGCCTTGCTGGCTTGCTGAATTGAGCAACCCAGGCGATCCGAGGAGGAAAATTCTTTCTTCGGCGCATTTTGGATACCCTGCAGCCTCTTCACCAGCAGCGACACAAAGCTCGGCTATCAGCCGAATTTCACAGTGATATTCAATGGTGGCTTTCCTTTCTAGTACATGTTTTTAGCGGCTCTGTGTATTATAATGCCAGTGAAAGTGTTCATGTTCATGTAGATGCATGTAATGCCCCCGCGGGGGGCCTTTTGGCAAGGTCGGTGGATTGATACTGTGTTTGATTGTGACCTACCATCAGCTTCTGCTCTCCACATAAACTGCAAAGAAATCTGTGCTGTTGTGTGTGCTGTGGAGACTTGGGCACATCTGTGGGCAGGTAAATCGGTGATAGTGCACACTGATAACATAACAGCAAAAGCAGCCATTAATAAAGGGTGGACAAAAAATGCCTATATAAACTGTCTATTGCGCAAAATGGCCTGGATGTGTGCTAAGCTTAATTGTAAATTGAAAGCTGTGCATGTAGCAGGTGTTATGAATATTTTGCCTGACACGATTTCCCGAGTGCACGATAAAGGGAAACTACAATACTTAGTCAAACTTCTTAGTCAAAGGCACCATGGGCCTATACCCTTTTTTCCCACTGTGTGAGCACATGTCTCCTCAAGCTTCCCTTTTCCTATTTCGTAGGTGCATAATGAACAGTTAGAGTAAGGGTTGTGCTGCATTTGCTGAGTGTAATACAAAGACTTGCCAGACCAATGACTTCGTTTTAACTTCAATTATTTAGTTTGTTTTGCACTTCGTTTTCAAGTTTTGTTTTTCAAACAACCTTCAAAGAGGTTGAGAAACCGAGGAGACTTAGGCTAGCCAAAACAATCCCTGTTCCCCCAACTATGTATTGGTGATCGCCTTGTAGTTTGGGGGGGGGGGGGGCTGAGATAATAACAGTGATAGAAGAGACTGCCTTGTGCCTGCTGCTGATGGAGATTCAATGACTGTGCTAATAAGCCCCTTAAGACACCATGTGTGAGACATTCTCCCATCCCCAGCTCCTAAACCACCTCGGTTTCTAGCAGTCATTGTATTGACTTTGGGCCCATTCCAAACAGACACCACACGAAATTTCTCCTAACAAAGTAGCATAACCTCCAACACCTTTTAGTGATTTTTGGGATGGACAGAGGGGGCTGTTTGATTCTTCTACTTGGGAGAAAACACCACCAAAGATATACGCTTTGATGTTGTACAACCTTGTCTTGTGAAGAATAAACACCCCTTCAACACCTATCTGTGCGGTTTTTTTTTAAAAATAAAAGCCTGTTTGTGAGGACTGCTGTGTGTGTGTCCTGTGTGTGTATGGGTGTGTGCTGTTGTGTGGTTGTGGTGTGTGGTGGTGTTTGTGTCGTCCCTGCGCTCCCTGGTACACGCCTGAACTTAGAGTAAGTAAACGCACTAGTCGTAAGGCTGAGCGTCAGTGGCGGGCCTCAAAACTAGAAATACATCGTCAGATATATCAGTTTTTCCGTAACATCTTCACTCTTCTTCTGGCCAAGGCAAAAACAAGCTATTTTTCATCTAAAATTCTTGAAGCCAACACAACAAAGGTCCTGTTCTCCACCATGTCTGATCTCCTAGGCAACAAGAAATCAAGTCCTCTGCCATCAAATATCAGTCCTGACAAACTGCCAGAAACCTTTTCCTCCTTCTTCTCCACCAAGATTATCGATCTACGATCAAAAATCGACTCCATGCCTTTTCAACCAACTATTCCAGACCCATCATTCACTGGTGTCCCCCTTCTCTCTTTCAAGCCGGTGTCTGAGACCGAAGTTCTTTCTACTTTGAAAGAAATGCATTTTAAATCCTGTGATCTTGACCCCATCCCAGCCTCTCTTTTCTCACAAATCTATCAACACCTTCTGCCATCAATCACCAACATCATCAATTCTTCTTTAGTTTCAGGTGTGTTTCCTTCTGCTTTCAAAACCGCTCTTGTAAGGCCCCTTCTCAAGAAGAACAATCTGGATCCTAATAATCTGAAAAACTACAGACCTGTATCTAACCTCCCTTTTCTCTCCAAACTCCTTGAGAAGACTGTTCTGAAACAACTTAACGATCATCTATCCTCAAACAATCTTCATCATCCTTATCAGTCTGCCTATAGAACCAACCACAGTACTGAAACAGCCCTTGTTCAAATCGTCAATGACCTCTTACTTGCTTCTGATGCTGGTCAAATCTCTCTTTTGACACTTCTTGATCTCTCTGCTGCCTTTGATACCATAGACCACTCCATTCTTCTGTCTCGTCTTGAACATACTTTTGGAATTAAGGGCCCTGCTCTTTCTTGGTTTTCCTCTTACCTTTCTGATCGTTTTCAATCAGTTCTGGTCAATGGTCGTCAGTCTGAACAGGTTAGGCTTTCTTGTGGAGTCCCCCAGGGGTCTGTGCTTGGTCCTGTCTTGTTTACTTTGTATACGTCACCTCTTGCCAATGTCATCGACCAGCACAACATGAAACATCACTTCTATGCAGATGACTCACAACTCCAAAACAGTACAACCCCTGAAGATCTAGATTCCATTCTTACAGAAAGTAACAACTGCTATATTGATATTCAAAATTGGATGGTTCAAAATAAACTTCAATTAAATGGTGAAAAAACCGAAGCAATGCTTGTAGGGACAAAAAACAAACTAGCCTCTGTTTCCATAGAGTCAATCCAACTGGGTAACAATATCATTCCCCTCTCAGACTCAGTCAAAAACTTAGGTGTCACTTTGGACAATACTCTTTCCATGCAGAGTTTCCTGACTCAGACCTGTCAGTCCTGCTACTATCAAATTCGTTGCATTGGCTATATTCGTAAATACCTCTCAGATGAAGCCACAGCAAAGCTTGTTACTTCCCTCATCCTATCTCGTATTGACTACTGTAATGCTCTCCTTTCTGGCCTATCAGTCTCTTCTCTATCTTGTCTCCAGCGTATTCAAAACACAGCTGCTCGTCTTGTCCTTAGGAAGAAAAAGTTCGATCATGTTAGCCCTCTTCTGCGTTCTTTGCACTGGCTTCCTGTCGCAGACAGAATTGAGTATAAATTAAACACACTTTGCTATAAATCTATTCATAAAGCTGCTCCATCTTACCTCTGCGACAATATTTCCATCTATACGCCAGCTCGCACTTTACGTTCAGTTTCTGACCCTCTTTCTCTCCAGATCCCTAGGTATAAGCTTTCAACTGTTGGTCGGCGCTCTTTTGCTGTCTCAGGACCAACCTCCTGGAACAAACTTCCTCTCTCCCTCCGTCAGCGACCGACTCTCTCTGCTTTCAAAGCTAACCTCAAAACCCACCTGTTCCCCCGTCATTAAAGCTCCTCTCTCTTTATCTTCTCTCTCTTGCCATTAGGTCTGTTTCTGCTATATTCCATTTATGTTATCCGTGTGTGTTCGCTTTGTATTGCGTTTTTGTTTGAATGCGCTTTGAATGCTAACGTGTGTGTGCGCTTTGATTTGATTTCTATCAAGATTCAGCGCCGTATAAATACTGTATGTTGTTGTTGTTGTTGTTGTTGTTGTTGTTGTTATTCTGCCTGATGGGCTTTTGTCCTACATAATTATGTGGTATTCTATCCAGTGTGCTTTTGTCCTACATGAGGGGTATTCTGTCCGGTTGGCTTTTGTCCTATATGCGTGGTATTCTGTCTGATGGGCTTTTGTCCTAAATGGTTGGTGTTCTGTCCGATGGGCTTTTGTCCTACAGGGGTGGTATTCTGTCCGGTGGGTTTTTGTTCTACATGGGTGATATTATGCCCAGTGGGCTTTTGTCCTTCATGGGTGGTGTTTTGTCTGGTGGGCCTTTTTGGTGTTTTGTCTGGTGGGCAACCCCCCACCCTATTTCAAAACGCGTTGTTTGTCCAGTGGGCTTTTGTCCTGCGTGGGTAGTGTTCTGTCCAGTGGGTTTTTGTCCTTCATGGGTGGTGTTTTGTCCAGTGGGCTTTTGTCCTGCATGGGTAGTGTTTTGTTCAGTGGGTTTTTGTCCTTCATGGGTGGTGTTTTGTCCAGTGGGTTTTTGTCCTTCATGGGTGGTGTTTTGTCCAGTGGGCTTTTGTCCTGTATGGGTAGTGTTTTGTTCAGTGGGTTTTTGTCCTTCATGGGTGGTGTTTTGTGTTGTCCAGTGGGTTTTTGTCCTTCATGGGTAGTCCAGTGGGCTTTTGTCCTTCATGGGTGGTGTTTTGTCCAGTGTGTTTTTGCCCTTCATGGGTGATGTTTTGTCCAGTGGTCTTTTGTCCTGCATGGGTAGTGTTTTGTCCAGTGAGTTTTTGTCCTGAATGGGTCTACACAAAGACTTCGGTGAATTTATTTCAAATCGCGGTTTTATTTCAAAACGTGTCGACACACACCAACGCGTTTTGAAATAAACTCAACGCGTTTTGAAATAAATATTTCAAAACGCGTTGTTATTTCAATACGCGTCGTCACAAAGATGTCTTTCGTTGGATTAGCTAGCTATACTATTGATCCACCCTTCTTGGGAATCAACAACACCCCCCCCCCCCCACACACACACACACACAGACACACACTGCCCCCTACCCCACCCCACCTCGTACGAAGAATCGGTTTCGGTTGCTTGCTGTGTGTGTGTGTTTTGATATACTAAGGAAGTAATACTGATGTTAATACTACTGCTACCAAACACACCTACTGTAAACCGTTCAACATTTGAGAACTTGAGTGCAGGATTCGTGCGTGGTGTTTTTTTGCGTCTACTATTTTTGTCGTTGTTTATTTAATTTTATTTCTTTTAATTTATTATTTGCTGCTCTGATGTATGCCGTCCAACAGTAGCGCTTAGTTAGTTTTCCCAGCAACAGTGACAACGCAGCTAGCAAAATTTAATCTGCACTGCGACGCACTACAACTATATTACTGAAAAACCTGTTGGACCTAACTTGCAGTTGTCTTGGTGATACCCCTGACACGGTCAGTCCACAGGGACCAAGGCTTTTGATTTCCAGGTAAAGGTAATAATTGGCACTTATATAGCGCACATATCTAGAAAATTCTAGTCACGGCGCTTTAACAAAGAAAATAAACTTATAAAACATTCACACACACACGACATTCACACACACACACACACACACACACACACACACACACACCACACACACACACACACACATCCACACAAAGAAAGAAGATGAAGGGGAGAGGGTGGGAAGGGGGTGACGCGGGGGGGGGGGGGGGGGGGCGTCTCAAGGAGTACAAAACACAGTACACGCTACATGCACTCACACACATACACATCACACGACGCGGCACGCACAGCATACACACAACACAAACAAACATCTACACTACACACACATCCACTCAATTTCCATACGGCATCAATTCAAACACACACACTGCATTCACCACACACTACACCACACACCCATTGCACACGACTACGTCACCGCGCACTATGCGCTGTGTTTGAGAAACGTTCTTAGGCGTAGGTGTTTGATTTCACCAACACAACACACACACATCTCACACACACACCCACAACCACCACACACACCACTCACACTACACACTACTACTGTGAATAAAGACGATGAAGGGGAAGAGGGTTGGGATACTGAACGGCGGGGGGGGGGCGGGGGAGCGGGGGGGGGGGGGGGGTGCGGGGGCGCTCACAATGAAGAGGACACACATCATAACACACTACATGGACTAGCAGTACCACCCTGATTTGTCACAGTATTGTGTGTTCGTTGGCCAATATGACTCCCGTCTTATTAGGGTTAGGTTTAGAGTCTAAGCGGTTAGGGAATAGGGTTAGTATATCGAAAAAGGTATTATTAGCTAAAAAATGTTCCTAAAATACAGCTTTATCTATGGTAAGAAAGGCAAAAACGGAAAAATACAATTTAACCGAGAAATGTAGGGGTGGTGGCACATCTTGACTTTTACCGGATTTTAGCCGAACAGTAAAAAAAAAAAGTTGCACATTTCCCATGATGCAACTAACAGTTTGCGGGGTGCTAGGGCACGAGAGAGAACAAAACGTTACACGAACTATCGGCAAACGAAGGGTGTTTCTTAGACCGTTTTAGACCGTTTTTTGCCGATTTGCGCTCACGCTACGTCACGTTAGCCCTTGTGAAACGGCTCCCAGGGTCCCTATCAGCACCTTCGGGTGTTTCTGTTGCGCATGCGCTTATTTGTTTAACATTCTTTTTTGTCTTATTTGCGGATAAGCGCATGAGGTTTTCGCGTGTACATAATGCACACAGCCTAACTCCAAGACTTCAAGCTGAGAAGTAAAGATGTTGTGTTTCTTCTGTTACTTTGTATCTTCGTTGCTGAATGCCTAGCATATCGAATCAAGCTCGAACTTCGGTTATGTATAACACATCAGACGTTGAACTCACCACACACAAAAAAGGAGTTGTTTTTCCTTTTCCTTTATTTGTTATTGTGGTGTTTGTTGTTGTTGTCGTTGTTGTTCTTCTTGTTGCTTGTTATTGCGTTTCTACGCATGTCTGTGTACACATAATTGTAATCAAATGAAGTATACTTTCAGGGAAACCGGTATTCACAATACTATGATTTCGTTTCCATCGTGTGTGTGTGTGTGTGTTGTGGTGTGTGTGTGTGCGCGTGGTGCTGTGCGTGCATGCGTGCGTGCGTGCGTGTGCGTGGTCGAGCGTGTGCGTGCGCGTGTGCGTGCTGTGTGTGCGATTGCCGTGCGCGTGTCCGTGTGCGCGTGTGCGCGCGCGTGTGTGTGTGTGTGTGTGTGCACAGTGTAACAAAGAGAGAGACGAAGTGTGGTGTGTATGTGTGTATCTGTACGTCTGTGTTTATGTGTGTGGTGTGTGTGTTTATGTTTGTATGTGTGTGCGCGCTCGTGCATGCGTACATGAGCGTGCGCGCATTTGGACAGAGGAAAAAGTGGAGATGGATAACTCAAAATAGTTTTTTTTTTTTTTAAATCACCATCTTAAGATAAATAATGCTTTACACCCTCTGCGGCCTTCGGACCATGTGGGGCCAAGCCACGTGCTTAGGAATAGATAGACGATTCGCTGTCTTGTTGCTTTAATTTGTTTATTAAGGACTGTAGTTACCCCCTCATCAAGGTAGGCAATGACTATTGTCAGTCTACACAAAGTTAACACACGTTAGCCTTGTCTTCCTCTCTTCTAGTCTTCTTCTTCTTCATATCCCTTCGAGGTCAATTATCTTCTACTCTATCATATAGTGTCTTCTTACTGCTACCAGTTTGCTCAATATATACATTGTCAAGAAAAGTTGCAGAATACAATAGGTATGCACACATTTCAATGTTAAGGGTATGCAACTTTTGCAATGTTAAGTTGGCCGATGTTTCGAGAAAATACGACTAAAAACTCGTTCAAATCGGCTAAGCGTTAATCTTCAATAACTCTGAAAGACCGAGACAAAACTTTTTATTTTATTTTATAGCGATTAACTAAAAAGCCGCACTTTCAGTACTAAGCCAAACAGAAATGCTAACCGGAAGAGCCCAACCCAAGTCCTGCAGGTACAAGTTTATTCGCAAAAGAGTCAAACAGGAAGTGACACCACAACACTAACGTTTGGATTTCTTTTTTGCTCTAACCCTGGCTTTGGTCTGAATTCGGCCAAAATGTAATCGTGAATGATTCAAAAAACGGATAGACAGAATGCGTTCATATTGTAGAACAATAGCTAAAAGGTAAATTTGTAATACATCTATACCTATATAATCAAAAATCAGTATGCTTCTCTCTCTCTTCTCTCTCAGTCTACTCTCTCTGTCTCTCTCTCTTCTGTCTCCTCTACTCTCTCTCGCCTTCTCTATATCTCTCTCATCTCTCTCTCTCTCTCTCTCTCAATCTCTACTCTCTCTCGTCTCGTCATCTCTCTCCTCTCTATCTCCATCTCTGTCTCTCTCATTCTCTCTCTCCCTCTCTCTCTCTATTCGTCCTCTCCCATATCTTCATATCTATCTCTTCTCTCTCTCTCTTTCTCAAATCATCTCATCTATCTATCTCTCTCTCTCTCTCTCTCCATCTCGGTTCTCTCTCTCTCTCTCTCTCTCTCTCTCTCTCTTCTCTATCTCTCTCTCTTCTCTCTCTCTGTGTGTGTGTGGTGTGTGTGCGTGTGCGTGCGTGTGTATTGTAAGTGTCCATTTCGTATATTTCGTATTCTCTCTCTCTCTCTCTCTCTCTCTCTCTCGTCTCTCTCTCTCTCTCTCTCCCTCTCTCTCTCTCTCTCTCTTTCTCTCTCTCTCTCTCTCTCTCTGTGAGTGTGTGTGTGTGTGTAAGTGTCCTGTAACTCATGGACCGGTGGACAGAATCGCTTCAAGTTTTATATGGTGGTGTTTCATGCCATGCAGATGGTCCTATAAAAATGTGGAATCATTCCAGTTGCAAATCTCCACCAAGAGAGACTCACTTGTCTGTAAGATCGTATTATCATTATTATTATTATTATTATTATTATTATTATTAATTATTATTATTATTATTATTTACTTTGTAGTAGTAGTAGTAGTAGTAGTAGTGTAGTAACGAGTAGTAGTAGTAGTAGTAGTAGTGGTAGTAGTAGTAGTAGTAGTAGTAGTAGTAGTAGTAATAGTCAGTAGTAGTAGTAGTAGTATAAGGGCAGTAACTCATGGATTCGTAGTAACTTACGGCTTTGACTGTCTGGCAGTGCTTACTTCCTCCCTTGTACTATAAACCTGACTGAATGAGAGAGAGAAGGCGAACGAGAGAGATTTTTTTTTTTTTTTTGAGTGTGTGTAACATGCATGTGTGTGTGTGTGTGCTTGCGTGTGTGTGCGTGTGCGTGTGCGCGTGCGCGCTTGAGTGTAGTATAGTGAGTGCGTTTCGCGTTTGCTGGCTCATTATTTTCATTATAAAGCTAGAGCAATAGTCTAACCAGAAATGCCAAAGCTAAGGTCTGCAGCTCTCTTTCGGCACTCAGTATATAGCAGAAACCATAAATGAATGATGACGCAAAACAAAGTGATGGATTTTCTTGTGCCCTTGATATGTCTGATTGTAGTTAGTTGATGATATCGTATACAGCTTGGCGCGCAGTCACTGAAATTTGTGTAAATTAGATTATGTTGCCTTGATTGATTTCATATTTGAATATGCTAATTTACATTCGATTTTCGTTGAAATTTTGAAGGATAGTTGTGAAACACTTATTCTAAGCAGAATTTGTCTTTCGAAAGGAATCAGTCATTTGTTACGGCCAATTTGGCTTCATAACTCCAGTGTTGAATAATTATGTAAAAAAAAAAGGATAGTCAGAATGTTGTCCTTTTTTAAAAAAATTAGCTTCAAGCACATAACTGAACCAGAAGTGCTTATTGGAAGTGGCAGAGTTAAAAGGTCATTTAGTTTTCAGTTGGCTAACAGAATACCAGAAACAGGAAATTATGTCACAAAAATAAAAATAATCTGGATTTTTGGCCCAGATCAGTGAGAACTTTAGTGATAATGATGTTTAATACTTTGGCAGTTACTCAAATAAATGTAAATTTGCTTGGGGAACACTTTTTTTCTTGTATTAATTTTCGGGTTTCTTGTATTTCATCCGATTTTGCTGACTTTTGCAGGAAATGTTCAAGACCCAACTTTTGTGCTTTATTTGCAAAAAAAGGTTTTGACAGAAAGTGGTCATTTGTTTGTCCATTTACTGTTAATTAAAGCCAGCAGCATTTCAAATTCAAATTGGTAGAAAACGCGTCTCAGACGGTGTCCATACTTTACATATTTACCAAGCAATACCTTGGCAATAATTCCGGTATAAAACCTGATTGATGAATGTGCCATCCGGATATGAGTGACTGTGGAGACAAATTGGGTACAGAATCTGGATAGGTAGGATGGGCATGGGGTGTCCTCACATGTTTGCTCCAAAAGCACATATAAAGCCCTCTGGTTGTTATTGTTATTGTTGTTATTATTATTATTATTATTATTATTATATTATATTATTATTATATTTCCCCTTTTTCCTTTACTGTTTATTTGTTGTGTTTGTTTGTGTCCTCCCATACAGGCCATTCTACAGGGAACATGGATGACGACCCTCCCTCGTTCTCCCTCAACCCATCCTCCTCGAGATACACCCTTCTGGCCATCGGGGAGAGAAGTAAGGGCTGGTGGCGCAAGGCAGCGGCCATCCTCACCTTCGTCTCCATCTCCTGCATCGTCGCTGTCATCGCTCTAGGCGTCAAGCTTTATCAGGCAGACAGCAGCGGCTCCTGCTCCGCGGATACTAGCTGTTACACCCCGGACTGCCTGAAGGCCGCCAGTCACGTCAACCGCCTCGTCAACCGATCGGCCGCCAGTCCCTGCCAGGACTTCTACACCTTCGCCTGCCACAACTTCCCACGGCTGTACCCTCGCCCTCCCGGAGACGATAGCTTCGACATGCTGGACTGGGTCCGGGACCAGAACGTGGAGAAGCTGAGGCGAGTGGTGGAGGCTCTGCCGTCCACGGACCACGACCCCGAGCACTATGCGTCCAAGGTGAAGACCTTCTACCTGTCCTGCCTGGACCACATGCGCCTGACGGGCCCTAACGGAACCCAGTTTCTCAGGGAGGTGGTGGCTCCCTCCGGGGGCTGGTGGGGTCTGGCAGGGGACGACAACTGGCCGCCCGTCAACTACAGCTTTCAGGGCCAGCTGGAGAAGATCCGTGTCGACTACTGGACGGACGCCTTCTTCGCTATTGTATTGAATGACGCGTTGTATCCAGGCCCACCGATAACTGTGAGTTTTTTGCGCATGTTGTTCTTGTCTTGACGCACTCACTTCCAAAAGAAACGCGACAGTTTCAGGCACGATTTAAAATACGTAAGCTGCAATTCATGAGCATTTGTGAACATGTAATATTCTACCCCCAAAGACTGGTCTCTGGTGCCATGCAAAAAACATATCACGGTCAGCGTTTATAATGCGAGCTGAGAGGCCGCTTCATATGGCACGGGAATTGTTCAAATGGGATGCTCTTCCCTACCCATTTTGATCAGTTTTAAAGAGTTGGTAGTGTTCAGATATGACTTGTAAATAAAATCGTGCCCCTGCAATGTCAATCCACTCCTGTCATATTGGAAACACACAAAAAAGAACTCGAGCGATAAGTGACCTTGGTAGTGGTGGCAGGCTGGATCGTAGGGGAGAGGAAGACAGTTAAGCTTTCGAGCTGAGCTCTTTGTCAAACCTATCTCCAGAGATAAGCCTACAGTTGAAAAGCGAAACCCGTTTATAATAAACTTTTTAATCATTGAATGTGCAAAAAACAAAAAAATATATTTCCAAATCAAATTCATTGTTCACAGTTCGTAGAATTAGTATCATTCAAAAACGAGATCTGAATAAATATGTTTACTGACACGATGACAATGCTTTCATTTTCAACAAAAGCAAAATCTGGCTGTCAGCCATTTTCATGCTGAGGCTGGGATCACTTCTTTTTCGTCAATCGCGCTGACAGTCTACCTGTCAAATGAGGACAGAGGCGTCATGCTGCCGTTATGCGCCAGCATGTCCGTCTTCGGCTGGAGAGAATGTCCCTTTGTAACAAACTTTTAAAGGCAGGAGAATGGACCAGTAAGTCAGAAAGATAGCAGATGACGGTAAGCAAAGCGAAAAGGCAGAAGCAACGAGAGTGACAGGTTAGAGGGAGTTACAAGCACGGAACTTCCAGAGGGTGAGGGATCATAACTATTGTACAAAAACCTCCGATATCCCCATTGAGGGAAAGACCATGCTTCCAGCACACCGGCTGGTCTCTAACAAAGTGTCAGGCGCTACAAAGGGATTGCAGTTGACGCACCAGGATCCGTTGGGACCCACCATCATCATCATCATCATCGATCATCATAATCATTCATCATCATCACCATCATCATCATCATCATCATCATCATCATCATAATAATAATAACAATAATAATAATAATAATAATAATAATGGATATTATTTAATAACATCCAAGCGAAACAAATCCGCCATATTGGCCCATCACGTGATTTGTGACAGACCTTTTTTTAATGCAGCTGTGCATCTGTCTGAGTACCCTCAACATGTGAGTACAAATTGTGTGTGCAATTCCCTGAAAGAAACAAACTGAGCATTCGAAAGAAAAAACCCTCGAACAAATTGCAACCCACTATATCGTTACTACATTTTTTTTAATTTAAAGGTATCACTCTGAATTTTCAGGTTTATAAAGGCGATTCAAAGCATGAAACGATTGCAATCATTTTGTTGTTGTTTCTTTCCCGCTAACATCCAAAAACAATACATCGTTTTGCGCTCTCTCTCTCTTTTTTCTCTCTCTCTTTCTCTCTCTCTCTCTCTATCTCTCTCTCTCTCTCTCTCTCTCTCTCTCTCTCTCTCTCTCGGCTCTCTCTCTCTCTCTCTCTCTCTCCTCTCTCTCTCTCTCTCTCTCTCTCTCCTCTCTCTCTCTCTTTCTCTATGTTTCTGGCCGCTTTCCATCTCATTTCAAATCTGCAGTTGTCAAACCTCTCTTAGAGAAGCCTAGTCTCGATCCTGAAAATCTAAAGAATTATCGGCCTGTCTCTAATCTTTCATTCCTTTCTAAGCTCACGGAAAAGGTGGTTCTTAAACAGCTGTCTGACCATCTTCAGGTAAACGATCTTTTCTATCCAAACCAGTCTGCTTATCGAGCAGGTCACAGTACTGAGACAGCCCTCTTAAAGATAACGAACGACCTGCTCACTGCCTTGGATGAAAACAAGGTTTCTCTTCTCTCTCTCCTTGATCTTTCTGCAGCGTTTGATACTATTGACCACTCTATCCTCATTTCTAGACTTCACACCTCCTTTGGCCTATCTGGGGCTGTTATTTCCTGGTTTCTTCCTACCTCTCTGATCGCACACAGACAGTTGTTGTCAATGGTTCTTCATCTCTTCCAAAAGGTCTTCAGTTTGGTGTGCCCCAAGGTTCAGTCTTAGGCCCTATCCTTTTTGTTCTTTATACCCAACCTCTCTCCGCCATCATCAACCAGCATTCTCTTCTACATCATAGCTTTTCTGATGATAATCAGCTGTACATTTCTGCCCACCTGAGTCAGTTAAATAAAATGATTTATTCTTCTAAGTTGTGCATCTCTGCTGTTAAAACATGGATGTTCTATAACAAACTGCAACTAAATGCTGAAAAGACAGAGATGATTCTTGTTGCCTCTAACCACACAATTAAAACTCAGGTTCTCCCAGGTTCTGTCGACATTGATGGCACTGAGA